>CM075977.1:291714794-291981611 GCA_038087875.1 Malacoraja senta
TGGCAACTCTCTGGCTTCTCAGATGGCTGATGAGGTGAATGTAAGAGAGGGGTAATTTGCCAGGAGGGACACTCCTTTCACCACTAATGCAGGGCTTCTGTGGGCTACTGATGCATGGACTTGAGGTTCTCAAAACCATCCAGGATATGCCTTCTCTACTTTAGTTTAATTTAGAGACACATCGTGGAAACAGGCTCTTTGGCCCACTTTCGCCGGGACAATTTGCAATTTTACCCAAGCCAATTAACCTACAAATCTGTACGTCTTGGGGTGTGGGAGGAAACCGGAGATCCCAGAGGCAGCATGTGAAAGATGCAAATCACAAATAAAAACAGAAGTTGTTCAAAACACTCAGCTGTCTGGCAGCCTCTGTGAAATGACGGTTGGAAATGTGCAGAAACCGTAAATATAAAATCTTTATTTCATCAATAATTAAATGCCCCATCGTCTTCCAGATGTCAACAGAGCCCTGGGTAATATGACGAAAGGAATGTTTGCGGATCAGTACATAGAAACTTAGAAACATAGAAAATAGGTGCAGGAGTAGGCCATTCGGCCCTTCGAGCCTGCACCGTCATTCGATATGATCATGGCTAATCATCCAACTCAGTATCCTGTACCTGCCTTCTCTCCATACCCCCTGATCCCTTTAGCCACAAGGGCCACATCTAACTCCTTCTTAAATATAGCCAATGAACTGGCCTCAACTACCTTCTGTGGCAGAGAATTCCAGAGATTCACCACTCTCTGTGTGAAAAATGTTTTCCTCATCTTGGTTCTAAAAGATTTCCCCCTTATCCTTAAACTGTGACCCATTGTTCTGGACTTCTCCAACATCGGGAACAATCTTCCTGCATCTAGCCTGTCCAACCCCTTAAGAATTTTGTACGTTTCTATAAGATCCCCCCTCAATCTTCTAAATTCTAGCGAGTACAAACCGAGTCTATCCAGTCTTTCTTCATATGAAAGTCCTGCCATCCCAGGAATCAGTCTGGTGAACCTTCTCTGTACTCCCTCTATGGCAAGAATATCTTTCCTCAGATTAGGAGACCAAAACTGTATGCAATACTCCAGGTGTGGTCTCACCAAGACCCTGTACAACTGCAGTAGAATCTCCCTGCTCCTATACTCAAATCCTTTAGCTATGAATGCTAACATACCATTCGCCTTCTTCACTGCCTGCTGCACCTGCATGCCTACTTTTGTTAGTCTGTGTTCAAGATGGCGGTCGGAGGGGAGAGTGGACGCTGGCGCGGTTTCGTTGCCGCTGCTCTCTCCTCAAATTGTGCTTCTGATTTTCTTTTTTTGTCTTTTTGGAAGGAATTCTGTCCCTGATTTGTGTATTGGTCTTTATAACTTATTTTTTAAATTCTGATTATATGTTTCCTATAAATCTCTGTAAGGTGTCCTTGAGACCTCGGTATAATGCGCCCGTAAATAAAATTCATTATTATTATTACTTTTAATGACTGGTGTACCATGACATCCAGGTCTCGTTGCATCTCCCCTTTTCCTAATCGGCCACCATTCAGATAATAGTCTACTTTCCTGTTTCTGCCACCAAAGTGGATAACCTCACATTTATCCACATTATACTGCATCTGCCATGCATTTGCCCACTCACCCAGCCTATCCAAGTCACCTTGCAGCCTCCGAGCATCCTCCTCACAGCTAACACTGCCCCCCAGCTTTGTGTCATCCGCAAACTTGGAGATGTTGCATTCAATTCCCTCGTCCAAATCATTAATATATATCGTAAATAGCTGGGGTCCCAGCACTGAGCCTGGCGGTACCCCACTAGTCATTGCCTGCCATTGTGAAAAGGACCCGTTTACTCCTACTCTTTGCTTCCTGTCTGCCAGCCAGTTCTCTATCCACATCAATACTGAACCCCCAATACCGTGTGCTTTAAGTTTGCATACTAATCTCTTATGTGGGACCTTGTCGAAAGCCTTCTGAAAGTCCAGATATAACACATCCACTGGTTCTCCCTTTTCCATTCTACTAGTTACATCCTCGAAAAATTCTATAAGATTCGTCAAACATGATTTACCTTTCATAAATCCATGCTGACTTTGTCCAATGATTTCACCACTTTCCAAATGTGCTGCTATCCAATCTTTAATAACTGATTCTAGCAGTTTCCACACTACCAACGTTAGACTAACTGGTCTGTAATTCCCCGTTTTCTCTCTCCTTCCCTTTTTAAAAAGTGGGGTTACATTAGCTACCCTCCAATCCTGTGGAACTACTCCAGAATCTAAAGAGTTTTGAAAAATTATCACTAATGCATCCACTATTTCTGGGGCTACTTCCTTAAGTACTCTGGGATGCAGCCTATCTGGCCCTGGGGATTTATCGGCCTTTAATCCATTCAATTTACCTAACACCACTTCCCGGCTAACCTGGATTTCACTCAGTTCCTCCATCTCATTTGACCCCCGGTCCCCTGCTATTTCCGGCAGATTATTTATGTCTTCCTTAGTGAAGACAGAACCAAAGTAGTTATTCAATTGGCCTGCCATGTCCTTGTTCCCCATGATCAATTCAAACCTGGAAAAACTCCTGTGATGCTGAAATCTGGAGCAAAACACAAAATTCTGGAGGAACTCATTGGGTCAAGTGGCATCTGGAGGGAAATGGATAGGCAGACGTTTTGGTTTGGGACCCCTTTTCAGATAAAACAGAAAAGTAGTTATATTTGACGTGAATTTGCATCCTCACAAGGCTTCACAGGAGCAGATTTGGGTATTTTGTAAGAGTGGTGAGGGTTTCTGCATCTACTGCCCACTCAGGCAGTGAATTCCAGATCACAACCAGCTTTTGAATGAAACAGAACGTTGTCATCTCCACTCCAGCATATCCACCTGACTGGGAGCAGGAAGAATGTGTTGCCTGGCTGGGGGTGAGGAGTCAGTCTCAGGATATGGGGCAAGACACTTAGCATTGAGACGAGGAGAAATTCCTTCATTCAGATAGACCTGCGGGATTCACTTCCACAGAGGTCCGTGGAGGTCAAGTCATTGCATATATTTATTTAAGTTTGTGTAATAAATGCCTTGTCGCAAATGCATTAATGAATACAGGGAGAGACTGGTAATATTGTATTGAGATCGATGGTCAGCATAATTGTATTGAATGGCAGACCAGGCGTGATGGCCTCCTCCTGCTCCTGTTTTCTATGTTGCTGTAATTTCTCTGTTGCCAATTACTTTACATCTAACCTCCCAGGCATTTAACCCATCTGCTCACTGGAATAAATACTTCCTATCTACTGTATTCTAACTAGGTCTCTCATACTCTCATACATCTAAATGATGCATCCTGTTCCATTGTAAACAACCTGAGCACATCCAGTATTTCCTCATAACTATAAATATTTAATCCTCATAACACTGCTGCAAATCTCATCTGCGCTCGCTCCAGGGCAATAATATCCCCCGTGTAATGTGCTGGCCAGGTCTCTACTTCATACTCAAAGTGAGACCTAGTTAGTGCAGGGCCACCAGTCTGCCATTTGATGATTCCACTGTGCCTCTGATCAGATCCAAACTAGTTGCAAAATGCTAAATGTTTTTGATACATTACCATATAGTGATTGTCACTGTTCTGATAAGTAAACTACCTATGTGCCGGAAGACAGACCTAATGCTTGGTGCTGGGATTAGGCTGTGCGATCCGGTGTAACTCCTTTGACCAGCATGGACACATTAGGCTGAGATTCCCCATAATTGTAATGTAGGATTCGGCTGTCCAACTGAACCTTCCAGCAGTGCCGATTGTGTTGCTCCTTTTCCAACAGGATGAATACTCTTCCATCAGCCTGGAAATCATAGAGCATTGGGAGATCACAAGCTGCCAATATTAGGTAGCATTGGGTGGAAGACCAAAGGTATAACTGAGGTTTTCTGTGAGAGGTTTAGTTTAGTTTAGTTTAGTTTAGTTAAGCTTAGTTAAGTTTAGTTTAGATTAGTTTAGTTTAGAGATACAGCGTGGAAACAGGCCCCTCGACCCACCGAGTCCGCACTGACCAGTGATCACCCATACTCTTGTTCTAACCTACACACTTGGGACAATTTACAGAAACCAATTAACCTACAAACCTGTATGTCTTTAGATTGTGCGAGGAAGCCGGGAAAAACGCACACGGGCACAGAGAGAACATACAAACCTCGGAAAGACAGCTCCTGTAGTCAGAATCGAACCCGGGTCTCTGGCACTATGCGGCCCTGCTACTCTAATCTACTCTACAACCCAAGCACCTGCTCCAATGTCAAACTCCATGTGACAATGTCATGAAGCAGTCCTACTTGCTGCGCCATGTTGCTGCCTGCATATGAGCCAACGAGCATCATGTGGAATACGTTGGTTGGGACCTTCAAGATTCGGTCTGGGCATGAGGGTGTGAGGGTTGCAGGAAGCCACGATTGGCCATGAGTCAGTTCGGGGATGTAGTTAAGTTTGGCTGGAATCTGGTGTTGGGGCTTTATCCAAAACAATGGCAATGGATTTATCTACTTGTCCCAGACATCCCAATCAGTGCATATGGTGTCTGTCTGTCTGTCTGTCTGTCTGTCTGTCTGTCTGTCTGTCGGTCTGTCTGTCGGTCTGTCTGTCTGTCTGTCTGTCTGTCTGTCTGTCTGTCTGTCTGTCTGTCTGTCTGTCTGTCGGTCTGTCTGTCTGTCGGTCTGTCTGTCTGTCTGTCTGTCTGTCTGTCTGTCTGTCTGTCTGTCTGTCTGTTCTGTCTGTCTGTCTGTCTGTCTGTCTCCGTCCGTCCGTCCGTCCGTCCGTCCGTCCGTCCGTCCGTCCGTCCGTCCGTCCGTCCGTCCGTCTGTCTGTCTGTCTGTCTGTCTGTCTGTCTGTCTGTCTGTCTGTCCGTCTGTCTGTCTGTCTGTCTGTCTGTCTTCCATTTTTCAGCGGAAACATTTTCCAGAAAAACCGGCAACTGGAACGGTGACTGTCAGAGTGGGACACACGCACACGTTATGCAGGCGGGGAACAGGGCAAGTGGGGGGAGCGCTGTCTAAAAAATTCACACGGTGCAAAGCCAAGGTGAAACAACAGGACCACACCGCGATGAACAGGAAGGTTGGCGCTGTAAAAGGAAGGCTAAAGCACAGTGTACGGTAAGTAGGTATGTTACAAAACTTACCTTTAGTGGCGCTGCAGTTCTGTCACTGCCCGTGTGCGCGACTTTGGCGCCGTTGAGAGGGGGGCAGGTTTAAAATGCGGTATTTCGGAAGCTAAACGATCTTGAACAGGCTAAATAGTTGATGAAGAAAAATCGCTTCGACTGCCGTTCTAATTATTTTTAAACTGCGCTTACTAATTTAATTACTGTAGTAAATTTAAAATCATCTTCTAAAGCCGTGATCGCCGACAATGGGACGGACCTCACGTAGGGGACAAGGCAAGGTACACAGTTTATTTTTTCATTAAAAAGTGCTTCTTAGGATACCTTTAATCAAAATTTCAAGTTGCGAGAAGGTGACTTAATCCCCATATGAACCGGCAGTATTTTTCCTGCCAACATGGGGTTTAAATTCACCGCAAATGCAACTTTCCAATTGATCGCGTTCCAGAAAATCTCACTTGCAAGATGATTTAAATGGCCATTAATTTACGGGAATTAAACATTAAATTCCTTCCATTTGGCCTCCAAATTAATGACAATGACATTTAAAAATCATGTTATATTGTGAATTCTTGTGTGAATGTTATTTGGACACTTAAAGGTCTGTCTCACGAATCTGCGGTCATTGGCGGCGAAACTGGAAGAATCTGCCGCCATAGACCGCGCACTCGTGAGAAAGAACAATTCCCGGGCCGTGCGACGGTGTTCCCAACACCGCGCGGTGCAAAAATAAAATCGACAATGTCGAAAACACTATACTCACCGCACAACCTCCACCAGTGATGCACGAGTGCGCACGGCCGCTCGCACGGGCTGCCGCCAGTGTGGGTCGAGCGCCGTGCGTCAAACCTCCTCTGCCACAGCCTCCGCCAGTGACGCACGTGCCGCCGCCAGTGAGGCACGTGTGCTGCGCGGCCGCAGGCACAGCCACCGCTACAGCGCCGCGATCAGGATGGCCGCCGCCACAGCCGCCGCTGGTGAGTCACGTGCGGGGGGCCGATGTCATCGCAGTCGGCCCGCCCTTTTTTTACTTACCGCAAGCACGTGGGACCCGCCGTGTTTGAATTAACTCGGCCCCCGCGCAACATCCGTGCGGCGCTCTGGTGGATAGGCTCGACGCTCTCGCCGTTGCCGCACGGTCCTCGCTACCGGCGACGCCGCGCTTCACCGCCGATGACCGCAAACAGGTAAGACACGGCCTTAAAGGCTATTTAAAAATGTTCATCTTTTCTTAAGAAATTGATAGATGTTTAGATCTAGTAATTGAATTTTGTAATTAGCTACAATTGGGTAACTAACTAATTATATGCTTTAATTTCAGGTCATCCAAGTAAGATTGTTTCATATTTGTTTCAGAATACTTCAATCTATAATAACTGAAAATTTCTTTCAGTTCTCTTAATTTTTAAGAAAGTTATGGGCTTTTGACTGTCCTTGATCACAGCTTTTGTGTTAAGTCAATGGAAAAGCAAGAGGGAAGAAGCTAATTTCCAAGTATGAAAATGGCCATAACCTTTTTAATACTGAAGATATGAAAGTGAATTAGGTGTCAAATTAAACTTCTTTTTATGCTTTATCTGATGGGATAAATTGCAGACTTGATTTTTAAAATCTCAAAATGTTGTAACATTACTACGGTAAGTCCTTTAAAAAAGGGGGTGAGGGGGGGTGAGGCAGGAGAGGGAGAGAGAGGGAGAAGGGGGGGGAGAAGGGGGGGGGGGAGAAGGGGGGGGGAGAAGGGGGGGGGAGAAGGGGGGGAGTAGGGGGGGAGAAGGGGGGGAGAAGGGGGGGGAGAAGGGGGGGGGAGAAGGGGGGGGGAGAAGGGGGGGGGAGAAGGGGGGGGAGAAGGGGGGGAGAAGGGGGGGAGAAGGGGGGGGGAGAAGGGGGGGGGAGAAGGGGGGGGGAGAAGGGGGGGGGAGAAGGGGGGGGGAGAAGGGGGGGGAGAAGGGGGGGGGAGAAGGGGGGGAGAAGGGGGGGAGAAGGGGGGGGGAGAAGGGGGGGGGGAGAAGGGGGGGGGGAGAAGGGGGGGGGGAGAAGGGGGGGGGGAGAAGGGGGGGGAGAAGGGGGGGGAGAAGGGGGGGGGAGAAGGGGGGGAGAAGGGGGGGGGGAGAAGGGGGGGGGGAGAAGGGGGGGGGGAGAAGGGGGGGGGAGAGGGGGGGGGAGAAGGGGGGGGGAGAAGGGGGGGGAGAAGGGGGGGGAGAAGGGGGGGGAGAAGGGGGGGGGAGAAGGGGGGGGGGAGAAGGGGGGGGGGAGAAGGGGGGGGGGAGAAGGGGGGGGGAGAAGGGGGGGGGGAGAAGGGGGGGGGAGAAGGGGGGGAGAAGGGGGGGAGAAGAAGGGGGGGGGAGAAGGGGGGGGAGAAGGGGGGGGGAGAAGGGGGGGGAGGGGGGGGGGAGAAGGGGGGGGGGAGAAGGGGGGGGAGAAGGGGGGGGAGAAGGGGGGGAGAAGGGGGGGGGAGAAGGGGGGGGAGAAGGGGGGGGGGGGAGAAGGGGGGGGGGGGAGAAGGGGGGGGGGAGAAGGGGGGGGAGAAGGGGGGGAAAAGGGGGGGGGAGAAGGGGGGGGAGAAGGGGGGGGAGAAGGGGGGGGGGAGAAGGGGGGGGGGAGAAGGGGGGGGGGAGAAGGGGGGGGGGAGAAGGGGGGGGGAGAAGGGGGGGGGAGAAGGGGGGGAGAAGGGGGGGGGAGAAGGGGGGGGGAGTAGGGGGGGAGAGGGGGGGGGAGGAAGGGGGGGGGAGAAGGGGGGGGGAGAAGGGGGGGGGAGAAGGGGGGGAGAAGGGGGGGAGAAGGGGGGGGAGAAGGGGGGGGGAGAGGGGGGGGGAGAGGGGGGGAGAAGGGGGGGGAGAAGGGGGGGGAGAAGGGGGGGGGGAAGGGGGGGGGAGAAGGGGGGGGGAGAAGGGGGGGGAGAAGGGGGGGGGAGAAGGGGGGGGGAGAAGGGGGGGGGGGAGAAGGGGGGGGGAGAAGGGGGGGGAGTAGGGGGGGGAGAAGGGGGGGAGAGAAGGGGGATAGAAGGGGGGGGAGAAGGGGGGGGAGAAGGGGGATAGAAGGGGGGAGAGAAGGGGGGGGAGAAGGGGGGGGAGAAGGGGGGGAGAAGGGGGGGAGAAGGGGGGGAGAGAAGGGGGGTGGAGAAGGGGGGGGGAGAAGGGGGGGAGAAGGGGGGGAGAAGGGGGGGGAGAAGGGGGGGGGAGAAGGGGGGGGAGAAGGGGGGGGAGAAGGGGGGGGAGAAGGGGGGGGAAGAAGGGGGGGGAGAAGGGGGGGGAGAAGGGGGGGGAGAAGGGGGGGGAGAAGGGGGGGGGGAGAAGGGGGGGGAGAAGGGGGGGGAGAAGGGGGGGGGAGAAGGGGGGGGGAGAAGGGGGGGGAGAGAAGGGGGGGGAAGAAGGGGGGGGGGGAGAAGGGGGGGAAGAAAGGGGAGGGAGAAGGGGGGGGAAGGGGGGGGAGAAGGGGGGGAGAAGGGGGGGGAGGAGAAGGGGGGGGGAGGAGAAGGGGGGGGGAGGAGAAGGGGGGGGAGAAGGGGGGGGGAGAAGGGGGGGAGGGGGGGGGAGAAGGGGGGGGGAGAAGGGGGGGGGGGAGAAGGGGGGGGGAGAAGGGGGGGGAGGGGGGGAGAAGGGGGGGGGAGGGGGGGGGAGAGGGGGAGAAGGGGGGGGGGAGAAGGGGGGGGGGGGGGGGGAGAAGGGGGGAGAGGGGGGAGAAGACAACTTTTAAGAAGCCAGAGATACACAGCTGTGAAGATCGGCGGACATTTGACTTACCGGTCGGTTATCATTGGTTCTGAAACTGCTGCTGACCTTTTTTTTTCTCATTACCACAATGAGCCAATGAAATTCACCGGTCAGCACAGGCTACAACAAACGAGAACCTCGAGAACCTTCGACCACCTGGCAACCCATTAGGACCTCCTGGCGACCCACCTACGGCTTGAGAATTCTCGCTAGTGACACTAAACTAAACTAAACTAAACTAAACTAAACTAAACTGAACTGAACTAAACTGAACTGAACTAAACTGACCCAAAGGCAGATGTGAGGTTGTATTTCATGGCTTTTTGATTACAGGAAGCCATGGCATATGGGGAGAAGGCAGGAATGGAGTATTGTTTATGGATGATCAGCCATGATCACATTGAATGGCGGTGCTGGCTCGAAGGGCTGAATGGCCTACTGCTGCACCTGTTGTCTATTGTCTAATGGCTTGGGAGGTCAGTCTTAATGAGAACAGAAAAATGAGCAAATATCCTTTAAAGGGCACATTTTCAATGGGAATAGAGTTAATAGACTTTCGACTTTCGACTTTAGAGACACAGCACATGGAAATAAGCTCTTTGATTGACCCTGTCTGCGCCGACCAGCGATCAGCCCATATACTAGCAATATCCTATGCACTAGGGACAATTTACAATTTACAGAAGCCAATTAACCTACAAAAGCTTCTACATCTTTGGAGTGTGGGAGAAAAGCAGAGCTCCAGAGATAACACACATGGTCACAGGGAGAACATACAAACACCCTACATACAGCACCCATAGTCAGGATTGAACCTGGGTCTCTGGTGCTGTTGGGCAGCAACTCTACCGCTGCGTCACTATGCCGCCCCTAAACCAGGTTGTTCTTTAAGTAAATCAGAACTGTCATTTTACAGACCTGCCTCATTGCAGATTAATTTTGGATGCAGCACCACTGTTATCAGTTCGGATCGTTTTATTTCGCCAAAACGTTGTTCAAATGAATGAAAATCATGTCATTTAAAATGAGTTAATTTATTGACAGCAGCAACCAGAAATGAGGATACAATTCTTCTTCAACAGTGGATCTCTGTTTTCATTTGGGAAGTTGAGTTAATGTAATTCCAGCAATATTTGTACTTCAAGGCATTCTGTGAATGACATGCATTCGCTGACAGAATCTAAAACTATGAGAGAAAACCAAAGAGGGGAAACAAAAAGGATCATTGTTACATTAATACAGCCAGCAAGATATTTCCCACACTCCCTAATTTTTCAAAATACCTGTTTGATAAACATAACTTTCAATAAACTGTGAAAGATCAACTCCAGGTGGTTCCCATGGTTCCTGAGGCACACTGTATCGTCTTTGCTACTAAAATAGCTTCCAAGGATTTCTGGTTGCAAGGGGAAATCGGAACTCTGAGTTCTAAAGGTCTCTAAGAAAGGTGATCAAGGTCAAATGCCACGAGTTTGAACGGCTGGGAATATCTTTATGTAAGTGGAAAAATAAGTGCTTGTGAAAACTAGATTAACCCAGAATGGACAGTTTTGTACACGACACATGAAAAGGATATGCAGCGGGATTTTGTATCTCATTGGTCTGGAAAATGATAGCTCCCCACCCACAGGGCCATTTCAGTGAGATTCGTCTGGTCTCTGCCACATCACACAAGAACACCAGAAGGTAAGAGCAAGAGTAGGTCACCAGCCCTCAAACCTGCCCCTACATTCAATGTGATCATGGCTGATCTAAGCTGGCCGCATCTCCTCTTCTGTGCCAATTGCCCATAATCTCCAATCCCTCAATCTTCCAAATATTTATCCACCTCCTCTTTAAATTAATCTAATGATCTGGCCTTCATCACCTTCCAGAGAGTCACTCATGAGAGAAGACAGTTTGCTACTCACTGTTACACGAGGGAGTTCATCTGGACTTGAAGAGCAGAGACTTAATTTCCTTTTCTTCAGCCCTCCCCTAATCTTCTTACGGCACCCCTCATGTCATGGATGACTTGAAGAATGGGCAGAATGGACACACTCAAGCTCTTACAGAAGCTTTCCCAGCAACATTTTGCCCTGGTTGTGCGCCTGTGGTCTGTGGTCCTCAGCAACAAAGAACATACTTTTTCAAATACGAGTAGGTATTTTATTCACTAGCTTGCCCAGATTTGTCTGACCTGTCAGAAGCATTCTCCTATCCTCTCCCATCTTGGTAACATCTGTTCAATCAGTCTCCAGAAGCTGGAAAGGTTTAGTTTTTAGTTTAGAGAGAGAGGGCAGAAACATGCCATTCGGCCCACCAAGTTCGCAATGGCCAGTGACTATTAACACTACCCTACACACACTAGGGACAAATTTACATTTTATATCAAGCCAATTAATCTACAAACCTGTACGTTTTGGGAATTTAGGAGGAAACCGAATATATCAGAGAAAACCCCCGCAGATCACAAGAACATACAAACTCCATACAGGCAAGTACCTGTAGTCAGGGTCGAACATGGATCTCTGGTGCTGTAAGGCAGTAGCTAAGCCACTGTGCCACCCACGTTGCTTGAATTGTGGCATGTGCCCTTATGAGCTGAATGCAAAGGTGGTGCCTGTTATGTTATTTACTGGGAGCAAGGGGAACTTATAACCCATCAGTAGGGAATATCTCAGTGAGACAGGATATAAACACAATACTGAAAATATTATTCTGTGTGTTCTTATGCAATTTTCACATTGCACTAGGATGACCTATGACAATGCCAACAAAAGGTCTGGAGCAAAGCTGAGATCTCTGTGTATTTCATATACAGAAATCTCTGAGAAGATGCCACACTGTGATCTCTGGAAGGTTTGTTGACTTTTTTTTCAGAAGGTACTTCTGATCAACAAAAACAGCAGCAAAGATATTCGGATTTCCAGAGCAAGTTAATACTCGGACCTCAAGGCTAGACCTGCCTCTTGGTCATCCCACCTCCCAGCATTATCCATGCAGTTGCACATTGTCTTTGTAGCCATGCACCTCCCAGTCGACTGCCGGCGAGGCTGACATGTGGTTCTGTGAAATGGTGTGTGCGCAGTTTGGTGCCTTGGCTGCAGGCAGCAGGAAGGACCTTACTGCCTCCCCCCCCCCCCCGCCCCCTGCTGATCTTACTGCCAGAAAGGTTCTTCACAGTCTCCCAAGGTCAGCAGTGGTCAGATTTACAAACTGCTGACAATTAGTCAATAATTACCCGTTAATTAAGATATAAAAATAATAAATTCACTTCAAAACATTTTTACTTTATGTTAATTCATTTAATATTAATTAAAAGTTTTAACAACATATTTTCCCGTATCTTTTAAATGAAGGTTGATAATAAGTTCAGACGTTCCAGGAGCAGAATTAGGCCATTCGGCCCATCAAGACTACTTCGCCATCCAATCACAGCAGATCTATCTTTCCTTCTCAACCTCGTTCTCCTGCCTTCACCCCATAACCTCTCACACCCATACAAATCAAAAGTCTGTCAATCTCCACCTTAAAAATATCCATTGAATTGGTCTCCACAGCTGTCTATGGCAATGAATTCCCAATCTCATTCAATGACCAGAGTTGCTCTGGATGACCCAGCTGTGGCTAGCGTAAAGTTGCGCGATCGGCTGCAAGGTTTATCTGGCCCCTCAGCTCATCAACTGATAGGAAGCATCTGACCCGGAGTGCTTGCCATACTTGTGCATTGTAACGGCCAGGCATGAGGTCCAGATCATTGTGGTACTTGTAGTTTTCTGTAGATCCACTGACGGGCCATCAGCACTGTCAGGAGTAAAACTCCGGCTGTTAAATTCTATCTGGACCTTGCACATTCTCCCTGAGACAGCATGGGTCTTGTATAAGGCATAGAACATAGAACAGTACATCACAAGAACAGGCCCTTCAGCCCACAATGTCTGTGGGAAACATTAGTTTAGTTTAGTTTATTGTCATATGTACCGAGGTACAGGCACGGAAATCGCTATCAAAACATGGGGGGGACACAATTTATTGTCGGCCGCGCGCGCGCATGCGCACACACACGCGCATGCGCACACATGCGAGGCTTCGGTCGTGGGCCCCTGTGGACGGTAACATCGGGAACTGACCTGGTTGGTGCCCGACTCCGAACTCCAGCAACAGCAGCTTCGCCCGCCCCGAATTGTGGGCCTTTCATCGGCCCGTTCATGGGGCCTTACACCGGCCGGTGGGGGCTTCAACATCGGGAGCCTCGATCGCCTCGATGCAGCAGTTTGATTTTGAACCGCGCATGAAAGGCCCCACGAATGGGCCGATTCAGCCCTTAGAAAGTGTCTGATAAAGTCCGGATTACAAAACATGGGGGGGATTGTCCCCCACCTCTCAAAGCATGGGGGGGACATGCCCCCATCCCCCCAGGATTTCCGCCCATGTCGAGGTACAGTGAAAAGCTTTTGTTGCGTGCCAACCTGTCAGCGGAAATATAATACTTGATAGCAAGATCATCACTGAGTTGCATGTCACTGCACGTAACCCATATCCCTTCATTCCTTAGGTATCTATATCCAAAAGTCTTTTAAATGCCACAACTGGCAGCGCGTTCCAGGCACACACCACCCTCTGTGTAAATAATCTTGTCCCACACATCTCCTTTAAACTTTGCCTCTCTCACCTTAAAGCTATGCCCTCCAGTATTTGAATTTTTCATCTTGGGAAAAAAAGATTCTGACTGCCTACCCTATCAATGCCAAGTATCTGTCCTGTCGCCCTCAAGCATCTTGGTTTCCATCTACATCCCTTGCTCTGTTAAGTTGTCCCCAGTGTGAAGTTGAGTGTTTGAAACTGGGGTTTCCGGAAGTGCTGTGAGTCGGCTGCCTCACCTGCAGCGAGTTCGGTGTTTCAACTTTTTTTTTAGTTTGTCCAAAAGTATGTATTAGTGTTTCTCTGTATGTCTTGTGTGGGGCGGTGGTGGGGGGGGGAACAGGGGGAATCCATTTTCAGGTACCTACATCAACGGAGAGGCGACTTTCTTCCTTGTCACTTCTTCGCCCCCCTCCTCGCGGCCTTACAGCTGGTTTGGTGCGGCCTTTCCCGGAGTCGGGCCCAGAGCTTCAGCGGCGGTGCAGTGGGACCTTAACATCGCGGGACCTTAACATCGCGGACCCCCTTGCCGTGGGTCGCCGGAGAAGCGCTCCGTCCACTGGCCTGCGGCCTACAACATCCTGGAGCCTCGATCTGTGGAGCTTCTGGCGGCAGGCGTGGAGCGAACCTTTCATCGTGGAGCGGGTGATCCCTCGCCGGGCGTCGCCGGAGAAAAGCTCCAACAGCCGGCCTGCGGTCTACAACACCTTGAAGCCGCAGTCTCCGGTAAGGAGGTGGCCGATTGGGAGCGGGGTGTGCTCGACCTGTCCCGACATCGGCGTTCCGATCATACCAACCAGAGGGCTTGAACATCGGGCCATCCGTAGCGATGACTACGGAGGGTCAGGGCCCTGACCACGGGTGAACTAGGGAGGAGAACTGTCTGAACTGTATTGCCTTCCACCACAGTGAAGAATGCTGTGGTGGATATCTGTGTTGAATTATGTTGTGTATTGTGTCTTTTTAATTGTAACACTGCATGGTAAATTACATTTAACTGCACCTTATAAATTTGAACTTGAATGTACTTAAATCAAGATCCTCCTGTATCTTTCATCGCCTTCTTCACTGTTCACACCTCCACTGATTTTTCTGTCATCTATAAGCTTACTAAATAACCCATCCACATTATTGTCCAAGTTGACTATATATACCACAAATAACAAAGGTCCCACCCGTGGCAATACTGGTTCCTGTGAAATACCTCTGGCCACAGACCTCCAGCCCGAATAACACCCTTCCACCACTGCCCTGTCTTTTATGGGTGAGCCAGTTCTTAATCCAAACTATTGTGGATCCAAACCACTGTGGATCCCATGCATAATTTTCTGGATCGGCCTATCTGAGAGTTCTTGTCTGTTGTCTCTCTCGATAACCTGAACTAGACCCTTTCAGGCCCTGGGGATTTCTCTTCAAGAAACCCAACACCATCTCATTTTTTATCTCAAAATGCCCCAGCATATTAATATACCCCACACTGATCTCACTATCCCACATCTCCTGCTCCCTGGCAAATATCAAGGTCAAGTACTCGTTTGATACTTCACCTACATCCTCTGACTTCGAGCATAAATTCCCCCATGTGGTTCCACCCTCTCTCTCGTTACCCTCTTGTTTTTAATGTGTGCTTAAAATGCCTTGGGAGGATAATCATCTCCAAGTGTAGTAAATGGCCGGCTTGTGAATCCAAATGGCTTCATCTTAACCCAATTTTTATACAGAGTTATTATCCAATTCTGCAAAGTAAATGAAAACATTGAACTGTGACAAATTAATTACCATGTAAATAACTTACTGCTAAATTTGAATTTCACTTGCAAGTGGGATCAAATATTTATTCTAAATAATACTACACATCAATAAAATCTGATATTTTAGCGCAGAAATCTTAAAAGTTGTAGCAAAGTCATCATCTTTGCCTTTACTACAAAATTCAATTTTGACCTTCTGGAACTAAAATAAAGTTTATTTGCCACACGGAGAAATTACTAGAGCTTGTTTTCCCTTCACTGTGTTCCACAACCAAATTGCAATATTCCATTTCCAATTACCCACTTGTCAGTTTTGATCCCATTTCATCAATTCAAACTCCACATGGCATTCACTTTATGTGCTCTGGGTTGTTGCGGAAGAAATTCCTTTCAAGGAAAACATAAATCCTCATTTGGTCATTGTGCTAAGTGCCTACATCAAGATCATAGTTCTTGCTTCAGTTGTATTCAAGACTGCTGATTGCATAATATTTATTTACATTTACGATGCTAATCAGTAACAGAAATGGAAATTAGAGCAGTCACGTTATTAAAATACAGTTTTGTAGCATTAGCAGACTGTGAAGTAGGAAATTAGTTCCATCTCCTGTACCTAAATAAATTACACACATGAGGGAGGTTGCTGAGAAACTAAAGACGACACAATTGATTGTACTCTCATGGGAGTGTCAAGAGTCTGCAGCAGGGGAACTTTGCAGCTGTTTTCTATGCTGCTAAAATCTGAAAACTCTTTGGAAATATGATATCAATTAGCCTGCAGACTGATAAGGAATAATTTAGAGATATTGGGAGGGGCAGAATGTAGAATTCAAGAAAAGGAAAAGGGAGCTTTGGCTCAATGGGTTTGTGCATTTCACATATCAGCTACAACTTGTACAATCACAAGGTAGGGTTACAGGTTCAACAGCTGTCTCACATTCCTGCTCTTATTTCTTAAATCAGACTTTTATTTTACAAAACCCAAATCTGAATCCGAATCTGAAGGTCTCAACCTGAAACATCACCGCTGCATTTCTACCACAGATGCTGCCTGACCTTGCTGAGTTCCTCCAGCACTTTGAGTTTTGCTCAGGATTCCGGCATCTGCAATCCCTTTGTCTCCAAAGCCCAAATTTATTTCCTCTCCTGAAAGTGGTGACACAACTGAAAGTGAAATTTTCATCACAACCTTCTTAAATAACCCCTAGCTGTTCAAGTCTAATCCTATTAGCTATATCATCTTTTATATATATCCTTTGTAACTTTGCCGGCACCAAAACATGACAACACTTGTGTACTGCCTAGATGAGGTCGGCTACATGATTTTACCAGGTTGAATGCAAAACAAAGCATTTCACTGTACTTACAGTAGGTATATGTGACAGTAAACTTTAATTGAATCATTGAATTGCACAAGTAATGTTTGAGTACGCCAGAAGCCCAAATCTCGTTGTGTTCCATTTATGGATGATACCATGACACAGTGGTGGAGCTGCAGCATTACAGCACCAGAGACCGGGGTTCGATCCTGACTACAATTGCTGTCTGTACTGAGTTTATACGTTCTCCCTGTGACCGCATGGGTTTTCTCTGGGTGCTCCAGTTTCCTCTCACATTCCAAAGACGTGCAGGTTTGTAGGCCAAATGTAGCTAATGGAGAGGTGTTGATCATGTGCAGGCAGATGAGAATAGTTTAGTTTGGCATCACGTTCAGCACAGACATTATGCACTAAAGATCCTGATATATCTATATAATTAAAAGTCTCATCTTGACCACTTCCTGTTTGCACATGTGCTTTGATTTTAGAAAAAAATGCTACCACGTATGGCTGTGATTTTTTGGCCATCTTACTCAGAGTCCTCCTCCACTGCGCAGGCCTCGAGGATTTTTCCCATCGATGAAAAATAAAAGACATATTAGTGTTTAAAAAATCTTGAGATTCTCTCTCCTGGCAATCACTGCCATGAAGGCCACGCCTCTTCCGGTGGGAGGGGGGAGGGAATATAAAACCCGGAAGTGTGGGCGTGGCTCAGTCTGTCTGCAAGATGGCGAGGGAAAGGTCACGACTCTCTGTCTGAGCTGGGAAACTACAGAACACTGTGAGTATGCAATGTACTTGAATAAATTATTTGTTAGCCCTTAATGACAATGAAATGAGTTGTTTGGCCTGCCCTGTGCTTGAAACTGCAATGGCAATGGAAATGAAGTGAAAATGCATTCAGCTGTTTGGCATGAGCCTGTCCTGTGCTTGAAAGTGCAATGGCAATGAAAATGAAGTGAAAATGCAATCAGCTGTTTGGCTTGAGCCTGCCCTGTGCTTGAAAGTGCAATGGCAATGGAAGTGAAGTGAAAATACAATGAGCTGTTTGGCTTGAGCCTGCCCTGTGCTTGAAAGTGCAATGGCAATGGAAATTAAGTGAAAATGCAATCAGCTGTTTGGCTTGGGCCTGTGCTTGAAACTGCAATGCAGTTGGAAATGAAATGAAATGATTTGTTTGGCCTGCCTGAAACCACTAATTTTGGCCCACAAGGCCCCTATTAGCCGAGAAACCAGTCCCTTTTGCCCAAAATGCCCGTATTAGCCCAGGAGGAGCATTTTGGCCCAAATGGCCCGTGCCAGGAAAAGTCCAGAAAAAGTGCCTTTCACTGAGATTTCACTCCGATTTTTTTTTAAAGAGCCCTTTCGGCCCATCAGGCCTGTTCTAGCCCAGGAGTCCCTTCGGCCCATCAGTAAGTATTAAACCTCACCCCAGTATTGGCTCCCTGCGAGATCCAGGCCAGGATAGACTTTCCTCCTTCATTGCTGTGATCTGGAGAAAAAGATGAAAAATGTCTAAAATTGATTCTCCACCCTCTCCCCCTTCTCTCTCACAGTCTCTCACCTGTTTTGGACAGAATTTCTGGCAGTTTCTGAGCTGCCAGCCTACCAGGCCTAAGTGACTGAGCTGCCAGCCCACCAGGCCTGAGTGACTGAGCTGTCAGCCCACCAGGCCTGAGTGACTGAGCTGTCAGCCCACCAGGCCTGAGTGACTGAGCTGCCAGCCCACCAGGCTTGAGTGACTGAGCTGCCAGCCCAAGAATCCATTTGGCGCACAATGTCCATACTAGCCCTCTGGAAACCAGTCCCTTCGACCCACAACACCCATATTAGCGCTCCAACCCCCCCCCCCCCCCACTGGCCAGCAATATTGGAATTGGTGGGGAGGTGGAATATTGCGTTGGGGGACCAGCCCTCCCTTGTGAACATGGGACCTAACGGGTCCCACTTAGTCTAGTACTTCTTAAAGCTGTGTGATGCATATTAAAATCCCAAAGTGTGGCGCCTTGAAAGTGATGGCGTAATGGTAGAGCTACTGCCTTACAGCGCCAGAGATCTGGATTCGATCCTGACTACGGGTGCTGTCTATACGGAGTTTTACGTTCTCTCCATGACCCCATGGGTTTTCTCCAAGATCTTCGGTTTCCTCCCACACTCCAAAGAAGTACAGGTTGAAAGGTTAATTGGCTTGGTATAAATGTTTAAAAAAATTCTCCCTAGTCGGTGTCGGATATTGTAAGTGTGCGAGGATCGTTGGTCGGTGCGGACTCGGTGAACCGAAGGACCTGTTTTCATGCTGTATCTCTAAAATAAACTAAACTAATCTTTGCTGTATGTTTCCATATTATATGATCTATGAAACATGCAGCACAGAAACAGGTCTTCAGCCTGCTGTGCTACAACCAACCAACAAGCCCCATTTTTACACTAACATTTTTATTTTGCAATGTTCCTCTCAACTCTCCCTGCATTCCACCACTCACCTGCACTCTTGGGGCAATTAATGGTAACCAATTAAACCACCACCCAAATATTTCAGGGATGTGAGAGGAAGCCAGAGTGTCTCGAGATAACCAGTGCAATCACATGGAGAACGTGCAGACTCTATACAGACAGTCCTGAGGGCCATAATTACATGCAAAGGTCTGGAGTTGTGAGCCAGCAGCTCTACTAATTGCATCCTGGGTTCTGTCTCTTTGTATGTTTCTTTAGTATAAATAAGTTCAATTCCCAGTTTCTTTATGTCGTTTAAAAGTTTTTATTTTCAGGATTAAATGGCAGGGTATTGATATGCACGAAATATTTCAACATGGCCTGGGTGAATTATAAATTGTTTGGATTTATAGCCCTGTCCCACGGTACGAGTTCATTCCAAGAGCTCTCCCGAGTTTAAAAAAAATCAAACTCGTGGTAAGCACAGAGAATGAACGTAGCGGGTACGTCGGAGCTCGGGGACGTCTCTTAGCGGCTTGTAACGCTAATGGCAGGTACTCGGGAAGACTCGCTAATGGCAGGTAAGCACGGGACGACTCGTGAAGATTTTTCAACATGTTGAAAAATGTCCACGAGAGCCCCGAGTACCGACGAGTGGCCATTACCGTAAATCACCGAGTTCGAATCAGGGCAAACTCGGGAGAGCTCTTGGAATGAACTCGTACCGTGGGACAGGGCTTTTACATGTATAAACTTCAGATAGATCTTTGCATTTATATGCACTTCTGAACTGAAGATTCAAGCAAGTAAAAGGAAGATGAACAAGTAGTGGAGAGATCAGATATTGGAATCACTCTGATTACGAATGATTCATAAAAATGCAACTTTAATACTTTGCTCCAGTAGCATTCATTTTGTGCCATTGTATTCAAGTTATTAATCTGTAGTTTATGGATAAACAAATCCAAACTGGAAAAGAGGATTATATGAGTTGATGGAAAAAGTCAGTTTCAAGGATCGATCAGAAATGGATGGCATATTTTTTGAGAAAATGTTGAGGAACAGCTGGACAATAAATGTTTCATACGTTTTGAAAATTTAACTGAGTTGCATTCTCATTTCTTTGTCCTTGTGGAAATATACCATCATTGGTCAAAAGAGTTGGCACTAGATTACTTGGCCATATTGAAATCCCAGTCGGAAAAGAGCATGCTGTAGCCATGGGAGAGGTTCCTACTTTCTCTATGCTTGGTCACGATATGTCACTTCTGCATGCAGTATGTTTGTAATGGGGAATTTAGTAAGTAAAAAAAGGAAAGATGAGGGCTTTTAAGGTGCCACACTTTGGGATGCTAATATGCATCACACAAATTTAAGAAGTATATAACGAAGAATAAAATGGATAAGCAAATGGAAGCTGAGTAGGGCCTGTTTTGGGATCCAGTTTCCAGTCTACATATAAAACATTTTACTGACCACTTCTGTTACAGACACTTTAATGGAAACATTAAGTACATACAGGCACGTTAAACAGAAACATCGAAAAACCTCTTAATCGTACAATAAAAGGGAATAGCAAATGAAAATGTATTTGCCAATTTTAATTCATGAATTAAAACTATTTATTTTCCTTGCTGTATGGCTGACAGTATCAGTGTGCGAATGAACCTCATAACAGGATTTAATTTAACGTGTTGAATGAGTGAATTGTCCCATTTTTGCAGGTCATATATTACAGATGGCTGCACAGACTCTTTTTTAAAATACTAAACCTTTTGCACCCTATTTAGAATTGTTGCTACATACCTGGAAACACACTGCACTCTCAGATAACAATTCATGATTTTCACATTTATAGTCATGGTATTGGCAGGTGGTAAGATCTTGCACTCATTGATGATATTGCTCATTGACTCTGAGGTATTTTCACGGTTATTTAATTTCTAGATTGAATGATGGGTTCCAGTTGGGTTTCAGGAAGTTGGTAATTAGAGCAGAGGGAACAAGTATGATATCTGCTCAATGTATTAAAATTAGAGAAGATTCTTTTATTCCCGCAGGAATTAGCCTGATCTATCGGCAGTAGACCCAGAAACATGGCTTAAATAAAAATATTATGGTGATAAGCATTGATATATTCTACTTACAGCTGGTTGTTGGAAATGCAACAAGGTTTGCTTGGGTTGATCTCATATTCACACTGAAAACTCTACACGTCTTTTAAAGGGTTTCTTGAGGAACTTCATCTTCTGAAAGCATTTCTCATCTGTGCGACTTGTTCCATATCCAGATCTGGACATTTTGCTGCATCTAAAAATGCACATTAAAGGTACACTGTGTGGAAGAGCCCTTGTTGAGATGTGCAAGGTCAGAAAGAGTCACTTTCTTCTGCCCTCAATAAATGATGTGCCACATATGTGTGCATGCTATTGATTTGGGAATCCTGGATCTTGCGAGGTTAATGGTCCATTTATGCCAAAGCATGAACTTGGCTGCCAACGCTACTCATACCACTGTGGCCTCAAGAATGGGAGGGGAAAAGAAGATAGGGTATGGAGTCAACCATCAGGCATCTTCAATGTCCAAACATGATGCCGTTGAAAGTGGTCTTCTGGAACAGGGGTCATGGTGCTCAGAGCCTCCCATTGGAAAGAAACTTGTTCACTTTTGCCAAGATAGTCAAACATGCGAACATTCTCTTTATTGAAATTGTTGTCACTCTGGTCGACGGATGGATCTTGGGTCAAGAAAGACAGCTCTTTAACTGTGTAGGAAGGAACTGCACATGTTGGTTTAACCCTTGCATCCCCTCTCTCTGTGTCCCTCCCCCACCCTAGTCATTATACTACTTTCACGATCTAGCTGTTGAATTTCACTATCTGTATAACTCATTATCACCTAGCCCACAGCCAACAATAGACCATTGTAGGCACCACCTTTCCTTGATCATTGTTACTTTTTGCATATCTTTCATTCATTTGTTCTAGATCTCTCTATATCACCATCTATGTTTCTTGTTTCTCTTTCCCCCTGACTCTCAGTCTGAAGAAGGGTATCAACCCAAAACATCACCTATTCGTTTTCTCCATAGATGCTGCCTGACCCACTGAGTTACTCCAGCATTTTGTGTCTATCTTCAGGCTCTACCTGCTGGTCAAACCCTCCTGCAATGCATGAACCTCTCTGCCTTTTAGATAAAATTTGATTGCATCATGCATAAACATATTGAGGTCTATAATAGAATTGCTGCAATGTTTTTATGCAGAAAATGAGTGAATTTCGAGATGCTTTCCTCTTTGAGTCTCTGTGGCGCTCGGGTGGGTGTAGTATATATAAATATTTGAGTTGTCATTTGTGGAATATTTGATCATGAGCCCATCATTCTGAGCTTGTAGACACACAGAACTGCAGATGCTGGAATTTTATGTAGAACACAAAGGACTGGAATAACTCAGCAGGTTAGGCAGAATATCTGCAGGACATGGATTGGTGAAGTTTCATGTCGGGACTCTTCTTCAGACTGAAGAAGAGTCCCAACCTGAAACATTGCCTACCCATGTCCTTCAGAGATGCTGCCTGACTCACTATGTTACTCTGGCACTTTGTGTTCTATACAATATGAGGATGTATGCATGTAAGAAACTCAAAGAGACCTGCCAAATATTTTAGAACTCGCAAGTCTCCCTGCATATTGATCAACACACAGCAAGTCATTACAATAATAACTTGCAGTGTAATAATCTTACACTGACAACGAGGAGAGGATCAGAAAAGTACTGAGAGTGCCAAATACCTGTAACTTAATGCTCATGGTTGTATGGTGGGTCATGGCAAGATCAAAACGTAGACTGAAATTTAAGGGACTTGAATTAGATGAACACATGAGAACTAAATAGCTTGCATAGGTAACATTGGAATGGTGCAAGAAAGCAGTGAGGATTCAATTAAAAATAATACTGATGCTGGAAATATGACATAATTCAGAGAATGCTGGAGATACAGAGCAGGTCTGGCAACTGTTGTAGAGTAGGTAGAGTTAACATTCAGATCAATCACATTTTCAGACCATTTCTCCTGTCTACATCAAGAGCCTTCAAGTCTACCATAAACCTTGAGAATTCTACAGTTCATATACAGAATGGATGGAGATGTGTTTTAGGGCTATCAATATCGATGAAGGAAAAAATGAAATAGTGGCTATTCAAAATGAAGCCAGAGATGAATTTAAGAAAACTACCTGGGAGACATCTCAGCTATATGTCTCTTTGTCAGTTTTCTTGGTGTAATGAAAACGAAAAGATTTATTGTTCAAGAAGACAACAGAGAGATTACAGGATCACGTTAACCTTAAGATTGCGAAAAGCACAAATTCAGGAATATATTCCAAAGGTCAGACTTGACAATATGTAGAAAAGTTTAAAAACTGTTGAGACATCGCAATTAAAAAAATAGCATTACGGGACAGGTTTATGCAAGGTTTATCAAATGAACAGATTCATTCCAAATACACGTCTTAACATTCAAATGCACAAGTAAAGCAACCACAGTGATGGAGTTGGTTTCTAAACTTGTCAAAGAATTTTAGCAGCATCATAATATTAACTTTAATGCGGTGTATAGTGGGCAGCTGTGACAAAGATGGGAGCACCGACATTAAACCATAGGCTAGAGTTGGAGGAGAAGTAAGGCAAAGGGGTAAAACTGATCTAATGCTTATTGCCCATCACAGGTAAAATAGTTTAGAGTAGCAATATGCTTTCTAAGTGAAAATCAAGTGCACACAGCTTTTGTGTGCATGGATAGATGAAGGATGGTATAGTAGATCAGGTGAGGGGAAATACTTGTCTAAAGGGCCTGTCCCACTTACTCGACCTTTACAGGTGACTGCCGACACCCGTCATAGGTCGCCAACATTTTCAACATGTTGAAAATTCAGCGGTGACCAGAAAGACGCTACGACTCTTTGGAGACCTCTCACAACCATAGGAGACCTCTCACGTCCATATAAGGCACCTCTCACAGCCTGTATGGTCGTGAGAGGTCTCCTATGGTCGTGAGAGGTCTCCAAAGGGTCGTAGCGTCTTTCTGATCGCTGCTGAATTTTCAACATATTGAAAATTTTGGCGACCTATGACGGGTGCCGGCAGTCGCCTGTAAAGGTCGCGTAAGTGGGACAGGCCGTTAAGGAAGCCAAAAAGAAGATGATTGTATAATGGAGGTGAGCAACATGAAAAGCATTTTAAAACAAGATAATCGCCATGAGGAAAGCAGCAATTTTCAAGTTTATATAAATACCAATGACCAACATATTGATGTGAATATTGATAAAGCAGCTGACAGCTTGGACATGGGCATATATGTGTAGCAGGAAGTTCACAAAAGTGCCTTAAGAAAGAGCTCATTGAATATGAAGTCATCTTCTAGTGAGACATTAAATATCCTAAAACATATGAAATATGTTGTTTCAAACAATGGTCCAGAAGTGAAGCTAGAAACCCTGGTAGCTGTTAAACAAATAGACTTTGGCGAGACGAGAGACGAGTCAGTTGAGTAAAATAAATTTATTTATTTGAAAACAGCAAACAAAGCTAGTAACTCAAGTGCGTTCTGGGTCAGCCAAATAAAACAAAGCTCCTGCTACATAGGTAGAGCTTGACTAACTGTTGAACCAAAAACCCGTGAAAACCCACCCGCGGTCACATGACGGTGCCAGCCAATAGCGAGGGTTCGTAATGCCTCAAGCCACCACTAGGTGCCGCTACAGGACCCCCCCCCCCAGAACCCGAGGTACGGAACCAAGCGGGAGGCCGAACGAGGCGACCGGATTGAGTGGAGACGAGGGCCACAACCGGCGGTACAGGTGGGATTGGCGGAACAGAGCCAGGACACGTCAAAGGTGTAGGGGAGACAGGCACAACAGGTGTAGGCGAGACAGGCACAACAGGTGCAACTGGAGCGACCAGCAGATGACCTCTACGCCGGGGTTGAGCCACCACTAGCGGCCTATCGACATCCAGGTGGGCGGGCTTGAGGCGAGCGACCAAAACAATTTCCTCTTTGCCCCCCGACATCCAACAGGAAAGTCTCGACGCCGGGGCGCAACACCCGGAAAGGACCCTCATAAATCCGCTGCAGCGGCGACCGGTGCGAGTCCCTGTGGAGGAATACAAACAGACAGTTCTTAAGCTCCGGCGGCACATACACCAGAGCAATCCCATGCCATGAGGTTGGAATAGGAGCCAGGCCGCTCACTTTCTCCTGAAGACTCGCCAGAACGGCCGAGGCGAGCTCCAGCTGCCCTCGAGCCACAGGAAGGAAATCCCCGGGTACCCGCAATGGGGAGACATACACAAGCTCGGCGGACGACGTATCAAGATCCGCCTTTGGGGCCGTACGGATGTCCAACATCACCCAAGGAAACTGGTCGACCCAGTCCGGGCCCGTGAGGCGCGCCTTTAGCGCCGACTTCAGATGCCGGTGGAAAAGCTCCACTAACCGGTTGGCGTGAGGGGTGGTATGGTGCAACTGTGCTCCATGCAGCTGCGTCGAAGCCGACCACAAAGCTGAAGTGAATTGAGCCCCCGGTCAGTGGAAATGTCCTCAGGCACGCCAAAACGAACAATCCAATGAGCCGCGAGAGCTCGAGAACAAGACGCGGAGGAGGTGTCGGCCAGTGGAATTGTCTTAGGCCACTTGGCAAAATGATCCACGATGGTGAGCAAGTGCGTGGCACCGCGAGATGGCGGCAGTGGGCCCATCAAATCAACGTGGATGTGCAGGAAACGGCCAGTGGGAACCACGAAATCCTGCACCGGTGCCCGCACATGTCGCTGGACCTACGACATCTGACAGGGAATACAGGCTCTGGCCCAGGCCATGACCTGCTTACGAAGGCCCTGCCAGACAAACTTGTCCACCACCAGCGCAGAAGTCACCCGGATGGAAGGGTGTGCCAGTCTGTGGACAGCGTCGAAGGTCCGTCTCCGCCAACCCACGGGGACAATAGGGCGTGGTCTCCCGGTGGACACGTCACATAGGACCGACCCCTGCTGGGCTGAAAGAGACGTCGGCCAACCTCAACCCGGAGGCAGCCATCCTGTAACTGTCCATCTCACCACCCTCGCGTTGCGTTTTGGCGAGCCCCGCATAATCCACGCGGGGGTCTACGGCCGCCACAGCTGGGAGAGCAGGACGAGACAAAGCATCTGCGACCAGGTTGAGCTTACCGGCCACATGCTGAACGTCCGTGGTGAACTCGGACACAAAAGCTAGGTGCCGTTGTTGACCAGGGGTCAGACACCTTGGCAAAGGCGAACGTCAGGGGCTTGTGGTCAGTGAAGGCCGTGAAGGGCCTGCCCTCTAGGAAGTATCGAAAATGACGTATGGCCAAATAAAGGGCAAGGACCTCCCGGTCGACGGCACTGTAGCTTCACTCCAGGGGTCGCAGGTGACGTATAAAAAAGGCCAGCGGCTGCCAGCGGCCATCGACGAGCAGCTCGAGCACCCCTCCGACGGCCGTATCAGAGGCGTCCACCGTGAGGGCGGTTGGGGCAGTGGCCCGCGGGTGCACCAGCATGGTGGCGTTGACCAACGCCTCCTTTGCACCATCGAACGCAGCCACGGCCTCGTCAGTCCACATGAGGTCCCGTGGTTTACCGGCAAGGCACTGAAACGAAGGGCGCATGATCCAGGCAGCCGCTGGCACGAAGCGATGATAAAAGTTCACCATACCAACAAACTCTTGCATCACTTTGACGGTGAGTGACCAAGGGAATTGTCGAATGCCCTCCACTTTAGTAGGCAGCGGGGCCACGCCCTGCAAGGTGACATGATGCCCCAGGAAGGAAATGGAGCGCAGGCCGAACTGGCACATGGCAGGGTTGATGACAAGCCCATGATCTTGGAGCCGCTGGAACAACGCCCGTAGGTGCGTGCAGTGTTCCTGGTAGGAGCGGCTGGTGACCAGAATATCGTCCAGGTATATGAAGACGAACTCTAACCCCCGACCCACCATATCCATGAGCTGTTGGAAAGCCTGCGCGGCACTCTTTAACCCAAACGACGTGCGCAGCGATTCAAAAAGGCCAAACTGGGTGATGGTTGCGGTCTTAGGCACGTCATCGGGGTGGATGGGAATCTGGTGGAAGCCGTGCACCAGTTCCACCTTGGAAAGGAAGGTGGCGCCCTCCAGATGGGCCATGCAATATTGGATATGTGGGACCGGGTAGCAGTCCACGATCGTGACGCCGTTTAAGTGCCGATAATCCCCGCACGATCTCCACCCTCCAGATGATTTAGGGACCATGTGCAATGGGGATGCCCCCGGGCTGTCAGAGCGCCGCTCAATTCCCATGTCCTCCATCTGGCGGACCTCCTCCTTCGTGATCTGCAGCTTGTCAGGCGGGAGCCTGCGCGCCCGTCCGTGCAGTGGGGGGCCTGCTGTGGGGATGTGGTGCACCACCACATGCTTAAGAGCGGTTGCTCGAAAACGGGGGGTCAGGAGCTCCGGGAAATCGGCGAGCAGGGTGGCAAACGGGCCATCCCCATCAGCCACCGCACCCAGCTGCTGGCTAGGAGGGTCAGCGGCCCATGGGGTTGCGGGCCTTGGGGACTCCGGAGGAACGAGGTGCCGGCCCCGCACGTTCAACAGTAACGAAAAAGCCCAGAGAAAATCGGCGCCCAGCAACGGCTGGGACATGTCCGTGACGGTAAAAGTCCACGAATACAGGCGGGAGTCAAAGATGAGGGAAAGAGTCCGCGTGCCGTACATGCGAATGGGGCTGCAGTTGATGGCGGTCAGGATGGGGCCTCGCTTACCGGCATGGGTCTCCAGTCCAGTCGGGGGGAGGATGCTCACCACAGCTCCGGAGTCGACGAGGAAGCGAAGCCCGGAGCAGCGATCCTGAACGTAGAGGCGGTGATTCTGGCCGATCGCGATAGCCTCTACTGACGATTTGGCCGAGACATTTCCCGAAAACAAGCAGGGGGCGCGGCATCTGTGAGCCTTGGCACCCCAGCGTTGGTGGTTGTAACACCACTGGCGCTTACCCCGGTCTCCGGCGGGCGGCTGCGATGGACGTCTCTGCGAGGCTGCTGGTGCGTGGGCGCGGACAACCGATTGATGGACCCACCGTCCTGCTGCTTGGCGAGCCATAGTTCATCGGCCCGTTTGGCGAGCTGCAGGGGGTCGGCAAAGTCCGAACCAGCGAGGAGCAGGCGGATGTCATCGGGCATCTGCTCCACGAAGGCCTGCTTGAAAAGCAGGCAGGGGTGGTGGCCGTCCATCAGAGCGAGCATCTCGCTCATGAGCGCGGACGGTTTGCGCTCGCCGAAGCCGTGCATATGGAGCGGGCGGTGCGATCGCAGCGGCTGAGCCGGAAAGTGAGGAGCAGCAGTGCCTTGAGGCCCTCGTACTTGCCAACCGCGGGTGGATCCTGCAGGTAAGGCAGCAAACTTGGCTAAGCGCCCCAACCACGTAGAAATAGCGAGTGGCATCGAACTGGACCTCAATGCGGGCGAACCACACTTGAGGCTGCACCGCCCAGAAATCGGGCAGTTTCAGGCCCACGGCGTTTTGCTGGGCGGGCTGGACATCGAGGTTAGCGGCAGAATTCATTGTTGAGATCCGTATTCATGATCGAACCGACGGGGTCACCACTTTGGCGAGACGAGAGACGAGTCAGTTGAGTAAAATACATTTCTTTATTTGAAAACAGCAAACAAAGCGAGTAACTCAACTGCGTTCTGGGTCAGCCAAATAAAACAAAGCTCCCGCTACACTGGTGGAGCTTGACTAACTGTTGAACCAAAATCCCGCGAAAACCCATTCGCGGTCACCTGATAGCGCCAGCCAATAGCGAGGGTTTGTAATGCCTCAAGCCACCACTAGGTGCCGTTACAAGTCCAAGCCTGTCAGTGAAATATTGTCTCAGATAATTAAAGGTCAATTAGAAGAATGCATTCAGTGTGAATGCTTGGAACTATGTCCAGACAAGCTGCAAGGACAACATGCAGCACTGTTGAAAGATACATGTACTGGTACTAAGAGACACAAGGCCTACCTCTGCATACAATCAATTTACTGCAGGTCTAGACTAGTACCATATGTCATGAAAACTCAAGCTGAGGAAGAATTGAACAAGCTCAAGTAACATGGAGTGTTGGTAGAACAATGTGATCAGGAAACATTAATTTTTGAGGTTCCCTAAGCAGCCAAATCTGTTCAACTTTGCCTGGATTATAAGGTAACCATCAACCCAGCAGCTGAGGATAAACAATATCCTTTGCCTACGTTGTATAATTTATATGCTAAGTTGGCAGGGATCAAGATCTCAATATGCAATTAAATGTGGATGAAGAATGCCAACATTATCTAGTCATCAACACCCATAAGGGGCTTTCTCCCTATGCCAAGCTGCTTTATGGCATGAAGTCAAACCCACGAAAGTACAAACCACAAT
This sequence comes from Malacoraja senta, assembly GCA_038087875.1. Lineage (NCBI taxonomy): Eukaryota > Metazoa > Chordata > Chondrichthyes > Rajiformes > Rajidae > Malacoraja > Malacoraja senta. The sequence goes on from CM075977.1 coordinate 291,744,225, forward strand.
AAACAAGCTATTCATAACAGTTCAGTTCTTCAAAACAGTCTGTGCAACCAAGATGTGATGCTGATAGGAACAGCACTGAAGAACCAAAAGTCTAAATTCTATTTAAGTAACATCATGAGGAAAACTGCTGCTCTAGAAGAACAGATATATATTTGTGAAAGAAGAAATAGTTCAGTTGGGCTTGAGAGTGGATGAAAATTCACAATTTGTTAAAGATGAAACTGAGGTATTGATAATGCTAGAAATCCCAAGAAACTTTGATCATTCTTAGTATTGGCCAATGTTACATCATCTTTAAAGACAATAGACAATAGATGCAGGAGTAGGCCATTCGGCCCTTCGAGCCGGCACCGCCATTCAATGTGATCATGGCTGATCATCCACAATCAGTAACCTGTTCCTGCCTTCTCTTCATATTCCTTAACTCCGCTATCCATAAGAGCTCTATCTAACTCACTCTTGATAGCATCCAGAGAACCAGCCTCTGCCGCCCTCTGAGGCAGAGAATTCCACACACTCACAACGCTCTGTGTGAAAAAGATTTTCCTCATCTCAGTTCTAAATGGCTTACCACTTATTCTTAAACTATGGCCCCCGGTTCTGGACTCCCCCAACATCCGGAACATGTTTCTTAATAATAATAATAATAATAATAATGGATTGGATTTATATAGCGCCTTTCTAATACCCAAGGCGCTTTACATCGCATTATTCATTCACTCCTCAGTCACACTCGGTGGTGGTGAGCTACTTCTGTAGCCACAGCTGCCCTGGGGAAGACTGACGGAAGCGTGGCTGCTAATCTGCGCCTACGGCCCCTCCGACCACCACCAATCACTCACACGCATTCACACACATTCGCACGCAGGCAAAGGTGGGTGAAGTGTCTTGCCCAAGGACACAACGACAGTATGCACTCCAAGCGGGATTCGAACCGGCTACCTTCCGGTTGCCAGCCGAACACTTAGCCCATTGCGCCATCTGTCGTCCTAGCGTTCTTGCCTCTAGCGTATCCAAACCCATAATAATCTAATATGTATCAATAAGATCCCCCTCATCCTAAATTCCATAGTGTACAAGCCCAGCCGCTCCAATCTATCAACATATGATAGTCCCGCCATCCTGGAAATTAACCTCGTGAACCTACGCTGCACTCCCTCAATAGCAAGAATGTCCTTCCTCAAGTTTGGAGAACAAAACTGCACACAATACTCCAGGTGTGGTCTCACTAGGGCCCTGTACAACTGCAGTAGGAACTCTTTGCTCCTATACTCAACTCCTCTTGTTATGAAGGCCAACATGCCATTCGCATTCTTCACTGCCTGCTGTACCTGCATGCTTACTTTCAGTGACTGATGAACAAGGACCCCCAGATCCCGTTGTACTTCCCCTTTTCCCAACTTGACACCATTTAGATAATAATCTGCCTTCCTGTTTTTGCCACCAAAGTGGATGACCTCACATTTATCCACATTAAACTGCATCTGCCATGCATCTGCCCACTCACCCAACCTGTCAAAGTCACTCTGCATCCTCATAGCATCCTCCTCACAGTTCACACTGCTACCCAGCTTTGTGTCATCTGCAAATTTGCTAATGTTACTTTTAATCCCTTCATCCAAATCATTAACATATATTGTAAATAGCTGCGGTCCCAGCACGGAGTCTTGTGGTACCCCATGTCACTGCTGTGGTATTATGGAATAATAGAGTAAGGAATGCCTTTATTCTGCTGCCAGTGGTCAGGCTGCAGTGACAGCATCCGGCCTGAAGGTGGGGCTGTGGGCGTAACCGGGGAGAGGCCTAGCAGCAGGGCCCGGGGATGCAGCACGAGGCAGCTGCTGTAGTGAGTTGCTAAATAAAGACAGACTCCGATTACGTCGTTGTACGAGCCTCATTATAAGAATAATTCGATATGGTGTCAGAAACGGGATACTTGTAAGCGAAAAAAAAAAAAGAAGAAGAGGAAAGTGTATCGTTTTGGCGGAGAAAGGTGAGATGAGCTGGCAGATATGGCGCAACCTACACCAACTGCTACGTTCACAATACAACCTCCAGAGCCATTCGATTTTACCAAGCCTCAAGAATGGGAGCGTTGGATCAGGAGATTCGACCGCTTTCGGCTTGCAAGCAACTTAAACGCAACGTCGGAAGAAAACCAGGTGAACACGTTAGTGTATTGCATGGGTGATGAAGCCGAAGATGTGCTAAAGGGGCTAACGCTAACTGCAGATGAGAGGAAGGTGTACACGGATGTCAAGGCGGGCTTTGATGCATTTTTTGTGCCTAAAAAGAATGTAATCTACGAAAGAGCCAAGTTCAATCAGCGTGTGCAACTGCCAGAAGAAACGGTGGATTCCTTCATCACTGCTCTATACGGATTAGCTGAACACTGCAACTATGGACAGTTACAGAACGAGCTGATCCGCGACAGGTTAGTGGTCGGGCTGAGAAACGTCTCATTGTCAGAAAAGCTACAGCTAGACAGAGACCTAACCCTTGGAACTGCGATAACAAAGACAAGGCAGTCTGAAGAAGTTAGACGACAGCGGTCTGACTTAAGAGGAGAAAATGGCGGTGCTAGCAAGTGCTCTAATGTTGATGCTGTGCATGCTAAAAGCTACAGAAAACCCAAATTTCCCTCAAAGCCTCAGCCACAAGCACAAACACCAGGCAAAAATAAACTTAATATACGGCCACAGCCAGGTTCAAAGGCCTGTTATAGATGTGGAAAAATGCCCTCGCATGGAAAATGGGAATGCCCTGCTAAAGATGCTGTGTGTCACAACTGTGGCAAAAAGGGACATTATGGCAAAGTGTGCAGAAACAGTGCAAAATCTCTGAATGCTGTCACTACAGAGGAAGAAGAGAGCTTTTTCCTGGGAGCCGTGGATGCTGGAAAAGACCCGTGGACGGTGCAGCTACAAGTGAGACAAAAAAAAGTGTGCTTTAAAATAGACACTGGTGCTGATGTCACCGCCATGCCAGCCGAGGTGTACCATGACATTACAGGGGGGCATGATGTGAAGCGCCTGGCAGTGCCGACACGCCCGTTGTTTGGGCCAGGGGGCAATGCACTCTCTGTCCTAGGTGTAGCCAGAGAAACACTGCGCAGAGGCAAAAAGACAGCCATAGAGAACATTTATGTAGTAAAAGACCTGCACACTGCACTGTTGGGAAGGCCTGCCATAGAACAGCTTCAGCTTGTGTGCAGGGTTGACAGCATCACCATGGAATCAATGAAACAACAATATCCGAAGCTGTGTAGCGGCTTGGGTCTTGTTCTGAGGCCATACTCAATTAAATTAAAGCCAGAGGCTGTGCCCTTCTCTCTCCACACACCACGCAGAGTCCCTCTGCCGCTTATGGGAAAAGTGAAGGAGGAGATAGACCGTATGGAGAAGATGGGCGTAATCACCAAGATTGAGGAGCCGACTGATTGGTGTGCCGGGATGGTGGTGGTGCCGAAAAAAGCAGGTGATGTTCGCATTTGTGTGGATTTCACAATGATGAATGAATCAGTATGCAGAGAAAAGTTTATCCTGCCTTCTGTCGAGCACACTCTGGGCATGCTAGCTGGCGCAACAGTCTTCAGCAAATTAGATGCCAACATGGGCTTTTGGCAAGTACCATTGACAAAAGAGTCTGCCAAATACACCACCTTCATCACGCCTTATGGGCGCTACTATTTTAACCGTCTACCCTTTGGCATAGCATCAGCCCCCGAGCACTTTCAAAGGATGATGGTGACAGAAGTGACCGGTGGCCTGGAGGGGGTACTGTGTCACATGGACGACATCCTGGTCTGGGGACAGACGCAGGAGGAGCATGATGTGCGGCTACATGCGGTGCTAAAGAAGGCACAAAAGGCCGGCATTACGCTCAACATGGACAAATGTGAGCTCACACGCCACACAGTCAGATTCCTGGGTCATGTGATTTCAGCAGATGGAGTGAAGCCAGATCCAGAGAAGACGAGAGCAGTACAAGAGATGGATGCACCCAAAAATGTCAGCGAACTCAGGAGTTTTCTGGGCATGGTCAATCAGCTGGGCCGCTTCTTGCCTAACCTGGCTGAAAAAGACAAAGTGCTACGAGACCTGCTGTCCAAGAAGAACCACTGGTACTGGGGGACAGAGCAGCAGGCCGCCTTTGATCAGTTAAAAACAGAGCTGTCATCCACACCAGTGCTCACATTATACAACCCAAACAGTGCTTTAAAGATCTCTGCTGATGCTTCTTCCTTTGGCCTGGGGGCAGTCCTGCTGCAGAAGAGCGATGCCATGTGGTCACCTGTGGCATATGCGTCCAGGTCAATGACGCCAACAGAGCAGCGCTATGCTCAAGTAGAGAAGGAGGCATTGGCTGCAACGTGGGCATGTGAAAGGTTCAGCTGTTTCATCCTGGGAAGACCATTCGAGCTGGAAACTGACCATAAGCCGTTGGTGAGTCTGCTGGGAAGGAAAGCTTTGGATGACCTCCCACCAAGAATCCAAAGATTTAGGATGAGACTCATGAGGTACAACTATACAGTCAATCATGTCCCTGGCAAAAGCCTGTGGACAGCCGACACCTTATCTCGTGCTCCTCTGAGAGCCGCAAGAGCACACACAGACATAAGCCTATTAGAGGACACCAACATCTATGTAGACTCTGTCATCAGCAACATTCCTGTCAGTGGAGATTATCTGAGCAGCCTACGTGAGCACCTGAAGGCAGACAGCACATGCTCTGCACTGATGGAGTACTGCACAGACGGGTGGCCCGACAAAAGCCAACTGCAGGGAGTGCTGAGACATTACTGGGCTGATAGAGCAGTGCTGACTGTGCACGATGGGCTGCTGCTGCGGGGCACGAGACTCGTCATCCCAACAGCCTTACAAGGTGATGTGCTGCAGAGACTACATGAGGGACACCTGGGGGTGACAAAGTGCAGGGGCCGGGCCAAACAGACGGTATGGTGGCCAGGACTCAGCAGCCAGCTGAATGACATGGTGCTGAAATGTAGAACCTGCATCCAAGAGAGAAGGAACGTCAAAGAGCCGCTGATGCCAACGGAGATGCCAGACAGGCCTTGGCAAACCTTGGGAGCTGACCTGTTCACGCTGAAAAACAAGACTTATCTACTAGTAGTAGATTATTTCTCAAGGTATGTGGAAGTTGCGCTGCTGACACACACAAGGTCCACAGATGTGGTGGTGCACCTGAAATCCATGTTTTGTCGTCATGGAATTGGGGAATTTCTTAAAAGTGACAATGGGCCCCAGTTCTCAGGTAGCCACTTTAAAGCCTTTGCAGCAGAGTATGGCTTTGTGCACATCACGAGCAGCCCCAAGTTTCCTCAGAGCAATGGGGAGGCGGAACGCGCTGTACAAACCGTGAAAAACCTGCTAACAAAGGCATCAGACCCATATCTTGCATTGCTGGCCTACAGAGCAACCCCTCTACAGAACGGCTATAGCCCGGCCGAGCTGTTGATGGGGCGCCGCCTCCGCACTACAGTTCCTGCCCTTCCAACCCTGCTGAATCCAGTTTTGCCTGACTACAACGCGCTGGGGGCCAAAGAAAGGGAGAAGAGGAGGAACGACGCAAGATCCTTCGACAAGAGGCACGGAGCGAGAAACCTGGAGCCACTCGTACCTGGGGAGGATGTGTGGATCACCGATGCACGAGTCCAGGGCACAGTGCTATCTACACACAACACCCCTCGCTCTTATATCGTCCAGGTGCCTCAGGGCACACTGAGGAGGAACCGGCATCACTTGGTGCCGCTGCAGACCAACAGTGGGGTAGTCGATGCTGATGAGCCACCGGTGGGAGAAGATTCACCTACACCAGAGCCAGCTCCACCAGTGACAACATCACCCAGCAGAGAGGGCCCCACCACAGAGACTGTGCGGACCAGGTGTGGGAGAGAGGTTAGAAAGCCGCAGAGACTTGATTGGTGATTTATTGATTTATTTGATCAGGGACAGGTCTTTCAGCAAAAGGGCAGAATAAACCCCTTAAGACCTGCAGAGACAAAGGTAGTCCACCCTTTGTTCTCAAAGAAAGGGAGATGTGGTATTATGGAATAATAGAGTAAGGAATGCCTTTATTCTGCTGCCAGTGGTCAGGCTGCAGTGACAGCATCCGGCCTGAAGGTGGGGCTGTGGGCGTAACCGGGGAGAGGCCTAGCAGCAGGGCCCGGGGATGCAGCACGAGGCAGCTGCTGTAGTGAGTTGCTAAATAAAGACAGACTCCGATTACGTCGTTGTACGAGCCTCATTATAAGAATAATTCGATAACTGCCTGCCATTCTGAAAGGGACCCGTTAATTCCTACCCTTTGTTTCCTGTCTGCCAACTAATTTTCTATCCATGTCAGCTCCCTACCCCCAATACCATGCGCTTCAATTTTGCCCACTAATCTCCTACATGGGACCTTATCAAATGCTCATGTTGGTCCTTACAACAATATCACTGAGTAGATGATATAAGACCTTAGTATAGGTAGTCTCAGCAGTTAGTCTATCTGGGTGCACAACAAATAAACAACAAAAGTACCTTGAAACATGTGTGATATGTGACAAATAATGGAGCTGGAAGCTAGGGCAAATTTAGTTTAGTTTAGTTTAGGTTATTAGTATCATGTGTACTGAGGTATAGTGAAAAGCTTTTGTTTGCATGCTATCCCGTCAAAGAAAAGACTGTACATGAATGCAACCAAGCCATCCACTGTGCAGTGAGGTAGATAGTAGTATAGAAGATTAAAGATAGTTCAAAGGACTCCCATCTATGCACGTGTTTAGTAGAAACAAGAACTGCAGAAACGAAAGTTAGACACAAAATGCTGGAGGAACTCAGCGGAGAAGGAATATGTGACGTTTCATGTCAGAACCCTTCTTCAGACTGAAGGATAGAGGTGGTGGTGGGGTGGGGGGGTGGGGGGGGGGGGTGGCGATAATAAGGACCACACTCTACCTGATGAGAGGACCATTCAATTGCCTGATAACAACCAAAGTGGATTGAGGTAAAGCAGCAATGAACAAGTTAGGTCCAGTTTTGCAACATGTGGATTTCTCAGAGAAGACTGGATTGGGTAATGACTCTTAATGCTGGTTAATGAAATCTGGTCATTGAGCAGTGGATTACACAAAATGAAATTTAAAATTGCTTTACAATCTAGCCTTAACTGGAGAAAGCACAGATATTGGTAAGCACAGGGAAAGAAGCCTTTTCAAGGTAAGTTATGAGAAGCAAATGAAATATTACTAGGAACTATTATTTCACAGGTTTTATTTTAAGCTAAAATAAGCATCATGCTCTTCTGCAGCATATACTCCCGCAGAAAGGCTGGCACATAAAAAAACTTAGATTCCTTCAAAATATTGACAGGAAAGTTGAAACGGGGGACATCACAATACAAACAACAAAGAGAAGCGGTTTGAATCATACGATGATGTTTGAGTGCTGAGACCAGGCAGGTTGGAAATAAGATAATGGGATATAGGAAATATTATGGTTAATAGGTCCAAGAATTATTTCATAGGTTCAGATGACAGATTCTTTCTTAATGGTTCATATTGATCATTTAATCTCAGTGCAAGATACCCAAGGTAAGGACTACTCCTGAAGTAAGTACAATGTTGGCAGAGAAGTTCACATGGAATATGACTGATGAAAGTCAAAAAGTGATACTTTAAGTGAGATTAACAGCAAAAAAAAGGAACTCCAGATCAACAGCAAAAACAGGAACAGCTGGAGGAACTCAGCTAATCTGGCAACCTCTGTCGAGGGAAATGGACAGGTAACATTTAGGGATGAGACCCTTTATCTGCACTTGAAATACCAGCTGTCCATTTTCATCCACAGATGCTACCTGAGTTGTTGAGCTTCCTCTATGGCTCTGCTTTTTTGCAATAGATTCCACGAGCTACAGGCACATTCTCTTGAGCCTCCAGCAACATAAGCAATGCCGATTCAGTTTAGAAAACAGAAGAGGATTGAAAGAGCAGTGTATCGATTATCTTGCAAAGTTGTTAGTTAATTTAACTTGACCTTGTCTCTAAAAGAGGTTACAATGTAGTCTATGTAAGTCTTGCAATGTATTTGATCACATGTGTACTGTTGTGTTTGTATACATAGAACATGCATACATAAGAGGACACGTTTGAGTCCTCTCCATGTGTCCATTGTATTATGCTGCACACTCTGGAAACTACTACCCTATAAATACACAGGGGTTGCAGGAGGTGGCGAGTGTATGTTTTCTATGTAATTTTCTCTCTGAGTTCACCACCTCCCATCTCCACCGCCTGTCTTTCCTCTTTGGGCAGCTTTTGATGGCTAAAGGATAATATGAGGTTTTTGGGATGGCGATAGGGACGTGCTTTTATTTTATTTATTAATTTTCTGGGATCTGGACATTGCTGGAGAGGCCAGAATGTATTGTCCGTCCCTAATTGGACTTGAGTCTGAGATGGTGAGCCATCTTCTTGAATTGCTGCAATCCTTTTGGTGAAGGTACCTCTGCAATTTCGGCAGGGGGAGAGTGACAGGATTTAGAGGCAGCAATTATGATGGGCCAGGAACATGTTTCCAAATCAAGATGATGCTCATCTTGGAGGGGCACCTGCTGCTGGTGGTGGGTGGTTCCCATTTTCCTGATGCCCTGATCCTTCTTGGTGGTACAAATCGTGGATTTTGGACGTGTTGTTGAACCTACAGTATGTGAGTAATCGTGGTGCAATATGTAGAGAGGTAAATACTGCAGCCACTAATATGCTGGTTTTGGATGCAATGGATGTTGAGGATGGTTAATGGGGTGCAATCAAGAGAATGGCTTTGTCTTGGATGGTGTCATATTTCTTTAGACTGTGGGAGATGAACTCATTCTGACAAGTGGTGGTGGGTGTATGGAACAAGCAGCCAGAGGAGGTAGTTGAGGCTGGGACTATCCCAGCGTTTAAGAAACAGTTAGACAGGTACATGGATAGGACAGGTTTGGAGGGATATGGACCAAGCGCAGGCAGGTGGGACTAGTATAGCTGGGACATGTTGGCCGGTGTGGGCATTGGGTCAAAGGGCCTGTTTCCACACTCTTAAAAAGGGCTCTTAAAAATAGCGGAGTCAGGGGATATGGGGAGTAGGCAGGAACGGGGTACTGATTGGGGATGATCAGCCATGATCACATGATCACATTGAATGGCTCGAAGGGCCGAATGGCCTACTCCTGCACCTATTGTCTATTGTCTATTGTCACACTGTATCACTCTATGACTCTAAATGGAGAGTATTCCTTCATTCTCATGACATGTGCCTTGTGGATGGCGGAATAGCATTGTGGTTTCAGGAGGCGAGTGACTCAACACAGGATATCCAGCCTCTGGCCAGTTGTTGTAACCACTGTATGTATGTGGCTGGTCCAACTGAGGCCATGCTATGTTCATGCCAAGGACATTTACTCTCACCTCACCTGTGGAATATAGCTCCTTGGTACATGTTTGGACCAAGGCTTTGATGGGATCTGAAGCCAAGGAAGAGTGAATTTTTTTGTAATTGAATAGAGATGAAAAAACTATGATGATTAATTTTAAAAAAGACTGGGGTGCTGGGGTAACTCAGCAGGTCAGGCAGTATCCCAAGAGAACATGGATAGGCAATGTTTCAGGTCTGGACCCTTCTTCAGACTTGTTAATAAGTTGGGTTCAATAATAAAAGTGATTACAACATCCAATTCTATACGGCTATCGTAGAGTCTGTCCTCACCTTCTCCATCATGGTCTGGTTTGGCTCAGCCACCAAGCACGACATCCGGAGGCTGCAGCGAATCGTCCGATCAGCTGAGAAGGTTATTGGCTGCAACCTTCCCTCCATTGATGAACTGTACACTGCAAGGGCCAGGAAGCGAGCGGGTAAGATCATCTCTGACCCCTCTCACCCTGGCCCCAAACTCTTTGAATCACTTCCCTCTGGAAGGCGACTCTGGACAGTCAAAGCTGCCACAGCCAGACATTATAACAGCTTTTTTCTACAAGTTGTAGCTCTACTCAATAGCCAAAAATCTGTAGCCTCCTTTTGCTCTGGTATTTTACTTAATTCACATGTTTAATCAATAATGTTTTATTATTAATATTTAATGTTTTATGTGTCATTCCTAACTGTCACTGTATGTCGTTGTCACTTGCGGGCGGAGCACCAAGGCAAATTCCTTGTATGTGAATACTTGGCCAATAAATTTATTTATTTATTCATTCATTCATTATGGGCAAATAACAGTCACTCTAAAAAAAGCACAGTATTTAGCCTCATTCACCATTTATTCCCCCTGGACACAAGGGGTGCTTGTTTTTAGCAAGTGTGCACTGTATCTGGTGTCCAAAGCAGTGGATGGACCAAGGTCTCAGTGAACCATATCTCATTCCAGCATCTTTCCTTGGGATGCATTCTCAGCATGGCAAAGCAGAGGCCACAGGACCATATCATCTCGTATCATGTTGGTTTGTGTAATTTACTGCCCCACTACTAGTGGTTCTCTAGTACAAGGAAAGCAGGAGTGACAAGAGTTATAAGGCCATGTGAAAGAATTATTGATAAGTCAGCCCCTGTATATTGAATGTTGTTAATATATTCATTATTGATTGTACATTAATTAAAGTTTGTAGTTCACTGTGACTTCTTTTAAACAATTTACTTGACTAATTGCCTTGAATGATTCAAATTGCACTAATACTGAGGCGGATTTGGTGGAAATAAGAACTGGCATTGATTAAATACAGAGTGGGATGGAGGAAGAGAAAGAAAATTCAATTTATTGCCTTGCCCTAAACAAAATAAATAGCATTTTTCATCATTGATTCATGCTAATTTGGATTTGAGGTTTACCCAAACAAGTAATTCAGGGTATTGATAGTTTGGTGAGTGTGATTAAAGCATGCATCAATTTTTGTCATGTGGAATTGACAAGATTGCTAATGATTGATTGATTTAATAGTGCAATGGAACACAATCTTGTCAGATGATAAATTGCTATGCCTCTCACTGTGATATATCTTTCCTTTGTTGTATGTTTCACAGTTATTTTTAATTCTTTGGATTGAATTTGCTTTATTAAATTACCATTTTACTCAAATGATACAGTCCTGTTTGTTAAAGAAAGGAAGATTTGATAAAAAAAAGTTTTTAAAACTTTTGTAATTGAAAACCCTCGAATGCTGATGTCAGCTACGTCCTACCATAAGTGCTACCGTATTGAATTTTAGTCTAACTTGTTTTACTTTGGTAAGTGTTGATAAACTGATAAATCCAGCAACCTTTATGAGGAGGCTATTCCTGAAGGAATATTTACTTTGCCTGACAATAGGTGGATCAACTACATTCAGTATTTTTTGCCACAAACAACAAAATAATATTTTACAGCATACTAATTATTTTAATACAAATTACATTGCTGGGTTGGATTTGGTTTACAAATATAATTGTTCTTGATTTAAGATTACATTCTAACAAGGATAATATTAAACATTACATTGGACATACATGTGTAACCTAAAAGATTTTGGATTAGGTCCCGCTGTATCAAAATGTATTTACCTATGTGTATTTGCCTAGTAATCAGAACTTAATTTACAAGTTACCGGGTGTTAACTGATGTCCTCAGCACAAAGGCTGAGCTGGGAGTGTAGGCCACTGGCTAAAGTTGGTCTCTGGATGGGTGAAGGATTGGGCTTAGGTCGACAATTTGCTTCAGTTCATTGTCGGCACCCAGGACTTCAGTGATCTCCCTTTACTGTGGGGATGGGTGGAGTGGGGTTCACTGTGGCACTCCTGATGGGGAGAAGAGGGTTACACTCTCGCACTGGTTAATGTTGGACCTGCTATACATCAGAGGCAAAGGTGGAGTTTTGCGATTGGTTTAGTTGTAGATTGGAGTTTGGCAGTGAAATTGTTAGTTAGCTGTATGGCGACAAGCTGTACATCAGATGGGGTTGGATAATTAAAGGGAGATGGAGGGGCCAAGGATTTATGTACAAGTTTTATTTGTTTCTCAGCCTCCTACTTTGATGCTATAAGATGAAGAATATGTTACCTTAGCAGTGTGGTATCAAAAGCATCCACAAGACCACATGGTCAAAGTTCCTTCGCCGTGCTCCATGAAGCCCTATTGCTGAAACTGTATCCGAGTCACAAAGGGGATTTTACTTCGGAGTCACGTGAGTGACTACGTGAAGAAGACCCCGTCCAGCCGCACGCGCGTCATTACGTCAGATGCATGGCGCAGCGACGGTTGGAGTAGCAGAGCTCCTCCAGCGGTAAGCTTAAAAAACCTCGAGGTAAGTGCTAAACTTAGTTTGGAGGTTGCTTTCTGTTGGTACGCTTGGTTTCAGGGCGATATTACAAAATGCAGAAAGCTACGAAGGTGACGGCGAGGCGACCTGCTAGTTAAAACTTGGAAAACCGCGGGAGTGCGGGTAGCGGGTTCCCGCCTAGCTCACCTATACCGTCGTTGGCAGGGGGGCTAGCGACTGCAGACACGTTGCCTGTGAGCAGCGTCGCCGCGCCGGTGGGGCGTAAGGCTACTTCGAAGTCAGCTAGGCCCATTGACTCCGAGTCGGGCCAGGAGGATTCACCTTCGCAAGGGGAGACCGTTTCTAAATGGCTATCTCAAATCGAGGTCTGTTGGAGAGGATACTCGCAAAGGATACACTCCGGGAGGAGGAGTGGTGTCCACGCCGGGCTGTTGGAGAGCCTGTGCTAGTAGCGCCTGGAATAGGGCTGCTTAACCGCTCCCTCATGGAGGAGGAGAGCTTGACGGGTCAGGGGTATACTGACGCCGAATCAGTGGGTGAACAGAGCCCAAGGGGTGAAGGCCATGAGGTTACAATACCTAATTTGGCTGCAAAATTTGCTATACCCAGAGAAGCTGGTGAGCCATATGGGGAGGAGTGGTCCACAACTATTAATTATTTGCTCTCCCATCAGCTCCAAGAGCTGGCAACGGATGACACTGTAAAGAAGTATGAAACCCCGGTTGACTGTGGCTTATTGAAGGTGCCGGTGGTTAACCATGTTATATGGGGACAAATGGGAATTGCAGTTCGGGCACAAGAGTTAAAACTCCAGCGGGTGCTGAAGTTGCTTGCTGCAGGCATTACTGCGTTCGCCAGAACAGTGGACGAGGGGCACAACAGGATGCTTTGGGGCTTCTGTGCAGTGCACATTTTGAGGTGAACTGTTTAAGAAAGAGTGCCATACGCCCAGCTATTCACCCTAAGTTTGCAGCGCTCTGCAAGCCTCGCCATGTTTAATTGCCTAATCTGTTGTTTGGGGAGGACCTCGCAAAGCGAGTTAAAGAGCTTGATGATGAGGCGAAAACTGTGGGGTTAATAAAAGCGCCGACGAGCAGCAAAATTGGTCGGAGGCAATTCCCTTATCGACGGGGTGCAATGACTGGGGCTAGTGAAGGGACGAGCCATTCATTCCCGAACATACGCAGCTGGCACCCTGCCACAGGCACACGGGCAAGGATGAATTTTCCCACGAGGAACCGGGGGCAACAAGTTCCATCGGTAAACATGCAGGTAAGTGGTTTTGCTCCTGATAGAAACAAATTAAGTGGTAAATGTGTTCAAGTTGGGGGCAGGTTACACTTGTTCCTAAAAGAATGGCAGGAGATAACATCAGATCCGTTTGTGCTGTGCAGTATAGAAGGGTTTCCAATTGAATTCTACCCTAATTTGTGTCCACCCACTCAACATGTCCCAAGTCGGACACTCGTTTTCTCACACGAAGAGAATATGCAGATACAGGCAGAACTTGAGGTATTGTGCAGTAAAGGGGTGATTGAGAAGTCGGTTTGTCAACTCCACCAGTTTGTGTCAAATATATTTCCTAGGTCTAAAAAGGATGGGGGATGAAGAATCATTCTGGATCTGACAAGCCTTAACCCTTTTGTACAGTATAGACACTTCAAAATGGAGACTTTTCTTATGGCTAAACAGCTGATTTCCAAAGGGTGTTATATGGCAAGCATAGATCTTAATGATGCATATTACTCAGTGTCTGTTCATTGCGATGATAGGAGATATTTGAAGTTTAGCTGGATGAGTCAGTTATGGCAATTCAAAGCGCTGCCTAATGGATTAAGCTCAGCTCCTAGTTTGTCTACCAAATTGTTAATTGTTAAAACCAGTTCTGGGGCTACTCCGAGTCAGGGTCATGTCGTAATGGCCTATTTGGATGATATTTTAATTGTAGGAAAGACTCGGGATGCAGCTGAATCATCTGTTTCAGTTGTTAAACTCACTTTTGAGGAATTGGGGTTCATCATTCATCCAGTAAAATCCAAATTAACACCAGTCAAAGTTATTGATTACCTGGGCTTCACCATTAACTCAGATCACATGTTAGTGACTCTGCCCAGTGATAAAAGGCAGCAGTTAATTGAAGGTTGTATCAAGCTCGTTGGTGAACAACGACCTTCAATTAGACAGGTGGCCAGCTTGATTGGTAAGTTGGTGGCTGCTTTTCCAGCTGTGCAGTTTGGACCTCTGCATTATCAACAATTACAACGAGCAAAAGAACAGGCACTGAGGACACATGCAGGTCATTTTGACAGGCCCATGGGATTACCATCTGAAGCCATTTCTGAAATACAATGGTGGATCATGAATGTCTCAAGTAGTTCCAGGGAAGTTTTGGTTGAACCACCTTCCATAGTCTTACAGACTGATGTTAGTGCTACTGATATGTTTTCCAGCTGTGGAGGCAGATGGAATAGTGATGAGGCATCTCTTTTGCAATTGCGAGGGATCAATTATTTAGAGCTTTTGGGAACATTTTATGGGCTTAAAGCTTATTGCTCTACCGAGAGTCACTTGCATGTACAGGTCAAATTGACAACACTACAGCAGTGGCATATGTTAATCATATGGGTGGAGTCAAGTTGGAATCTTGTGATAGGTTGGCTAATCAGATCTGGAGCTGGTGTATTGACAAAAACATTTGGCTTTCAGCAATCTACTTACCAGGTAGAATCAACATAGTGGCAGACACAAGGTCACGCCAATTCAATGAAACATAGAATGGATGTTGAATCATGACATATTTAAAGATGTTGTTGCTCGGTTTGGAATGCCAGATATCGATTTGTTTGTATCTAGACTAAACCACCAGTTGCCTAAATACGTTTCGTGGGAACCAGATCCTGGGGCAGCAGCGGTCGATGCATTCTCGCTGCATTGGGGTGGAATGTTTTTATATGCATTTCCTCCATTCTGCCTCATCAGTCGATGCCTGCAAAAAATCAAGCAGGACTCCGCTTCAGGAGTATTGGTGGTACCCGACTGGCCTACTCAGCCATGGTTCCCTCTCGTTTTGCAGATGGCTATTCAGTCTCATATGATTGTTCCCAAACATAGAAACCTACTGGTGAACCCAGTAACTGGCGATCAACATCCTTTACATGATCGTATTGATCTGTTAATTTGCAGATTCTGAGGAGGCCATACCTGGGGAGAGGACTATCCGATCGCACCGTGGATGTTATCACTGCGGCCTGGAGGGATAGTACCCAGAAGCAGTACATCTCCTCGATAAGAAAGTGGGAGGTGTTCTGCTTACGGCAGAATATTTCATATCAAACTGCAGGTATCCCAGACGTGCTGGAGTTCTTGTCAACTCTCTATTTCGATCATAAGTTAAGCTATAGTGCGATCAATATAGCCAGAATTGCTCTGTCCTCATATTTACCCATGGGATCAGAATTATATTCTGTGGGGACACATCCTCTAGTTTCTAGATTTATGAAGGGAGTTTTAATTCCAATCCTCCTAGGCCCAGGTATTCGGTTATCTGGAATGTAAGCAAAGTTCTTATGCTCCTTCGTCAGTGGACTCCTGTCACAGCCCTGTCTTTGGCCAAACTCACCATGAAGCTAGTCATGCTTATGGCATTGGTTTTAGCGCAACGTGTGCAGACATTACAGAAGCTGAGACTAGATATGATGGATGTATCAGCAGATATCATCACTTTTTATATCTATGATTTGCTCAAGCAGAGTAGAATAGGGGCTACAGGGTGTAAGATTACCTTTTCGGCATACCCCACGGATTCCCGCCTGTGTGTAGTGTCATGTTTGTTATATTACATTGAGGCTACCAGAATCCTAAGAGGAGCGGAATCAGCGTTATTTATTAGCCACAAAGAAATGCATAGAAAGGTGTCAGTTCAAACTATTTCAAGGTGGCTAAAGCAGGTTCTGGTTTACGCTGGGATTGACACTGACAATTTTAAATCTCATTCCACCAGGGCAGCATCAACTTCAGCGGCCAGGGTGATGGACGTCCCTATAGACCGTATCCTCGCGGCCGCAGGATGGTCCAGTGAACTGATGTTCCAAAATTATTATCATAAACCTATTGCCAAACCGGGGGTATTTGCCGACTCTGTTTTAAGTTCAGTTTTATAGTTTCCCCCTGGGATAGAAGGGGTTACTATTGTTTCTTTATAAAACAAACCGTTAATTTGTTTCAAGCAATGTTATGGTTGATGCATTATTGATTATTTTCTTATTGTGAGTCAATCAATGCAGTGCGACGCCGGGATTTGAATCTGCGGCATGAAATCACAGAGCTTTGAAATCTTCACGTAGTCACTCACGTGACTCCGAAGTAAAATAGTAAGATTAAACGAGAACTTACCAGTTTGAAGTTTGATCGTTATTTTGTGAGGAGTTACGATGAGGGACTACGTGCCCACCGCTCCCAACCCTCATAAATGTCATCTGGTAGTTCTAGTCTTCTTTCATCTTACTATTATACTTCAGTCACTATTACCTGTGATTTCACACCGCTGCTTTGAAGATTTACACGCGTGCGGCTGCACGGGGTCTTCTTCACGTAGTCCCTCATCGTAACTCCTCATAAAATAACGATCAAACTTCAAACTGGTAAGTTCTCGTTTAATCTTACTATTTACATCATGAACTGCTCGGTCATGTTTTCTGACCTGTGAATTGATGACAAATCACATTTACTCCAATATAAATTGATTTTCAAGTACAGAGCATAAAAATGCAGTGCTGTGTGATCAAATTACTATTTTAATGTTAGGGTTTGCTGAATAATATCCATTATATAATATGACATAAATAGAGCTAATACACACGGAAATGGACAATTCATTGATTTTTATGGTAAATTCTGGCCGTAAATGCTTTTGAAATGCTCATTTAAGATTGAAAAGACTAGGCTTGTATTCACTGGAGTTTAGAAGGATGAGGGGGTATCTTATAGAAACATATAAAATGATAAAAGGTCTGGACAAGCTAGATGCAGGAAAAATGTTCCCAATGTTCGGCGAGTCCAGAACCAGGAGCCACAGTCTTAGAATAAAGGGAATGCCATTTAAGACTGAGGTGAGAAAAAACTTCTTCACCCAGAGAGTTGTGAAATTGTGGAATTCCCTTGAGGCCAAATCACTGGATGGATTTAAGAGAGAGTTAGATAGAGCTCTGGGGGCTAGTGGAATCAAGGGATATGGGGAGAAGGCAGGCACGGGTTATTGATTGGGGACGATCAGCCATGATTACAATGAATGGCGGTGCTGGCTCGAAGGGCCGAATGGCCTCCTCCTGCACCTATTTTCTATATTTCTATGTTTCTATGAAACATCTCACTGTAGACATGGAACCAAATAGCTCAATATATCCTGGCGGGGAGATTTGCAAAGGCTACTGCGGAGACTTTAAACTAGAACGGTTGGGGGGAGGGACTCAAATAGAGAAAGCTAGTAGACAGTGTGTGAGGCAGGAGGCAGAGAAGGGAAGCACTCAGTGCCAACATGTAGGGGGGAAAGAAGAAAAAAATAATAAACAGAGAATAAGAGGTGGTGGGTTTCTTAAATGTGTGAGCAGAGAGACAGAGGGGTGTAAAATGAGGGTAGAAGCAATAGGTAGCAAGGTGAAAAGTAAAAGTGGCAGGCAGACAAACCAGGGCAAAAATCAAAAAGGGCCACTTTTCAACATAATTGTATAAGGGGTAAGAGCGTTGTAAAAACAAGCCTGAAGGCTTTGTGCCTCAATGCAAGGAGCATTCGTAATAAGGTGGATGAGTTGAATGTGCAGATAGCTATTAATGATTATGATATAGTTGGGATCACGGAGACATGGCTGCAAGGTGACCAAGGCTGGGAGCTGAACATCCAGGGATATTCAATATTCAGGAGGTAGACAGAAAGGAAAAGGAGGTGGGGTAGCGTTGCTGGTTAGAAAGGAGATTAACGCAATAGAAAGGAAGGACATTAGCTTGGAGGATGTGGAATCGATATGGGTAGAGCTGCGAAACACTAAGGGGCAGAAAACGCTAGTGGGTGTTGTGTACAGGCCACCTAACAGTAGTAGTGGAGTTGGGGATGGCAACAAACAGGAAATTAGAAATGTGTGCAACAAATGTAAAACAGTTATAATGGGTGACTTCAATCTACATATAGATTGGGTGAATCAAATTGGCAGGGGTGCTGAGGAAGAGGATTTCTTGGAATGTATGCGGGATAGTTTTCTAAACCAACATGTAGAGGAACCAACGAGAGAGCAGGCTATTCTAGACTGGGTATTGAGTAATGAGGAAGGGTTAGTTAGCAGTCTTGTTGTGCATGGCCCCTTGGGCAAGAATGACCATAATATGGTTGAGTTCTTCATTAGGATGGAGAGTGACATTGTTAATTCAGAAACAAGGGTTCTGAACTGAAAGAAAGGTAACTTTGAGGGTATGAGACGTGAATTGGCCAAAATTGACTGGCAATTGATTCTTAAAGGGTTGATAATGCAATGGAAGGCATTTAAAGACTGCATGGATGAATTACAACAATTGTTCATCCCAGTTTGGCAAAAGAATAAATCAGGGAAGGTAGTGCATCCGTGGATAACAAGGGAAATCAGGGATAGTATCAAAACAAAAGATGAAGCGTACAAATTAGCCAGAAAAAGCAACCTACCAGAGAACTGGGAGAAATTCAGAGTCCAGCAGAGGAGGCCAAAGGGCTTAATTAGGAAAGGGAAAATAGATTATGAAAGAAAACTGGCAGGGAACATAAAAACTGACTGCAAAAGTTTTTATAGATATGTGAAGAGAAAAAGATTAGTTAAAACAAATGTAGGTCCCTTGTAGTCAGAAACAGGTGAATTGATCATGGGGAACAAGGACATGGCAGACCAATTGAATAACTACTTTGGTTCTGTCTTCACTAAGGAAGACATAAATAATCTGCCGGAAATAGCAGGGGACCGCGGGTCAAATGAGATGGAGGAACTGAGTGAAATCCAGGTTAGCCGGGAAGTGGTGTTAGGTAAATTGAATGGATTAAAGGCCGATAAATCCCCAGGGCCAGATAGGCTGCATCCCAGAGTACTTAAGGAAGTAGCCCCAGAAATAGTGGATGCATTAGTGATAATTTTT
Source organism: Malacoraja senta (assembly GCA_038087875.1). Lineage (NCBI taxonomy): Eukaryota > Metazoa > Chordata > Chondrichthyes > Rajiformes > Rajidae > Malacoraja > Malacoraja senta. The sequence goes on from CM075977.1 coordinate 291,763,660, forward strand.
CAAAACTCCTTAGATTCTGGAGTAGTTCCTGAGGATTGGAGGGTAGCTAATGTAACCCCACTTTTTAAAAAGGGACGGAGAGAGAAAACGGGGAATTACAGACCAGTTAGTCTAACATCGGTAGTGGGGAAAATGCTAGAGTCAGTTATTAAAGATGGGATAGCAGCACATTTGGAAAGTGGTGAAATCATTGGACAAAGTCAGCATGGATTTACGAAAGGTAAATCATGTCTGACGAATCTTATAGAATTTTTCGAGGATGTAACTAGTAGAGTGGATAAGGGAGAACCAGTGGATGTGTTATATCTGGACTTTCAGAAGGCTTTCGACAAGGTCCCACATAAGAGATTAGTATACAAACTTAAAGCACACGGTATTGGGGGTTCAGTATTGATGTGGATAGAGAACTGGCTGGCAAACAGGAAGCAAAGAGTAGGAGTAAACGGGTCCTTTTCTGAATGGCAGGCAGTGAATAGTGTGGTACCGCAAGGCTCAGTGCTGGGATCCCAGCTATTTACAATATACATTAATGATTTGGACGAGGGAATTGAATGCAACATCTCCAAGTTTGCGGATGACACGAAGCTGGGGGGCAATGTTAGCTGTAAGGAGGATGCTAGGAGGCTGCAAGGTGACTTGTATAGGCTGGGTGAGTGGGCAAATGCATGGCAGATGCAGTATAATGTGGATAAATGTGAGGTTATCCACTTTGGTGGCAAAAACAGGAAAGTAGACTATTATCTGAATGGTGGCCGATTAGGAAAAGGGGAGATGCAACAAGACCTGGGTGTCATGGTACACCAGTCATTGAAAGTAGGCATGCAGGTGCAGCAGGCAGTGAAGAAAGCGAATGGTATGTTAGCATTCATAGCAAAAGGATTTGAGTATAGGAGCAGGGAGGTTCTACTGCAGTTGTACAGGGTCTTGGTGAGACCACACCTGGAGTATTGCGTACAGTTTTGGTCTCAAAATCTGAGGAAAGACATTCTTGCCATAGAGGGAGCACAGAGAAGGTTCACCAGACTGGTTTCTGGGATGTCAGGACTTTCATATGAAGAAAGACTGGATAGACTCGGCTTCTACTCGCTGGAATTTAGAAGATTGAGGGGAGATCTTATAGAAACGTACAAAATTCTTAAGGGGTTGGACAGGCTAGATACAGGAAGATTGTTCCGGATGTTGGGGAAGTCCAGGACAAGGGTTCAGTTTAAGGATAAAGAGGAAATCTTTTAGGACCGAGATGAGAAAAGCATTTTTCACACAGAGAGTGGTGAATCTCTGGAATTCTCTGCCACAGAAGATAGTTGAGGCCAGTTCATTGGCTATATTTAAGAGGGAGTTAGATGTGGCCCTTGTGGCTAAAGGGATCAGGGGGTATGGAGAGAAGGCAGGTACAGGATACTGAGTTGGATGATCAGCCATGATCATATTTAGGGCCGAGATAGCCTGTTTCTGTGCTGTAATGGTTATATGGTTATATGGTTATATTGAATGGCGGTGCATGCTCGAAGGGCCGAATGGCCTATTCCTGCACCTATTTTCTATGTTTCTATGTTTCTATATAGATAGATAGATAGATATGCCTTTATTGTCGTTCAGACCGAAGTCTGGACGTAATTGCAGCAGTCATACATATAATACAATAAAACAACAATAAACACATATTAACATCCACCACAGTGAGTCCACCTAGCATCTCCTCACTGTGATGGAGGCAAAAGTCTTAGGTCTGCAGTCTCTTCCCTCCTCTTCTCCCTCTGCGCTGAGGCGATACCCCCCGGGCGATGTTAAATCAGTCCTGCGGCTCAAACACCGCGGCCTGGGGTGGTCGAAGCTGCCGCCCACCAGTCCTGCAGACGCAGCCGCTGGCCCGCGGCCGAACCCCGGACTCAGGCCACCACCGCCAGAACACCGTCCCAGCCACCCTCACGTGAGTACCGTGCCGTCTTCAGCCTCGGGCTGGGCCGCCCCGACATGGGCGCCGAACCTCCCCCGGGCCAGGCCGCCCCGACCTGGGCGTCGCTTCTCCCTCTGGCCGGGCTGCCCCGACTTGGGCGTCGCTTCTCCCTCCGGCCGGGCCGCCCTGACATGGGTGCCGAACCTCCCTCGGGCTGCGAGCGCCGCACCTCCCCGAGCTCGGCCGCTCCAACGGGAGCCTCGTTATATGATTTTCTTTGGTAACGTTATTGATTAGGATTAACTTCATGGTGAAAATGGCAGATACAGGTCTACTAGAAGCATTCTCATACTACTCATCTTTACTTAGAAATCACCTATGTGCTCACAGTTATGTGGATATGGGACAGGGAGTCAAAAGCAAAATCCTGCAGATGCTGGAATTCTGAAATAAAACAGGCAGCATCAGTGGAAGAAGGAATGGAGCACAGTTTTAGGTAAAACAAAAGGGAAGAATTGAGGTTAAAGTAGGATTAAGATGCATGTGAAGAATGAACAGGTAAAATGAACACAAAGGAAACTCTGTGATAGGCTGGTAGGCAGAAGAGAATACATGACAAAATAAGTCAGTGAGCAGGACAAGTGAGCATGATGAATGATAAATACATTATTGAATAACTAAATATAGGCTTTAAGGAGTAAGTACGAGAAGCAGAATAATTATCTGAAATTACCAGAAAAAAAAATGCTGGAAATGTGAAATACAGAAGCTGAAATTATTGATTATCTAATATATTTGAACTCAGTATTCACTCTGCAGCGCTGTAGCATGCCTGTCCATAAGATGAGATATTGTTCCTCCAGTTTATATTGATCTTCATTGTAACAGTGTTGAATGCAAAGACAGAGAAGCCAGAATGAGAATGGGATGGACAAATAAACCCTCAGGCAGCAAGATCAGGCATGCAGATTAAAAGAAGGCAATCCACAAGATTGCCTTCCGTGCATTTGGTGCATATGCATTTGGTCTTCCCACTGTAGACCAAGAGGTGGCCACAATATCAGCAGCATATGCAGTACACTAACATTGGAAGAAGCATCAGTGAATCACTGCTTCACCTGCAAATAGTGTTTGTGGCCCCTCGGTCAATAGGATGGATGGAGGGGCAGATGGATGTAGTTGTACATGAAGGTGGACTGTGCATTGCTTGGGAGCCCAATATGCCCTGGAGGACAGCTGTAGCTTATTTTTATTTTCTTGGGAATTGTAGTTTTATTTTTTCCTGAAGTGCCTTTCGAACAATGTCTTTTATTATCTTTAAGTTGGTGCAAGTGGATCATTATCATAGTTAAAATGTGGAACTTAGCCTGAGGGAAGGTGGCTAGCATCTGTAATACAGCTGACTATATTTTCTATGGAAGGAAACAAGTATGTTGTGCCAAGTTTCTTTCCAGTTGGGGATACATTTATCCAACCAATGCAAAGAAACAACAGGGAAGTTTATTTATCTTTACACAAAGCCAAAATTGTAAAGTATAAGCCGGGGAAAGATATGATCAATTTACTAGAGGTATGGATGCACCAGTCCCGGAATACTGAACTACGACATTGATCCCCATTGTCTGGGTTTAATTAAAGAGGAGATATAAATCAGCAGTTGATGATCCTTTTGAAAGAATCTGGGGGTGATTTTCACTGCTGCTGAAGGTTGTGTGAGGTTGACAGGGATATTTTGCAAAAAAATCATTTTCAGATCAAAATCTGACACCATTTGATGTTGTGGTCAGTCTACTGGGCATATTTCCAATGCACATTGGCACCACATGGACTTCAAGACAATGGCTTTGAAGACATGGGTGCATTGGCAGACATTCCCCTTGGGATGCAACCTGAAGCCCAGCTGGAGCAGAGGGTGCTCAGAGCAGGGCAGGATGCTGGAGGAGGTGAAAGGGGAGAAGGACCAGCAGTGCAAGGACATTCATGATTTTGAAGGAGTGAGTCTCCTACCCTTATCGCTATGTGTGGGGTGTCTGTGCTTTAGTCAGGACATCCTCGGAAATATCTTTAACTTTTAGACTTTCGAGACAAAGAGCAGAAACAGGCCCTGCGGCCCACCAGGTTCGCGGTGACCAGCGATCACCCCGAACGCTAACACTATTCTACACAATAGAGACAATTTTACAACTTACCGAAGTCAATCAACCTACAAACATATACATCTTTGGAATGTGGGAGGAAACCAGAACACCCGGAAAAAACTCACGCAGTCACAAGGAGAACGTGCAAACACCGTACAACAGCACGCAAGGTCAGGATCGAACCCGGGACTCTTGCGCTGTAAAGCAGCAACTTTACTGCTGCGCCACTGTGCTGCCCCCTATCTGTTGCTTACTACATCACAACTGTAGCTTCAGAGCAGGATGAAGGCCACTTTGCATGTGACCATCAAGGTCTGGTAAATGGGAATCCCCCCAGACTAGATTTCTCCAACATCTTGCAACTTGCAATTCATGCTTATATAAGTGGGTTGGAGGGTCTGAGAGTGGGGATAGCATTGGATAAGGATTAGTTCCTAACATACTGTATTCCAAAAAAACTAAATCCACTAGTTATAGTTCTTCCATTTTGTGCCATCAAATGCAGGAATATTATTTAGTTTGCTTACAGATTGAATGTACAGAGTATGGTGCAATAAAACATGGCTGGGATTTGTGGAGACACAATCAACTGCAGATGTTAGAATTCTGAACACAAAATGAAGTGTTTGAGGAACTGAGCAGTGAGGCAGCATATTTAGAGGGAAATGGACTAGGTTTATGACTATTTCAGACAGATGGAGCAGAGGGAAGAAAATTGGTCGAGATGTGAGGGGAAAGGTTCTCCCACTTCCTTTCGCATCATTCCTATTTCAACACCACCACCCCCGCAGTGCGCACCATCCCACCATCCCTGTCACCCTGTTCCTTTCCCCTCCTCCATCCGCTCATCTCCCATTCCTCTCTACTCCAAAACTCTAATTTTCCTTTAGTTCCCTTTCCATCCACTAACCCTCTATCCAGCTTTACATCTCATTCCTCCTCTTCCTTCATTATATGATACCATTTTGTCTTGATTTCACTGCTTGCCATTATTACCACCCATCTGCCAATCACCCTCCTCACCTGTATCCACCTATCACTTGCAAGTGTTTGCCCCACTCTTCCCTTTACCTCTCGTTACCAGTTTTTCCCCTCTATTCCATCCTTCTGAAGAAGGGTCCTGACCCAAAACTTAATCTCACTTTCCTCCACAGATGCTCACTGATCTGCTGGGTTCCTCCTGCACTTTGTCCTTTGGCTGGGTTTCGTGCAAACTTTCAGTTAGATCCGCAGTAAAAGTTGCAAAATTGGCCAAAATCCTGTTTGAAGCAGCTTACAACCAGAAACAAGAGAAAACACCAGACCTGCACGATTGTATTGGGTAGGCTAATGGGACTGAAGGATGATAAATCCCCTGGGCCTGATGGTCTGCATCCCAGTGTCCTCAGGGAGGTGGCTCTAGAAATAGGGCACGCATTGGTGATCATTTTCTAATGTTCAATAGATTCAGGATCAGTTCCTGTGTATTGGAGGATAGCTAATGTTATCCCACTTTTCAAGAAAGGAGTGAGAGAGAAAACGGGGAATTACAGACCAGTTAGCCTGACTTTGGTGGCTGGAGTCAATTATTAAAGAGGTAATAATGGGGCATTTGGATAGCAGTAAAAGGATTAGTCCAAGTCAGCATGGATTTATGAAAGGAAAATCATGCTTGACTAATCTTCTGGAATTTTTTGAGTAAAATGTATGAAGGGGTGCCAGTGGATATAGCGTATCTGGACTTTCAGAAAGCCTTTGATAAGGTCCCGCACGGGAGTGGTGACTAAAATTAGAGCACATGGTATTGGGGGTAGGGTGTTGATTTGGATAGAAAATTGGTTGGCAGACAGGAAGCAAAGAGTAGGAGTGAACGGGTCCTTTTCAGAATGGCAGGCAGTGGCGAGTGGAGTGCCTCAAGGCTCGGTGTTGGGGCCACAACTGTTTACCATATATATTAATGATTTGGAAGAGGGAATTAGGAGCAACACTAGCAAGTTTGCGGATGACACAAAGCTGGGTGGCAGTGTGAACTGTGAAGAGGATGTTAGGAGGTTGCAGGGTGACCTAGACCGGTTGAGTGAGTGGGCAGATGCGTGGCAGATGCAGTATAATATAGATAAATGTGAGGTTATCCACTTTGGCAGCAAAAACAAGGGGGCAGATTATTATCACAATGGGGTTAGGTTTGGTAAGGGGGAGGTACCAGTCACTGAAAGTTTGCATGCAGGTACAGCAGGCAGTGAAGAAAGCTAATGGAATGTTGGCCTTCATAACAAGAGGATTTCAGTATAGCAGTAAAGAGGTTCTTCTGCAGTTGTATAAGGCTCTGGTAAGACCACATCTGGAGTATTGTGTACAGTTTTGGTCTCCTAATTTGAGGAAGGACATCCTTGTGATTGAGGCAGTGCAGCGTAGGTTCACGAGATTGATCCCTGGGATGGCGGGACTGTCATATGAGGAAAGATTGAAAAGACTAGGCTTATATTCACTGGAGTTTAGAAGGATGAGGGGGAATCTTATAGAAACATATAAAATTATAAAAGGACTGGACAAGCTAGATGCAGGAAAATGTTCCCAATGTTGGGCGAGTCCAGAACCAGGGGCCACAGTCTTAAAATAAATGGGAGGCCATTAAATACTGAGGTGAGAAAAAACGTTTTCACCCAGAGAGTCGTGAATTTGTGGAATTCCCTGCCACAGAAAGCAGTGGAGGCCAAATCACTGGATGGATTTAAGAGAGAGTTAGATAGAGCTCTAGGGGGTAGTGGAATCAAGGGATATGGTGAGATGGCAGGCACGGGTTATTGATTGGGGACGATCAGCCATGATCACAATGAATGGTGGTGCTGGCTCGAAGGGCCGAATGGCCTCCTCCTGCACCTATTTTCTATATTTCTATGTTTCTATGTCACCCAATATCATATATCACCTAAGAGTTCCAATGAGAGCTGTCTAAAGGGCCTGTCCCACTTTCACGACCTAATTCACAACCTTTTGTACTCGTGGACATTTTTCATCAGGCTAGAAAAATGCCCCAACCTACTTGATGCCATGAGTACCTACGACTAGCATCATGACCTACGTACGACCTACTTACGACCTCCTACGACCTCCTACGACCTCGTGACAACCATGCTGCGAATATGAGTCAAGGGCAAACTCGGCAGAGGTCATGAATTAGGTCGTGAAAGTGGGACGGGCCCTTAACATGAACATTAATTTATGGTCTTTCCATGCCTAGTTGTAATGGTACAGAATTAGGATGTCCCACACTCAATTGATGGTTATAATAGCCTTGAAGTATGAGTGGATATTACATAGCTTAATAGCGTATCGTTGCACAGGTATTAATGGAAGTGATTGCTTTATCAGCTTGCAAAGCAAATTCTTAAGTGGCCTTCCACTGGCAACCAAGGTTCTTAAGAGACAATGAGATCTGCCTATTTCAGGAAGGTTACGTGCAAACAATTTTCTTAAGACTGGTTCTCGTTGGAATTATTCTATTCTACTCCTGAAGGTGTCCCATAACCAATAACCCCAAATAAATGCCATCAAAACCAAGAGAAGAACAATAACAGGAAATTGAAGACAGAAAGAAAACTTGTTCTGCTAAAAATCTAAAATGAAAACAGAAAATGCTGGAAAGCAACATCTGGAGAGAAAAAAACTAGAGCCAATGTTTTGTGATAAGTAAATAAAGTTAGAATTCAAATATGTTTTTAATTGCATGGAGGGGACTAGACTAAGTGGGACCCATTAGTTCCCAGTCACACAGGAGGCCTGCTCCCCCAACGCAACCCATTCCGCAATGCAATATTCCACCACTCACCCATAGCCCCTAACTGCGCAGGCGCGGCTCATTTCCCTTCATACCCCAGTGCTTCCTCCCCCTCCTCTTCATGTGTGGGAGGGGAAGATGGGAGGGGGGGAGGGAAGGGTGGTGTGTGGCGAAGGGGGGATATGGGGTGGGAGGGGAGGTGTGTATGTGGGTGGAGGGGGGGAGGAGGGATGTGGGAAGGGGGAGGAGGGATGTGGGAGGGAGGGAGAGGGTGTGTGGGCGGGGGATTTGTGGGGGGTGTGTGGTTGGGCGGTGTGTGGGAGGGGGGTGGGTTTGTGGGGGAGGGGTGTGGGGGCAGGGGGTGTTGTGGGGGGGAGCGTGTGTGTGGGCGGAGGGTGGGTTTGTGGGGGGTAGGGGTGTGGGTGCAGGGGGGGGCTGGTTGTGGGGGGAGAGGGGCGTGTGTGGGCAGGGGGGGAGTTGTGGGGACAGGAGGGTTGTGGGGGTGAGGGGTGTGTGGGCAGGGGGGGGGATTTTTGCACAAATAGAAAAACCCCGCAAACCGGAAGAACACAAGATCAGAGTTTTAGTTATGTCTAGATGATTGTAATTCTCCCTGTTACTCTTGCTCCACTGCCTCTATTCTGACGATGACATATTCTGCAATTGTATTCAAGTAGTCTTCATTTTTCCTTAATCGTGTAATCCCTTGCACCGTGGATGACAGGGCGCTGAAGTGCATTTATTCCATTTCTTGCACTTCTTCCAACCCAGAGCTTGTGTAACATGTTTCTTGTACTCACCCTTCAGCCCACCATTTTCCACATTAGATGAACTAACCTCTGAAATTTCCACCATTACCAGATTGGTCTTCCACTTTCGGTTACCTTCAGTATTATAAGGGACTAGTTCTCTCTGGGATTCCCTGGTTCACTACTCCATCTCCACCACCCATTTGCACTTTTCCATGCAACCACAATAGATGCAAGCACCCACCCTTTTACATCTCTTCTTGCCATCCAGGGACCCCCGCACTTCATGTAGATGAGGCAGCAAACAGTTGCAATACAGTTGTCCATCTTCCAGTTTAGTGAACTGCTCACAATGTAGTCTCCTCACTGTTGGATAAACATATGCAGATATGGTGACAGCTTTTCTGATTGCCTCCATTTAATTTACAAGGATGACTCTGAGCTGACAGGTGCTTGCCAGTATAATTGTCCGGCCTGGGGTTTAGAGGTCACTCTGACCTCTCTATCTAAGGAACATCATCTCATTTATTGATGAGGCACATAATAACTCTCAGAATTCAACAATGAATTCAACAATTTCAGAAAAACCGTCTTTCCAGCATATTAGAATATCCAGAGTCTTTATAGAGGCCTAGACCCAAAATGTCACCTATCCATTCCCTCCATAGATACTGCCTGACAGGCTGGGTTACACTTTGTGTTTTATATCGTCAGTTCTGATAAAAATTCATCAGCCTTTGATGTAAACACGATTTATATCTCCCAGTGGATGCTGTCTAACTATGGTTAATTCTAATGTACTATTTTTTGAAACATTTCAAGCCACTGTATCCCACCACTCCAGCATGTTTTCTTTACCATCCCCTATCCTCATTCCTGTCTCATTACTCCACCTCCAAGAAGACTAGCTCTATTTAACAAGCCTTCACCATCTTCCCTCAGTGGACACCAACTCGATGTGTGTATCCCAATCTCCATCAGTCATTCTCCTTGCTCTCTCAACCTGCCCTCTGCTTTGCAATGTAAGATATCTTTGCAAATTAACTTTTCCTGGTTCTGAAGGAAGGTCATCCACTCTCTCAAGATGTTGCATTATATGTTGAGTAGTTCCAGCATTTGGTTCCTTATGCATGGAATATGCAGGGAATGGAGGCATATGGATCATGTGAGGCAGAGAAGATTAGTTTAACTTGGCACCATGTTGGCATGGACATTGTGGGCTGAAAGGCTTGTTTCTGTACTGCACTATTCTATCCTCTATGTTATTTATTTTTTGTTTTTCAACAATATCTTTTACAACCCAGGATGATCTAAAATGTTTCGAAGCCACTTAAATACTTTGTGAAGTCACTGCTGTAACATGGCGATCATTAACAGAAGTTATCTCCGTTCATGAAGGTCGTGTAGTACGTTTCTTGGGTTGTGAATACAACAGGGATTCCTTTGGAAAAGGGCTGTTGTGGCTTCCATGGAATTAATTTTCTCTAACTGCTCTCCTCGCTCAGCTCTTCTCCATTGATCACTTCTTGCTGTTAAACCATATGAATACCAACAACAACAGCATCACCATCAACAACAACAACAACCACAACAATAATAATAATAATAATAATAATAATAGTAATTATTATTATGATACGCTACCTGGATGTTCATTGCTTGAAGGTGATTTTGATAGTTGTTGTAGATTGGTTATTTCCTACTAACCAATTGTAGTTCTTGTTAATAGTTGCTCCGCCTAATGTGCGATTCATATTACCAAGAGCTTGCTTACGTAATTCAGTCTGAGCAGCTGCTAGTTACTGTAATGTTCTGCAGACCAATGCTGTAAGTGGACTTTAATAAATATGTGTTGTATCTTGACGTGTGTACAACTTGACTCATTACAGTTGCTGCTTCAAGTCAGTGCATACTAGCACTGTGCACATGCATTGGCTATTATAGGACCAGCAGCATATAAATATTGGAAGACCCTATAAACTTTGGGCTTGTATTCAAAATGAGTATCTGGAGCAAACAGAAATGCACACAGCATTTCTCTCAGAGAGAATGGAATCTACCTCATACATTTAGACAGAAATAAGTGGCTTTTACATTACTGTCTTTTGTGTGTTGGATTTCACTAATTGTGCATATGTTGATAAAAACCTGGGTCCTTTCACTCAATGCAAGAATTACAAGCTTGCAGTGGTCTGGTTATAAGTCTAATGGTGATAATAGACACTGCTATGTCAGAGAACCTGCCTGAATAAGGGAACTTGAGGCATACATTTTGCAGCATTGTACCAATGGAAGAGTGCAATACAAATGCGACCATGAAAAAATTTGCTGAACGAGGGCCATGACGCATTCTAGAGAAGAATAAAGAAAAACTGCAGATGCCGGAAATACATAAAACAAAGGAAACAGAAAAATACAGCACAGGAACGGGCTATTTGGCCCACTATGTCTGTGCCGATCATATTGTCAAGAAAAACTAACCTCATTGGCCTACTCATGATCCAAATCCTTTCATTCCAAGCATATCCATGTGCCTATCTAAAAAGCCTCTTAAACATCACTATCATACCTGCCTCCATCACGGTAGCGGCAGCGGTAGCGGCAACGCGTCCCAGGTACCACCCTCTATCTAACAAGCTAGCCCTCCATATCTGATATAAACTTTGCCTCTCTACACTTAAAGCACTGCCCTCTACTCTAGAAACTGGGACAGCTGAGTCAATATCACACTTGGATGTCTGATCCAGGCAGATAAAATGAAGTTTTTCCCGAAGTTGTGGAATTCAATATTGAATCCAGAAGGCTACAATGTGCCACGTGAGTTGCTAGCCCACTTGCAATGGGCCTTGTCACAGTGCAGGAGGCAACAGACCAATAGATGAGGGTGGGAGTGGACTGGATAATTAAAATGGTGGGCAACAGAAAACTCAGGGTCAACGCTCAGTGTTGCATGCTGAATCTAATACAAGAGATTGGAAGAAGTGCTTCTTCTTTACAGTCTACACGAGCACTTGAGACGTTGCTTACCAAAGCCTTTTGTAACCTGCTAAGTTATTTGCATGAGATAGAAACAAGTCACAGTCAATATGCATTAATTATGGGGAAGGAGTTGTAGGAGCTGTGCATACTGTCTGTTTTTGCAGACATTGGGTCATGCAGATTGGAAAGCTTTGGCCCACCAAGTCCATGCCATTTTGCAGCACACATTTAGACTCTTCTAACCAATAGTTCTATTGAATTCTCCCCACACTCCTCTCAGATCCTACCACTCACCCATGCACGATGGGCAGTATACAATCGCCAATAAACCGACCAACTTGCAGGTCTTCAGAATGTGGGGGGAAACTGGAATTCTTGGAGGATACCCGTGTGGTCACAGGGAGAGTGTGTTATCTCCACCAGCGGTCAGGATTAAACCCGAGTTGCCGGAGTTCTGAGGCAGCAGTTCTGCTAACTGTAGCACTGTACAGCCTAGGTATCGAACTGACAATCCTTGAAGCCAATGCTAGAGACCTTGAGAAGAAACCTTCAGATAGGCTGCTGTATAAGTGTCCAGAATTTGAAGGACTGCTAATTACTTTGCTCATCAAATCAAACTCCAAGACTGTGCTTCTTTGCTTTGACTCACAAGCCCTTGTTGAATTTGGGCCCTCATGGGGTTGAGAATGCAAGAAGGCAACTATTACAGTACCTTAATTACATTTTTAATGTTTTATTTTAACGCTCAGCATAAATCTGCTCTGATAAATGGAAATTTGATTCACAACAGTTTTTAAATGTACTTTTTCCTGATATACAGCAGGATTGTCATGTTAGGTATCTAAAATTAATTGTTCAGAAGCTGCGACATCATCCATTTCACAGTCCATTCCTCAGGGTGACATTGTTGTATTGAGGAGCATTGCAGTCGACAGCTTTAGTGCTTGATGTAAGGAAAAATGACATTCTTGATAAGTCGTGATATGATGCACCTGCATTGTAAACATTGTTTCAAGCAGATTATATGCAAATTCTGGGCAGTATTAAACGTACTTCTTCAGATGAGAGTACGTAACAAATGTTATCACTTAATTCATGGCTTAATTTAAATTTTTGAGAACCGGCGACAGCAATAAAAAGTAATAAAGGGACGTGGGACTGAGATGGGAAATGGACTGTAACACAATGAGAAGTTATTAAAGAATAATTTTGAGAATCAGCACTGCAGCTGCAATCTGAATGAATGATTGATCCAAGTACATAGAACCATAAAGTCATAGAGTGATACAGTGTGGAAACAGGCCTTTCGGCCCAACTTGCCCAAACCGGCCAACATGTCCCAGCTACACTAGTCCCACCTGCCTGCGTTTGGTCCATATCCCTCCAAACCTGTCTTATCCATGTACCTGAATAACTGTTTCTTAAAAAGATGAGATAGTCCCAGTCTCTACTACCTGATCTGGCAGCTTGTTCCATACACCCACCACCCTTCGTGTGAAAAAGTTACCCCTCAGATTCCAATTAAATCTTTTCCCCTTCACCTTGAACCTCTGGTCCTCAATTCCCCAACTCTGGACAAGAGACTGCATCTACCCAATCTATTCCTCTCATGATTTTGTACACCTCTATAAGATCACCCCTCAACCTCCTGCGCTCCAAGGAATAGAGACCCAGCCTACTCAACCTCTCCCTATAACTCACACCCTCTAGTCCTGGCAACATCCTCGTAAATCTTCTCTGAACCCTTTCAAGCTTGACAATATCTTTCCTATAACATGGTGCACAGAACTGAACACAATATTCTAAATGCCATCTCACCAACATCTTATACAACTGCAACATGATCTCCCAACTTATATACTCTATACTCTGACTGATGAAGTCCAAAGTGGCAAAAGCCTTTTTGACCACCTTATCTACCTGCGACTCGACCTTCAAGGAACCATGTACCTGTACTCCTAGATCCCTCTGCTCTACAACACTCCCCAGAGGTCTACCATTCACTGTTCAGGTCCTGCCCTTGTTAGACGTCCCAAAATACAACATCTCACACTTCTCTGTATTAAATTCCATCAACCATTCCTCTGCCCACCAGGCCAATTGATCCAGATCCTGCTGCAATCTTTCACAACCATCTTCACCATTTGCCAAATCACCCACTATTATATCATCAGCAAACTTGCTAATCTTGCCCTGTATGTTCTCATCTAAATCATTGATCTAGATGACAACAGCAACGGGCCCAGCACCGAACCCTGAGGCACACCACTAGTCACAGGCCTCCAGACTGAGAAGCATCCTTCCACCATCACCCTCTGCATCCTTCCATGGATCCAATTTGCTAATCATTCAGCTATCTCTCCTTGGATCCCATGCGATCTAACCTTCCAGAGCAGCCTACCATGCGGAACCTTGTCAAGTGCCTGACTGAAGTCCTTGTACACAACATCTACAGCTCTGCCCTCATCAACCCTTTTGGTCACATCTTCAAAAAACACAATCAGATTTGTGACACACAACCTCCCATGTACAAAACCATGCTGACTATCCCTAATCAGCCCTTGCCCGTCCAAATGCTGTATAACCTATCCCTCAGAATACTCTCTGGTAACTTTCCAACTACAGATGTTAAGCTCACTGGCCTATAGTTCCCAGCATTTTCCCTGCAGCCCTTCTTGAAAAGAGGCACAACATTTGCCACCCTCCAGTATTCCGGCACCTCTCCTGTATTTAAGGACGACTTGTAAATTTCAACCAGGGCTCCCGCAATTTCCTCTCTGGTTTCCCACAATGTCCTTGGATATATTTGATCAGGCCTTGGAGATTTGTCAACCTTCATACATGACAGTACCTTCAGTACTTCTTCGACAGTAACACTGACTGCTCTCAAGACACTTCCATTGTGCCTCACTGCTCCAAGTTCCTCCATCCTACTGTCTTTCTCCTCGGTAAATACAGAGGAGAAAACTCATTGAGGACATTGCCCATCTCCTGTGGCTCCACACAAAGATGTCCCACTCTCTGTCTAGTTACCCTTTTCCCCCTTTATTTATGTATTCATAACATCTTTTGGGATTGTCCTTAATGCTACTCGCCAGAGCTATCTCCTGGGCCCTTTTTGCCCTCTGATCTCCTTTTTCAGTTTACTCCTTAGTTCCCGAAACTCTTCCAGGGATGCACTTGATCCCAGCTGCCTATACCTGTCTCATGCATTTTTCTTGTTTTTGACCAATGCCTCAATTTCCTTCATCAGCCAAGCATCCTTACTGCTTTGCCCTTTACTCTGACAGGGACGTACGTATCCTGAGCTTTTGTCAGCACAACTTGAATGAGACCTTCTCTCATTCCCTCTAAGTTGGCCTTACCCCAGTTGAGCATTTTAACATGTGGGCCCTCTCTGTCCCTATCCATAACTATCTTAACCTACTCAAATTGGTCACTAGTCCCAAAAGGCTCCTCCACAAACACTTCATTAACTTGCCCTTCCCAATTTCCCAATACTAGATCCAGTGTTGCCCTCTCACATGTTGGGGCCTCTACATGCTGCTTGAGAAAACTCTCCTGAACACTTTTGAGGAATTGCACCCCATTTAGAAACATAGAAACATAGAAAAATAGGAGCAGGAGTAGGCCATTCGGCCTTTGAGTAGGCCATTCAGCCTCATTCAATATGATCATGGCTGATCATCCAAAATCAGAACCCCGTTTCTGCTTTTTCCCCATATCCCTTGGTTCCTTCAGCCCTAATAGATATATCTAACTCTCTCTTGAAAACATCCAATGAATTGGCCTCCACTGCCTTCTGTGGCAGAGAATTCCACAAATTCACAACTCTCTGGGTGAAGAAACGTTTCCTCACCTCAGTCCTAAACGGCCTACCCCTTATTCGTAAACTGTGACCCCTGGTTCTGGACTCCCCCAACATCGGGAACATGTTGTCCAATCCATTAAGAATTGTACATGTTTCTATACGATCCCCTCTCATTCATCTAAATTCCAGTGAATACAAGCCCAGTCAACCCATTCTTTCATCATACACATGTCAGTCCCGCCATTCCGGGATCTAACCTGGTGAACCTACGCTGCACTACCTCAATAGCAAGAATGTACTTCCTCAAATTTAAATTCTGGATTTATCTCTGCATTTCCAACAAAATAGAAACAAAATAAGAATCATCAAGAGACATTGATAATTATCAATATTGACCAAGGAAAATCATTTGTACAATTATTTCACCATTTAGAGTGAGAGGTGAAAAACAGCTAGCTTGGATTTTGCCACTTGTAAATAAACATACCAGGACCACAAAATCTTATATATGACTTGTATGAAAGTAGATGTTCTGCTTTTTCAATGCCCAAATGCTTCTTGGCTAAATTAAGGTTCAAACTATTCCTGCAAAAGAGATGAGTAAAAATGAGAGGGGAGTTCTATTAGAATTGATTTTAGCTTTAAAAAGTCATCTGTAATGGAGTTGAAGTATAATCAAGTTATTTGCTTCCTTCAATTTGTGACATCCCTGTGCAGTGATGATTCATTGAGTTTCTTACACTCTACCAGCTGTTTACCTTCAGTTAAGGTCATGTAAATGTTGTAAACCTCTTTTATATACAACTTCAGCTTGGGGATAAAGATTTCATTTTGCAGTACAACAATGTACCAGCATGTAAATATGCTGTTGCTATTGATTCATTTGTCTCTGCTGTGGCAATTAGGCTGTTGAACATTCTGTTGATTCATTTCTCTCACAAAGAAAATTGTTATGTTTCATTACATTTTGCTTATTAATAGTATCTGCATGGATCTCCTTACAAATACGAAGCGGGCTTCATTGGATGGACTGCAGATATCTTTCTGCTAGATAATTGGGCAAGAATGATCCAAAATATCTTCAGTTTTAATTGATTGTCTCACCTCAAATCTCATAGTTTATTATAGATTTTTAATCTATTCAAAAATTCAAAAATTCTGTGTGGACTGGAAAATAAGATTATTTTGAATATAAACATCTGATTGAAGTAAGTAGGAGCAAAGTTTCTATTGTTGGATCCTTTGTTAATCCTAGCATCCTTCCTGCTGGAATCTTGTACCATCACGTTGTATTGGGAATGTTACTGTGAACAATACTAATAATTCTTGCCCCTGCGCCTATTAATAATCCCGAGCTCAGACACAGTTGCAAGACAAGCTTGCAATAATGTAGCAACTATGCTTTGATGTGATATTTCAGATTATAATCATGCAAACAATTGTATCATGTATTTTGTGAAGAGTATGCTTCCATAAACAGCACGAGACACAATAGAGAATAAAGATGTCATCTTTAGAAAAATAAAACTGCTGGAGGAAGTCAACGAGTCAAGCAGCAACCGTAGAAGGGAAAATAATTGTTGACACTTCAGGTTGAAACTCTGCATGAGGACTGAGAGTGGAGAGGGAGGATAGCCAGTAAAAAGAGGAAATGGGGAGGGGTGAGTGGTCAAGGGCGAGAAGGAGGATGGACACATGGAACCATGTGGGGAGAAGAGGGGGTTTGGGGAGGGGGGAGGTGGTTGGGAGGTAGATGAAGGTGGGTGCTAGGTAGAAGCAGATACAATAATGGTAAGGGGAGAGGAAGATGTGGCCAGTGGTGGCATCCCATGGCAGTTAGCAGAAATGACAATGGATAATGTGCTGGATGTGGAGGCTGGTGGAATGAAAGGTGCTCTCTCTCTCATTCTCTCTCTCTCTCTTTTTGGAGGGAGAGGGAAGGAGCAGAGATGGAAAAAATGAGAGAGAGAGTTGATCAAGCACAGTAGAAGGGAAGCCAATTTTCCTGAAAAGGAAGAACATTTCAGAAATCCTGGAATGAGAGACCTCCTCTTGTGAGCAGACGTGGCAGTGTTGGAGAAACTGGGAAATAGGGATGACTTCCTGACAAGAGACAGGGTGGGTTGAGGTGTAGGCTAGGTAGCTGTGGGAATCAGAGGCCTAATAGTAAATGTCACTGAATAGTTTGTATCAATGAGATGGAATCAGAGACATCTAGAAAGGGGTGAGAAGTGGCAGAAATTACCCGTGAATTTGAGAGCAGGGTGGAAATTCTTAGTGTAGGTGATAAAATTAACACATTCTGCATGAGTGCAGGAAGTAGCACCATTACAGACCATTACAAACATCTGGCCAGGAAGATTACAGACCATTTAGCACATCTGGCCAGTTGTGCTCGTGGCTACTCCCTGAAAAAGCTGTTCCACTAATTGCACTTTCCTCTTCCCACAATATACTGTAAATGATACTTTGCCAAATAAATACCCAGGCCGCATTCAAAACTAGTGATCGAATCTGCATCCATCACTTATTCAAGCTGCATAGCTAGCTCTTAACAAGAATAAAAGGGGATTTATACTTTTGAGTAAAGGGGCAGCAGTTCTTGGGAACAGCAGTGTGGCACAGCTAGTGCTGCCTCACAGCTCAAGAGACCTGAAGACAATCCTAACCTCAGATGCCGTCTACAGTATGTGGAGTTTGCATACTTTCCTTGTGACCGTGTGGATTTGCTTAGGCCCTCCAGTTTCCTCCTACATTGCAAAGACAATGGCCACTGTAAATTGTTGCCATTCTACGCATGAGTAATGGTTGACCTTGGGGGGACCTGATGTAAATGTGGGGAGAATAACATGGGATTAGTGGGGATTAGTGGGGGATCATTGTAAGTGGGTGCTTTATGGTCAGCATCGATGGAGAACCAAAGTGTCTATTTGCATGCTTATGATCCAATGCCTTCAAACACAAAGTCTCTGACATTTAAGAGACCTTTGGATCGGCGTACGGATGTGCAGGAAATGGAGGGATGTGGATTACCTGCAGGTACATAAGAGATGGTTTTGCCATTATGTTTGGCTCGGACATTGTGGGCTGAAGGGCCTGTTCTTGTGCTGTACTATGTTCTATGTTCTCCCTGAGTCTTTTTGGAATTATTTTTAATCTGTCCCCGATGATGATCAATCTTCCTGCCGTTGGAGTTAGTTACTCTTTATCTACTCAGCAAAAACACCTGAGGCAGCTTGCATGTGGGAGGGAATCAATGCCGGATGAATTGAATTATTATTGTAAGATGGCATTGTAAAAATTTAAGAGCAGTTATTTTTCATTATCATGGCCTGTATAATATTATCTCAAACAATTACAATGAAACTCCGACAGAGTTTTGTATTTTAAATAATTTGGGGGTGAGTTGATTTGGGGCAGCAAACTTTACAGCTAGTTTGATTTTCATTGAAGAAAGTGCCGACTCGGTAGCAGTAAGGACATGGGTTTTTTTGCACTAGTATTGGGGATATTAGTTTATTGATTTTTTTTGTTTATTATATGTTATCTATGAATTTTGTGTTTTCAAGCCTATTATGCTGCTGCAAGTTAAGAATTTAATTATTCCATTGTCGATACAAACGACAATGAAATCTTGACACTTCACAACATGGAGGTATAGCAATAAATGCTCACAATAGTTTCTTACCTGCTTGTGCTAAAAGGTTTTGTGCAGAAAGATCACTTTATACACTTTGGAGCTCTCATTTTGAAGCTCTGAAATACTAGATCACCAAAAAGTGTTACCTACGGAACCATACGTTGAACTTCAGAGGTCTCAGATGACTTCCAGCAGCTGAGAGGAAGCAGAAAGAACTGTATAGTGCCAGAAAATCTGGAAGTTATAAAAGGTTTTATATAAAAGGTTATATTCAAACACAAATTCAATAAATTAATAACACCAGTGCGAGTGTAAAAAAGCCCAAAGTCCTTAGTACACCAAAAACAATCCATAGTTCATAGATGAGGTTAGTGTTGTATAGTTTTCAAGAGCTAGATGGCTGTTGGGAGGAAGCTTTTCTTGTACCTGGTGATCATGGTTTTCAGACTCCTCTTCCCAATGGTAGGAATGAAATGAGAGCGTGACTGGGGTGGTGTGGGTCTTTCATGGTGCTGGCTGTTGTGGTGCTGGCTGTTGTGGTGCTGGCTGTGGTGGCTAAAATGCCATTTCCTCATCATCTAATTTTCACTGGGGAAATCCAGGAAGCCCAGGAAACTGTGAACTTAAAGTTAAGCTTCACTCGCCCATGTTAAATAATTTTAGTTGACATAAGTCTCTCCCAGGAGTATTTCTCACGTGGTATTTCTCACATTGCAGTTATTGAGAAGTCGGTGAGCTGGAGCCAATGTTTCACTAGATTCAGACTTTTGCAGGATTTCAAAAGCAAATCTAAACAGACATCTATGTTCAAATTGCCTCTTTAAATCGGTTTTCCCTGTTGGAAATGTTGCTGGCTTACTGTGGTGGAAGAGAAAATTACTGCTTAATTTGAACCCTAATCACAGCCAAGACTATTACTGCACAAACTCATGCAGTAATGGTCTTGGCTGTGATAAGGGCTCTCAAGGTACATAAGAATTCAGCCCAGGATTATAGGCTGGGTAATATTACGGTACAAATATTATTGCTCAGGTGAAAGCTGACCTTGTGAAGAAGAGGTAAGCCATCCCATTTTCCAGAAACCTAATGAATTATGTACTGTACCTTTCTGTGAACTTCAACAATAGGTCTCCAACTGAGTCCTGGATAGAGCACAAACTTCCTCTTCTTAAGCTACTTGGATGCATTTCACTGGCATTAATTACTGGACTTTACGAAGAAAGTGGGCAGGCTGTATGCTGGATGCAGAAACGAAGTAATCTGTTCTGCAAAAGATGCCTAGAGGGCTGAAACTCTTCATAGAGAACCATTGGAAACAATTCAGTGAACTTTACTGTTACATTGGTATAACAAAAATGCCAGAGGGTGGCCATTTATCTTTAAGGACTGAGACTCCCTGCACTGTTTAAAAATGCAATAGTGTTATAAATGGTCTCAAGAAAGTTATAGAGTAACACAGCATGGAAACGGGCTCTTCAGGCCAACTTGTCCATGCCGACCAAGATGCCCATCTAAGCTGGTCCCATATGCTCATGTTTGGCCCTCATACTTCAAAACATTTCCTATCCATGTACCTGTCCAAATGTCTTTTAAATGTAGTTATAGTACTTTCTTCAACTATTTTCTCTGACAATTTGTTTCATATATGCACCATATGTGAAGGTCCCTCCGTTCCCTAGTAAGTCTTTCACCTCTTAGCCTAATCCTATTCCCTTTAGTGTTTAAGTCCCCGTTCTTGGAAATATATAACCATATAACCATATAACAATTACAGGACGGAAACAGGCCATCTCGGCCCTTCTAGTCCGTGCCAAACACTTATTCTCACCTAGTCCCATCTACCAGCACTCAGACCATAACCCTCCATTCCTTTCCCGTCCATATACCTATCCAATTTATTTTTAAATTATAAAAACGAACCTGCTTTCACCACTTCCACTGGAAGCTCATTCCACACAGCTACCACTCTGAGTAAAGAAGTTCCCCCTCATGTTGCCCCTAAACTTTTGTCCCATAATTTTCAAATCATGTCCTCTTGTTTGAATCTTCCCTACTCTCAATGGAAAAAGCTTATCCACGTCAACTCTGTCTATCCCTCTCATAATTTTAAAGACCTCTATCAAGTCCCCCCTTAACCTTCTGCGCTCCAAAGAATAAAGACCTATCTTGTTCAACCTTTCTCTGTAACTAAAGGGCCTGTCCCACGAGCATGCTACTCCATGCGGCAAGCACGACCTAACGTGGTCGCTTGAGCCGTACGGCCTCGAGGGGCCGGTCCCACTTCGATCGCCGGAGCCGTATGGAGTTGTGCGGAGCTGGTCCCGACATCGCACGGGGCTCCGAAAAACTGACCGTGTTCAAAAATTCCGCGCGGAAACGGCCTGCCGGCCCGCAGCCAACTCAACACCGTGCACACCGCCTCGAAGGGCGTGCGCAGCGTCTTGACGCCGTACGCAACGTCTTGACGCCGTACGTCACGCGCAAACTTCTTTTACTCTTTTAGCCGTGCTGATCTTCCTCTTGTACACCTACACTGAAACTCAAAGGTCATGGGGAGAATGGTGTTGAGAGGGAAAGATAGATGAGCCATAATTGTATGGCGAAGTAGACTGCTGGGCTGAATGGCCTAATTCTGCTCCTATGACATGAACTTATGAGAGTGATTTGCTTGATCCTGACTGGCTAAACCTGACATATGCCACCTTATATTTCCTTACTGGAGCCTCAATAACTCCCGTCAATCAGGGTCCCCTAAATTTACCAGCCCTGCCCTTCATCCCATCAGGAACATGTTCCTGAACACTTGCTATTGTGCTTTTGAAAGCCTCCTACTTGCTAGATATCCCTTTACCTGCAAACTGACTCACCCAGTCGACATCTGCAAGTTGTTTAAGAAGGAACTGCAGATGCTGGAAAATCGAACGTACAAAAAAATGCTGGAGAAACTCAGCGGGTGCAGCAGCATCTATGGAGCGAAGGAAATATGCAACATTTCAGGCCTAACCCTTTCTTCAGACTGATAGGGGGTCAGCGAAGGAGATAGGCAACGTTTCGGGCCGAAACCCTTCTTCAGACTGATAGGGGTCAGTCTGAAGAAGGGTTTCAGCCCGAAACGTTGCCTATCTCCTTCGCTCCATAGATGCTGCTGCACCCGCTGAGTTTCTCCAGCATTTTTGTGGACCTCTGCAAGTTCCTGTCTAATGCTTCCAAAATTGGCCTTGGATTTTAGGTTTAGGATTTTAAATTCTGGATCAGTCCTATCTTTCTCCATAACTATTTTAAAACAAACAGAATTTTGTTCATTAGTCCTTAGGTGCTGCCCCACTGACATTTCAGTCATTTACCCTACCTTGTTCACCAAGAGGACGTCCAGTGTTACACCCTCTCTCATAGGGCCCCCCATATATTAAGTGAGGAAGCATTTAACAATTTTCGCCCTTTCCAAGCCCTAAAACGCTTTTAAAAATTGTGAGTTTAAATTAACCAAGATTTTGAAATAAAGCAATAAAAGTGTTGACTGTCTATGGTTATGAGAAACACTTTGACATCAACGCTTACCAATGAAATACTGCAACATTTTCTGTGCTTTGAATCTTTTCATAACTTTGAAAAGCACCCGGACTGTCAAACAACATGGAAACAGGCCTTTTGGCCCACTGATTATGTGCCAATCATCAAATACCCAATACCAATCCTACACTAATTATTTTTATTCTCCCTGCATCCTCAGCAACTCCCTCCTGATTCTATCACTCACATGCATTAGAAGCAATTTATAATGGCCAATAGCTAAATAGCTTTGGACGATAGCTAAAATAAAACAATTCCTCCACTTTGATGACCTCAAAAAGATCATCCACACATTTATCTCCTCCCGCCTACATTACTGCAACTCCCTTTACACTGGCATCACCCAATCTTCCCTGTCCCGCCTGCAACTGGTCCACAACACCGCAACGAGACTCCTGACAGGCACCCGAAAAAGGGACCACATCACCCCGATCCTGGCCTCTCTCCACTGGCTCCCTGTGCGGTTCCCTATACATTTCAAGATCCTCCTCTATGTCTACAAAGCCCTCAATGGGCTTGCCCCCACCTACATTCAAAGTCTTCTTACCCACCACTCCACCTCCAGGTCCCTCAGATCGGCCGACTTGGGGTTGCTGAATATCCCGCGGTCTAGGCATAAGCTCAGGGGCGACCGCGCCTTTGCGGTTGCAGCTCCTAGACTGTGGAACAGCATCCCCCTTCCCATCAGAACTTCCCCCTCCATCGACTCCTTTAAGTCAAGACTAAAAACGTATCTATACTCCCAAGCCTTTCTTGACGTCCTCTGAGCGAGGGCTATATGTATATATGTATGCAGTTTGTTTGTTTATACTATTCTTATAACAAATGTAAAGCACTTTGGCCAACGAGAGTTGTTTTTTAAATGTGCGATATAAATAAATGTGACTTGACTTGAATTAATCTACCAGTCCAGTAGGGCTTGACCCAAAACATCACCTATCCATGTTCTCCAGGGATGCTGTCTAACCCACTGAGTTACTCCAGCATTCTGTGTCTTTCCTTGGTAAACCAGTATCTGCAGTTCCTTTTTGCTACATTAATCTACAAGCCCTCTCAGCTTTGGGATCAGAGCAAACCCACATGGAGGTACTGTGCAAACTCCACAAAGACAACACTGCCTGTCTCACTGTGCCACACAAATTTCAGTCCTGTGATATCTGCTGCCAAATGAACTTCCAAAGAATGAACATGTAGCCTGCAATTCACTCTCTCATGTCCCTCTTCTAGAAATGATGCTTTTCAGAAGGATGATTGGAAAGTTGTGTATACTTCCCACACTTAACACCACTTGGCACAATTGTCCTGAGGCATTTGGACCTGCAAGATGCCCTTGCAGCATTATTTTCAGGGACTAGATGGATCCTTGGCATTAAGAGCTGCACACTAACGATTTGGCTGTTAACATCCTATCACGGAACCAATGGCACAGCTAAGGAGAGATTTAACTGTGCACATGTGTATATACGACAAGGAGTGCTCCAGTCACATAGAGTATACATTGCCTGTATAAAGCAGGTGGAACATTGCAATGCTCGCCTGTTAATGTTTCAAGATTGCAGTTGGCTGCTGTGCATTGCAGAACATAGCATTGAACAGGTGGCTGTACTGGTGGAGGATGACAGCAGGTTGGATGTGGAGAAAGCAGATGACCAATATGAGTATCCTGCTGCTGAACTGTCGTGCAGAGCACTGGGTGACGAAGCAGAAACAAAAACTAGGGCAGCAAGGGAGCTTTATGGCCAAGTTTGCAGATGATACAAAGATAGGTGGAGAGTCAGGTGGTATTGAGGAAGCAGGGAGTCTGCAGAAGGAGATGATTAGGTTGGGAGAGTGGGAAAAGTAGTGGCAAATGGAACACAGAGTAGCTAAATGTGTGGTCATGCACTTTGATAGAAGGATTAAAGGCACTTTCTAAATGGGGAGAGGATTCAGAAATCAGCGGTGCAAAGGGACTTGGTAGTGTTGGTGTAGGATTCCCAAGAAGTTAATTTGCAAGTTGAGTCAACGGTAAGGAAGGTAAATGCAATATTAGCATTCATATCGAGGAAAATGGAACAGAAAAGCAGATATAATGCTAAGACTTTGTAAGGTGCTGGTGAGGTCACATTTGAAATATTGTGAGGAGTTGTGGGCCCCATATATGTGAAAGTATGTGTTAGCATTGGACAGGGTCCAGATGAGGTTTATGAGAATGATCCCAAGGATGATTGAGTTAATGTATGAAGGGTGTTTGAAGACTCTGGGCCTGTAGCCACTGGAATTTAGAGAGATGAGGTGGGATCTCATTGAAACTAACTGCATAATGGAAGGCCTAGAAAGAGTGGACAGGGAAAGGATGTTTCTAATAATATGAGAGTCTAGAATCAGAAGGCACAGCCTCAGAATAAAAGGACATACACTTAGAATGGAGATGATAAGGAATTTCTTGAGCCAGAGTGTGATGAATCTGTGGAATTAATTGCCACAAGACAGCTGGAGAGGCTAGGTCTTTGGGTATTTTTAAAGCAGTGGTTCTTGATTAGTAAGGGCACCTAAGGTTACAGGGAGAAGGTAGGAGAATGGGGTTAAGAGAGAAAAATAGATCAGCCATGATTGAATGGTAGAGTAGCCCCAATAGGCTGAATGGCTTAATTCTGCTCCTATCTCTTATGGTGCTTGTGCTATTTATCACCAATCAGGGGATGGCAGCAGCAGAAACATGATCTGCTGGTGCAAGAAATAATAAAGACCTTTTCCTTACTAAGAAATTTTACGGACACAAGAACTTTCAAACTGTTAATTTGTCATATGCTCTTCCACTTTGAACCTTGTGGTCAGCTTCTTTGAAAATTAAAGTTGGCTTGAAATTGTGAACAATAGTAAATAAATGTGCATTCATTTATCTATACAGATAACGACTCTTCCATTACAAGAGAACAATAAATCTACCATTAATGCCAATCACTATAGAACAAGTATAAGAAAAACATTTGATGGATAGAGTGAGCTGAATGGGGAAAGAAGGCTGACACAGACTTGGTCTTGTGTGTTGCTATGTGCATGTATGTCAACCTTTTACAGAGAATTTGAACGGAAGATTGTCAACCTGAAACATAGACTTGTCTTTCTCTCTCCACAGTTGCTGAATATTTTATTTCAGATTCCAACATCTGCAGATGTTTATGTTTTCACCTGCCTGCTAACACCTGCTGCATTTGGTTCAATAGTTCAATGGTTCTTTTATTGTCACATTAACCAAGTTACAATGAATAATTTTTTTTTGCATAAAGATCACGGAGATTGTGGCCATATATAAATACAATCCCCATGCAGAGAAACAATTTGCCTCTATCTCCCCTTGCAGGTTTGGCTTTATGGCTTTGTCCACTTCTGTTATGGTCAGTTATGGTGATAGGTGAGGGTTATGATTTATGGCTGCTACCCCCACCCCAACTGCAGCATAAGTGCAAACCCCAAGCACAAGTGAGATTAATTTACTCGAGCTGTTTGCAATTTGTAGCATGGTCTGCCTCAGCTCTGCAATCTCACCATAGGCTTGCAGCAATTAGCAGTCCTGCTGCACCCAGATTCAAGGGTGTTGTTCTTTGTGGAGTTTGCATGTTCTCTCAGTGACTGCATGGATCTCTTAGGGCTTTAGTTTCCTTCCACCTCTCAGAGATGTTAACTATCTACTGCAAATTATCCTAGTGTAGTGGCAATGTTACAAAATTTTGAGATTTTTAAAATCAAGTCTTCAATTTATCCCATCAGATAAAGCATAAAACGAAGTTTAATTTGACACCTAATTCATTTTCATATCTTCAGTATTAAAAAAGTTATGGCCATTTTCATACTCGGAAATTAGCATCTTGTTCCCTATTGCTTTTCCATTGACTTAACACAAAAGCTGTGATCGAGGACAGTCAAAAGCCCATAACTTTCTTAAAAATTAAGAGAACTGAAAGAAAATTTCAGTTATTATAGATTGAAGCATTCTGAAACAAATATGAAACAATCTTACTTGGATGACCTGAAATTAAAGCATATAATTAGTTAGTTACCCAATTGTAGCTAATTACAAAATTCAATTACTAGATCTAAACATCTATCCATTTTTTAAGAAAAGGTTAACATTTTTAAATAGCCTAAGTGTCCAAATAACATTCACACAAGAATTCACAATATAACATGATTTTTAAATCTCATTGTCATGAATTTATAGGCCAAATGGAAGGAATTTAGTGTTTAATTCCTGTAAATTAATGGCCATTTAAATCATCTTGCGAGTGAGATTTTGTGGAATGAGATCGATTGGAACATTGCGGTTGCGGTGAATTTAAACCCCCATATTGGCAGGAAAAATACTGCCGGTCCTAAGTCACCTTTTCGCAACGTAAAATTTGGATTAAGGTCATCCTAAGAAGCACGTTGATATGTAAAAAAAAGGGCTTTCCTTTCGCTGTCCCGTACCTGAAATCCGTCCCGGTTATCGGCGTTCACAGCATTAGAAGCAGATTTTTATTTTACTCCAGCGCTAAAATTGTCCAGCGATTTAAAAAAGAAAATTCACAGAACGGCCGTCGGAACAATTCTTCAGCATAAGCTAGCACCCTGAGAAAATATATCCAGGACAGGCAGGAGAAAACCGAATTTTAACCCCGGCCCCCCCCCTCAAAGGCGCCAAAGTCGCGCACATGGCCAGTGACAGAACTGCAGTGTCGCTGAAGGTAAGTTTTGTAACATACCTAAGTGTAGGCCATTGGCAAAAATAATTGGAGGGAGGTCGAATGAGCATGTGCAGGGACACAGGGAAATATAGAAATGGTGAATGGGATTCTTGAGATTGCCTCTGTGGAACTTGGCACGGACCTGATGCACTAAATGACCTTCATATGCATCGTCATCATGTAGCAATGTTACAAAATTTTGAGATTTAAAAAATAAAGTCTGCAATTTATCCCATCAGATAAAGCATAAAAAGAAGTTTAATTTGACACTTAATTCACTTTCATATCTTCAGTATTAAAAAAGTTATGGCCATTATCATAGTCAGCAATTAGCATCTTGTTCCCTATTGCTTTTCCATTGACTTAACACAAAAGCTGTGATCGAGGACAGTTAAAAGCCCATAACTTTCTTAAAAATTATGGTAACTGAAATAAATTTTCAGTTATTATAGATTGAAGCATTCTGAAACAAATATGAAACAATCTTACTTCGAAGACATGAAAATAAAGCATATAATTAGTTATTTACCTAATTGTAGCTAATTACAAAATTCAATTACTAGATCTAAACATCTATCAATTTCTTAAGAATAGATTAACATTTTTAAATAGCCTAAGTGTCCAAATAACATTCACACAATAATTCACAATATAACATAATTTTTAAATCTAATTTTCATGAATTTACAGGCCAAATGGAAGGAATTGAATGTTTAATACCTGTAAATTAATGGGGATTTAATTCATCTTGCGAGTGAGAATTTCTGGAACGCGATCTTTTGGAACGTTCATTTGCGGTGAATTTAACCCCGTATTGGCATGAAAAATACTGCCGTTAATTCGGGGAATAAAATCACCGTGTCGCATGACAAAATGTGAATTAAAGGCTTCTTAAGAAGCACTTTTATACATTTGAAGAAAGCACTTTCGTTTACCTGTCCATTGTGTGAAATCCGTCCCCGTTATTGGCGTTGACGCTTCAGGAGCTGCTTTTAAAATGACTGTAGCGCTGACATTGACGATTTAATTTTTTTTAAAAATTCACAAAACGCCGGTAGGAACGATTTTGTCAGCGAAGTTTTGTACTCCAACAAAATATTTCCAGGACAAGGGAGGATAAACCGCGTTTTAACCCCGCCCCCCCCTTAAAGGCGCCAAAATCGCGCACACGGCCAGTGGCAGAATTACAGCGCGACTGAAGGTAAGTTTTGTAACATACCTACATCATGCAGACATTCTCAATTACCAAACCACCTCAGCATTGTTTGGGCCACATATCCTCTGCCCAAGTTCATTCAAATGTGGCATGTTCTGCTGATAATACACTGGTGCATTTCATCAGCTAGCCCACTGCTACTCATATTTGGCTTCTGAAAACTGCTTCCTGCTGTTGTCCTTTCTCAGGGCCTGTAAAGTTCAGACATGGACCTGCTGCCCCAAATATCCAATATTTTCATGTGCCTGTTATGTTGTTGACATCGTTTAATCCTTGAAACTTGGGGTGTCAGTGGTTAGAGAAATAGTGATATTGTGGTCATTACTGTCTTATGGTTCCTCTGTCATGGCACACTCAGCATCCAGAGTTCTGGGGTGTGCACCCAAAGACATTTATCTTCCTCCCCCTCAGTCATGGCATCCTTCTCCATAGATTCAGTTTATTCAGATAAGGCATTAAATCTCTCCCCTTTCCTTGAACCAGTATCTGCCTGTTCACCAAATGTGCAGTCACTGCATCCAAAAGACTAGAGGAAGTATCTCGGCCATGATGTTGTATGTCCATTTACCTCCACAGATGCTGCCTGACCCACTGAGTTCCTCCAGCAACTTGTTTAAAAAAAAAATCAAATAGACCAACACTCTTCCTCTGGTCCTGCTTATCTACAGAGCATCTTGAATTTATTTGGACCAGACATAAATAGAACGACAGAAGCAAAGGGAGTATCACCTTATATGCAGAGTTTGTATGAGGAGTTTTGAGATCTTCCATGTGGTCTACAATTTGGGCCAAAGGGCTTGTTTTGTGCTGAATGAGTCTACGACTCTACATATTGTTGTAATTATGAACTTCAGAGAATCTACGCAGAACCTGTGCCTGTCCCCACCCCACTACAACAAATGTTAATTCATCATTCATCATCGTTGAAAACATTAGCGACGCAGTGGTGCAGGTTTCCAACGGGAATGGTGATGGACGCAGCACACATCTCTGATCACAACTTTACTGTAGAGTGGATGGCCGTTGGCTCGCTAGAAGCTCATCCGCCCTTTGACAGGTCTTATTTTTGGTCCTGCTGGGGATCCACAAGCCCCTCCTCACCTGGCAAACCAGGTGCGGGAGACGATTTAGTCGCTGACTATCCGACCATGGAGCAGGTAGCACGGGATTACATGGTCCTCGTGGTAGGGGGAACTCCTCCCGACCTGACCTGAAATGTAAAAATGTATGCAAATTAAACTAAAGTTATGAAAGGTGCAAACAATGGCACACTTTTGGGTCAAACAACATCTCGTTGCACTGCAGAACATTTAAATCTCTGCAATTTCCATCGATCAAATGTGCTAACTTGCCTGGGTGCTCACCTTTTGGCAGTGCCCAATAAATGGTCTTTCCTTGCCTCTACAAAACATAACAGTTTATTGAGGTGCTCCTCATTACAATTCTGTGTTGAACAAACATGTGTAATTTTCATGTTAAAATCATCACTTACCAACCTTGGGTGTAAATGAGAATATGATTGAAATAATGCTTGAATATGTAATTGAGAAACATCAATATATAACATCGAAAGGGCTATGCTTAATTCTGAATATGGTTTACATCAGTATTTGAGCTGCAAAATTGTAGACATTACATGCAGATCATAGATTGTCAAAGTGATATATTTTTATACGATATTGCATAAAACATGCATAGATCAATGGTGACATTTTCCACACCACAACGACGAAGATTGAAATTGAGGAATTGTAGGAAATATATAGTCTCAGACATTCCTTTTAGAGCAAGATGCAAAGTGCTTACCTTCGAATAAATTTACACTGCATGAAATGACAGTTTATTAAGCCTACTTTTACCACACCAGTACATCTTTCCCTCAAATAATTGATAACATTCTTCCACTGATGTTCATAATGAATGCAGGAAGAGTGAACAGGAAACAACACATATATTTAAATTTTGTAGTATTGTTATGCAGGCAAATTATTAGAGATTCCCAGTACCATGTTTTACAAAATCCAGCAAACTACAAACCCTTTCAGCCCAAAATGTACATTCCGTGCGCTGTCCACGGGCGCCCTGGAGGATTTCCAGGACCGCTGGGCACTGTAGGGGTTGAATGCAGCCTTGACAAGGACTGTAAGATAGTTCTGGATTTAGTGTTGTGTAATGAACCGGATTTGATAAGGGAACTTGAGGTTAAGGAGCCATTAGGAGTTAGTGACCATAATATGATAAGTTTTAATCTACAATTTGAGAGGGAGCAGGGTAAATCGGATGTGTCAGTGTTGCAGTTGAACAAAGGAGACTATGGGGCCATGAGGGAGGAGCTGGCCAAAGTTGACTGGAAAGATACCCTAGCAGGGATGACAGTGGAACAAAAATGGCAGGTATTTCTGGGAATAATATACAGAAGGTGCAGGATCAGTTCATTCTAAAGATAAAGAAAGATTCCAAGGGGAGTAATGGGCGACCGTGGCTGACAAGGGATGTCAGGGACAGTATAAAAATAAAAGAGAAGAAGTACAACGTAGCAAAGAAGAGCGGGAAGCAAGAGAATTGGGTAATGTTTAAAGAGCAACAGAAGATAACTCAAAAGGCAATACGGAGAGAAAAGATGAGATACAAAGGTACCAAGAATATAAAGGAGGATAGTAAAAGCTTCTTTAGGTGTGAAGAGGAAAAAATTAGTTAAGACCAAAGTTGGACCCTTGAAGACTGAAAAAGGTGAACTTATTATGGGGAACAAGGAAATGGCAGATGAGTTGAACAGGAACTTTGAATTCATCTTCACTAAGGAGGACACAAACAATCTTCCTGATGTACTAGTGGCCAGAGGTTCTGGGGTGACGGAGCAACTGAAGGGAATCCACATTAGGCAGGAAATGGTGGTTGGGTAGACTGATGGGACTGAAGGCTGATAAATCCCCAGGGCCTGATGGTCTGCATCCCAGGGTACTTAAGGAAGTGGCTCTAGAAATCGTGGATGCATTGGTGATCATTTTCCAATGTTCTATAGATTCAGGATCAGTTCCTGTGGGTTGGAGGGTAGCTAATTTTATCCCCCATTTTAAGAAAGGCGGGAGAGAAAACAGGGAATTATAGACCAATTAGCCTGACATCGGTGGTGGGGAAGATGCTGGAGTCAATCATAAATAGTAATAGCGGCACATTTGGATAGCAGTAACAGGATCGGTCCGAGTCAGCATGGATTTACGATGGGGAAATCATGTTTGACTAATCTTCTGGAATTTTTGGAGGATATAACTAGGAAAATGGACAAGGGAGAGCCTGTGGATGTAGTGTACCTGGACTTTCAGAAAGCATTTGATAAGGTCCCACATAGGAGATTAGTTGGCAAAATTAGAGCACATGGTATTGGGGGTAGAGTGCAGACATGGATAGAAAATTGGTTGGCAGACAGGAAACAAAGATTAAGGATTAACGGGTCCCTTTCAGAATGGCAGGCACTACTAGTGGGGTACCGCAAGGCTCGGTGCTGGGACCGCGGCTATTTACAATATACATCAATGATTAAGATGAAGGGATTCAAAATAACATTAGCACATTTGCAGATGACACAAAGCTGGGTGGCACTGTGAACTGTGAGGAGGATGTTATGAGAATGCAAGGTGACTTGGACAGGTTGGTTGAGTGGGCAGATGCATGGCAAATGCAGTTTAATGTGGATACATGTGAGGTTATCCACTTTGGTAGCAAAAATAGGCAGGCAGATTATTATCTAAATGGTGTCAAGTTGGGAAAAGGGGAAGTCTCATTTGAACTTCATTTGAGGTTCAAATGACAATAAACGGTATTGTATTGTATTGTACAACGGGATCTGGGGGTCCTTGTTTGCCAGTCAATGAAAGTAAGCATGCAGGTACAGCAGACAGTGAAGAAAGCGAGTGGCATATTGAACTTCATAACAAGAGGAGTTGAGTATAGAAGCAAAGAGGTCCTTCTGCAGTTGTACAGGGCCCTAGTGAGACCACAACTGGAGTATTGTGTGCAGTTTTGGTCCCCTAATTTGAGGAAGGACATTGTTGCTATTGAGGGAGTGCAGCGTAGGTTTACAAGATTAATTCCCGGAATGGATGACTGTCATATGCTGAGAGAATGGAGCGACTGGGCTTGTATACTCTGGAATTTAGAAGGATAAGAGGGGATCTTATTGAAACATATAAGATTATAAAGGGTTTGAACACGCTAGAGGCAGGAAACATGTTCCAGATGTTGGGGGAGTCCAGAACCAGCGGCCACAGTTTAAGAGTAAGGGGTAAGCCATTTAGAACGGAGATGAGGAATCACTTTTTCACACAGAGAGTTGTCAGTCTGTGGAATTCTCTGTCTCAGAGGGCGGTGGTGGCCGATTCTCTGGAAACTATCAGGTGAGAGCTAGATAGGGCTCTTGAAGATAGCGGAGTCAGCGGATATGGGGGGAAGGCAGGAACGGGGCACTGATTGGGGATGATCAGCCATGATCACATTGAATGGCGGTGTTGGCTTGAAGGGCCAAATGGCCTATTCCTGCGCCTATTGTCTATTGTCTATTGTTGTATCATTTATAGGGACTATAACAACATTTAAAAGACATTTAGACAGGTACATGGATAGGAAAGGATTAGAGGAGTTTGGGCCAAATGCAGGCAGGTGGATTTTTGGTGGTGTATGTACACAGGCTGTGTAGATGAAATAGGCATGTTGGGCCAAAGGGCCTGTTTCTATGCAGTATGGTTCCATATGCCTCCATCTTCCCAGCAATGCAGCAACCAGTATTGCACATAATATTCCAAATATGGCCTATGTAAAGTTTTATACAACTGCACATGACCTCCCGATTTCTATACACAAAGCCCAGACTGATGATGGTAAGCATACCATACACCTTCTTTACCACTCTACATATTTGTGCTGTCACTTTCAGGGAGCCATGGACTTGTACCCCCAAGATCTCTCTGCATCTCAAAGCTCTGAAGGGTCTTGCACATCAGAGTTTGTTATAACTTATCATTCATAATGATTAAATCAAAAATTAAACAAAATGGTACATGGAAATAATTATGGCTTTGTGGTGTTTACTATTTGAGAGAGAGATGGTTGCATTTGTAAATGGACAGATTGTTACAAATATCAGGCACTATATACGGGGTCTAACACTAGTGGAAAGATTTGTGTTCAAATAAATCATCGTGGTCAAGGATGGATGAAGGTAATTTTTTATTTATTCATTTTTCATTGGGATATTTCCGACAACTGCAGCATTTTTGCTCTTCCCTAATTTCCTTTAACAAGGTGGAGGTGAACCACCATCCTGAACTGTTGCCGCCCTTCTAGTGAAGGTGCTGCCACAGTGCCAATGGGGAGGAAGTTCCAAGATTTAAGCCCAGTGATGATAACAGGCAGGCGATATATTTCCAAATAGGGATGATATGTAACGTGAAACTTGGTGGTTCAAAGGTTCAAAGGTTCTTTATTAGTCACATACACCAATTGGTGTAGTGAAATGCGGATTTCCATGCTGCACATAAAAAAGAAAACAACATCACAATAATAAAGACATTTAAACATAAAAACATCCCCCACAATGGTTCCCACTGTGAGGGAAGGCACAAAGTCCAGTCCCCATCCCCATGTCCACCCATAGTCGGGCCTATTGAGGCCTCCGCAGTTGTCTTTACGGAGGCCTGATGTTCCAAGCCCTTCTCGCCGGATGATGGTGCTCCGGCGTCGGGGGAATCCTCACAGCGGCTTGGAAACCTGTAACGGCTGCTTCCTTACCGGAGACCGCGGCTTCCGAAGCCGACAGGCCGCGCTGGATGGAGCTCCACCACTGGCGATCTCGGCAAGAGATCCCAGGCTCCCGATGTAAAGTTCAGCACCAGCCGCCCGCAGCTAGCCGCTCCACAGACCGCAGCTCCGCGATGTTTTTTTATCGGCGGTCCCAGCATACCGGAATTTCAGCACGGCGACCCGGGCAAGGCATCGCCCACACTGCGATGGTGCTCCAGCGCTGTGCCACTGCCGAAGTAGAGGTTCTGGCTGGCCCCTCAGGAAACGCCGCTCCAGGCCCGCTGGTAGGCCGCGAGGACAGGTCGAAGGTGCTGCTCGGAGAAAAGCAGCCTCCCCGACCAGGTAGGGACCCTGAAAAGCAGTTTCCCCCTTCCCCACCCCCCACATAAAGAAGACTAGAGCTCCAAAAAAACAAAACATTCAACTCACTAAAAATTTAAAAAAAGAGGTGAAAAAACGGACAGCTGCAGGCTGGGCAGCCATACAGGACAGTGGTGTTCCCATATGACTGCTTCCAATGTCTTTCTCAGTGGTAGCGGTCAAGTCTTGGAAGCTGCTGTCAGAGTAGCCCAGGTGTGTAGCTACTGAACGTTCTGTAGATGGAGAACACTGTAGCTAATGTGCACTGCTGGTGGAGGGAATTCATGTTTAGGCTGGTGATTGAGGTGCCAATTAAACAGGCTGTTTTTTCTTGGATAATGTTGAGTTCCTTGAGATTTGTTGGAGCTGCACTTATTCAAACAAGGAGAATATATTCTGTATGCTGCTACATTAATATTAATATTAAATCCAGTGAACATTCCAATTTTGATCTCCTGAGTGGAGGAAGGGGATTACTGAAGTATCCGGATAAGGGAGCTATTTTATACTTAGCACAAGGTTTTTTAAGAAAGTAGGGACTTCAGATGAATTGTAATCCATTGACTTTAAAAACATATCAGATAATATATTCATATACAGCTGGTATCCTTGAATATAGGAAAATGCTTTGAAAAATGGTATGGTGTGATTTTGTAGGATTATTGCGTAAAATACAAAGTGCTGGAATAACTCAGTGGGTCAGGCAGTATCTCTGGATGACATGGCACTATGATGTTGTGGGTCAGGACCCTTCTTCAGATTCAGTGTTAATTCCAGATGTATACATGAAATGCAGAATTATACACTTGTCTCTTAACTTTCTTCAGTATCTGGGAATTGTAGATCATGAAACATTTAGATGCAGAGTCTCTTGCCCAGAGTAGGTGAATTGAGCTCCAGAGGACATAGGTTTAAGGTGAAGGAGAAAAGATTTAATTGGAATCTGAGGGGTAACTTTTTCACACAAAGGGTGGTAGGTGTATGGAACAAGCTGCCAGATGAGATAGTTGAGGGAGGAACTATCCCATCATTTAAGAAACAGTTAGATGGGTACATGGAAAGGACAGGTTTAGAGGGATATGGACCAAATGTGGACAGGTAGGACTAGTGTAGCTGGGACATGTTGGCTGGTGTGGGCAAGTTGGGTCCAAAGGACCTGTTTCCACACTGTATCATTCTATGACTCTATGAATCTATGACTGTACCAGTGTGGCTGTGGGAAATGGAGTGCTGGTGCATAAAATGGGGATGGTTAAACATGAAACATATAGTGGTATATTGCTCCCTTACAAAAAACTGGAGCTAGAAAACTGTATTGAGCTCGGTCTTTTCATTTACTAAGATAATGAAGACCTGAAGTAGATCAATGAAAAAATCCATCAGAATGTTAACTATGAGTTCTTGGTAAAATGCCAGACTCAGAGAAATGGAGACTTATAGGATCAGAGGTGATATAATAAAGAGAGGGTCAGGGAACTCAGCAATAAACACAGAAGATAGACTTAGCTTGGATACCAAGTACTTATGGCAGAAAATCATTGCACTCTGGAAAATATAGTGTGAATTTGTTCTTGGACTCATGAAAAAGACTAGATGCAATCCTGAAATTGGAAAGCACTCCAAGGCATGAGATACAGGTAATGGTTCCTTGGCTTCTTCTGGTGAAGGGAGAGGAATTTTTCCTGTTGATGCACTTCTGAAACTGCAGCTTCTGAAACACACTCCATCCACCAGAGCACAGGCAAGAGCAATTATTTCACATTACTGCTAGCATCTCAAAATTATAAAAGTTTCATTGCTCGCTTTTAAAATTGCCTGAAAACTCCAAATATTCAGCCCAGCTTGATGGTGTCCATAGTTCCAATCCCAAACAGGACCAGAAGGCCTTCCTAGACTTTGGAGCTTTGGTAAATTCTACAGTCTACTTGGAGTGTGCTGCTGCCTCTGCTGCACTGTCTTACAAAGTAATGGACGTAGCACTACTGTATCCAGAGGCTCTGGTGCCTGTTCAAATCTCACATTGCATTCATTAGATTCAATTTCTCACCTTCCCTCAGTTGAATATAAGAAGAATGTAGATACTTGTAGCTAAATGGGTTCTAAATTGCTAAACTGCTAAATGCTCTAAATTTTCAATGATTTTATGATTCTAGTAGAGTAAAAGACGAAAGTGAAATTTTTACAAAGTGTTTGAATTAACTTGTTAGATTATAAGGAGAATGCTGCATTCAGTTCTGATTATTTCTAGCACAGATAGTTGGGTGCAGTAATATAAGCCAACTGCAGCCATGGGTATTGCCTAATTGATTGAACACAGAACAGTACAGCACATGAACTGGCCATTCGGCCCACAATGTCTGTGGCAAACATGATACCAAGATCAACTCTTGCCTGCATCCCTCCATTCCCGGCATATCCATATGCCCATCCAAAGGATAAAGATTCTGACTCTCTACCCTATCTGCATCAATAGACGTGCTAGTAGGCAACCAATGAGATTCCAATTTCACTACAATGTCCCAGATGGATATTTAGAATTAACAAGGTATTCTGTCTTGAACTTCTTTTGCCAGATTAACATTTTGGCCAATATAGGTCATGGGGCAGGTCACAAGACCTGATTCCACAACATTAGCAAATATGGCACCATAAAGTGGCACGTGCAGCGGTAGAGTTGCTGCTTTAGCGCGCCAGAAACCCAGGTTCGATCCTAACTATTGGTGTTATCTGAATGCAGTTTCTACATTCTCCCCGTGATCTGCATAGGTTTTCCACGGGAATTCCAGTTTTCTCTCACACTCCAAAGACGTAAAGGTTTGTAGGTTAATTGGCTTTGTAAAATTGTAAATTGTCCCTAGTGGTGGCAAAAACAAGGGGGCAGATTATTATCTCAATGGGGTTAGGTTAGGTAAGGGGGAGGTACAGCGAGACCTGGGTGTCCTTGTACACCGGTCACTGAAAGTGGGCGTGCATGTACAGCAGGCAGTGAAGAAAGCTAATGGAATTTTGGCCTTCGTAACAAGAGGATTTCAGTATAGGAGTAGAGAGGTTCTTCTGCAGTTGTATAGGGCTCTGGTAAGACCACATCTGGAGTATTGCCTACAGTTTTGGTCTCCTAATTTGAGGAAGGACATCCTTGTGATTGAGGCAGTGCAGCGTAGGTTCACAAGATTGATCCCTGGGATGGCGGGACTGTCATATGAGGAAAGATTGAAAAGACTGGGCTTGTATTCACTGGAGTTTAGAAGGATGAGGGGGTATCTTATAGAGACTTATAAAAGGACTGGATAAGCTAGATGCAGGAAAACATTTCCCAATGTTGGGCGAGTCCAGAACCAGGGGCCACAGTCTTAGAATAAAGGGGAGACTTTAAGACTGAGGTGAGAAAAATCTTTTTCACCCAGAGAGTTGTGAATTTGTGGAATTCCCTGCCACAGAGGGCAGTGGAAGCCAAATCACTGGATGGATTTAAGAGAGAGTTAGATAGAGCTCTAGGTGCTAGTGGAGTCAAGGGATATGGGGAGAAGGCAGGCACGGATTATTGATTGAGGACGATCAGCTATGATCGCAATGAATGGCGGTGCTGGCTCGAAGGGCCGAATGGCCTCTTCCTGCACCTATTTTCTATGTTTCTATGTATCTATGTGTGTAGGATAGTCAAGTCAAGTCAAGAGAGTTTATTGTCATGTGTCCCAGATAGGACAATGAAATTCTTGCTTGTTGCAGCACAACGGAATATTGTAAGCATATATACAGAACAGTTCAGTGTGTCTATATAGCATAGACCACACATATACACATAAATAAACAGATAAAGTGCAATAGGCTATTACAGTTCAGAGTCTGTTTGTTGGTGAGTTTAATAGCCCGTGGGCTGTGGGGAAGCAGCTGTTCCTGAACCTGGATGTACCAGATTTCAGACTCCTGTATTTTCTACCCGATGGTAGCGGAGCGATGAGTGCGTGGCCAGGATGGTGTGGGTCCTTGATGATGTTGGCAGCCTTTTTGAGGCAGAGACTGTGATAGATCCCTTCGATGGTGGGGAGATCAGAGCCGATGATGGACTGGGCAGTGGTCACAACTTTCTGCATTCTTTTCCGCTCCTGGACGCTCAAGTTGCCGAACCAAGCCACGATGCAACCAGTCAGCATGCTCTCTACTGTGCACCTGTAGAAGTTCGAGAGAGTCCTCTTTGACATACCGACTCGCCATAATCTTCTCAAGAAGTAGAGGTGCTGATGTGCTTTCTATATAATTGCATCAGTGTGCTGGGACCAGAAGTTCTTGACCCTTTCCACCATTGTCCCGTTGCTATCAATGGGATTGTGGGTCCCTATCCTACCCCTTCCAAAGTCCACAATCAGTTCCTTGGTTTTGCTGGTGTTGAGAGCCAGGTTATTGTGCTGGCACCATTTGGTCAATTGGTCGAACTCACTTCTATACTCTGACTCGTCCCCATCAGTGATTCGTCCCATAACGGTGGTGTCGTCGGCGAACTTGATGATGGAGTTCGCACTATGTCCGGCTACACAGTCATGAGTATAGAGTGAGTAAAGCAGAGGGCTGAGCATGCAGCCTTGAGGTGCTCCCTTGCTGATTGTTATCGAGGATGACACATTTCCACCAATACGGACAGACTGTGGTCTGTGGATGAGGAAGTCGAGGATCCAATTGCAGAGCGATGCGCAGAGACCCAGATCTGGGAACTTGGTAACCAGCTTGGAGGGGATGATTGTATTACATGCCAAGCTGTAGTCAATGCCTGACATATGAGTTTTTGTTGTCCAAGTGGTCCAGAGCGGAGTGGAGAGCCAGTGAGATCGCATCCACCGTTGATCTGTTATGGCGGTAAGCGAACTGCAGTGGGTCGAGGTTCTTGTCGAGGTAGGAGTTGATATGTGCCATAATCAACCTTTCAAAGCACTTCATCACCACAGACATTAGTGCCACTGGTCGATAGTCATTGAGGCACGTCACCTTGCTCTTCTTGGGCACCAGTATTATTGATTAAAGCAGATGGGAACCTCAGACCTCAGAAGTGAGAGGTTGAAAATATCCGTAAAAACTCCAGCCAGTTGGTCCGCACATGTTTTTAGAACACGACCGGGTATGCCATCAGGTCCAGGTGCTTTCCGAGGATTCACCCCCCTGAAGGATCTTCTGACGTCGGCCTCTGTGACTGTGACTGAAATACCATCACGGCGAATGGGGGCACGGGAAGGCTCATCAGTGTTCTCCCTACCAAAGCATGCTTAAAAAGCATTGAGCTCATCAGGGAGTGATACTTTGCTGACAATTGAGCTACTTCTTGATTTCGCCTTGTAGGAGGTGATGGCATTCAAGCCCTGCCACAGTTGCCAAACATCCGTCTCATCCTCCAGCGTGGAACAGAAGTCCCTTTTGGCCTTTTTGATGGCCTTACCAAGGTCGTATCTGGATAGTGTTAATGTGTGGAGATCGCAGGTTGGTGTGTACACGGTGGGCCAAAGGGCCTGTTTCCACACTGTATGTCTAAACTAAACTAAACTAAAGTGGCATTCCGAAGGCTGGGGAAGCCCCTTCTTACCTTATTATAAATCTGGTTGACTTGCACCTAAAGCAGGAACAAGCTAATTGCAACCTTGTTCAACTTAACACCTCTTCTCCCAAGCTTACCCACTGCAAATCACGCACTCAAACTGCACCCAAACATTCCAGGACACAGTGAAGAAGTCTGAGGCATGGACTGCTGAATCGTTGTTCCTTTTACTGACCTTTGCTCTCATGCACATGTTCAGGAGAATCCACCTGCATGCCATGCTGAATGAAATTGCAGTCCAAATGTAGTAGAGGCTCATGTAAAAGACAGGGTAGCATTGTAAAATATATATTTGGGCTTTTACTCAATAGTTGCCACAACCCTTCGATCCACTTATTCCATTCCCTAATATTAATTGCCCTGAACTTGAAAGAAGAGGAGGGGCTACTGAGAATGCCCATCATTAAAATGCATGGGAGATACCTGTTTCAGGTCTGCCCACATCTGGATATTATATATCTGGATATATGGATATATTGAATAGGAGGTGAATGTCAATACATTGCCAAATCATATTTGCCAGATTAGGAGGGCACGGTGGCACAGCGGTAGAGTTGTTGCCTCACAATATCAGAGACCCGGGTTTGATCCTGACTATGGGTGTTGTCTGTACGGAGTTTGTACATTTTCCCCGTGACCACATGGATTCTCTCCGGGTGCTCTGGTTTCCTCCCACACTCCAAAGACATACAGGTTTGTGGGTTAATTGGCTTCGGTACAAATTGCAAATTGTCCCTCGTGTGTAGTATGTGCTAGTGCAATGGGGGTCACTGGTCTGCGCGGCCTCGGTGGGCCGAAGGGCCTATTTCCATGCTGTATGTCTAAACTAAACTCAACTAAATCATCCATACTGAGCAAACATCAGACTACACACATAATAGTGCCACAAAGATAATCTGATAATTCTTAATTACCACATGATTCCAGAATCACCACAAATGGCCAGCCATTACCTCTGATAAGCACAGCCCACTTTGAGGGTAATGACATCTGGCAATAAGCTGATCCATGTTCTGATCAGGAGAAGCCTGCCTGTCACTATAGGGACACCTGGAGGAAATGGAACAATGCTGAATCTGTGAGAAGGATCCCATGCTTCACAAGTAAGAACCCAATGCACCCTTGCAAATCAGTACCTAAAGCCATGCTGCTCAGGGAAAAGTAGGAGAAACATTTAGTTTTGTTTATTATTGTCACATATACAGAGGTGCAGTTTCTGTCTATGTGCTATCCAGTCAGAGAAAAGACTATACATGAATACAATCAAGCCATCCACATAGTCTTGGTAAAGGATAAAGGGTAAAACGTTCAGTGCATTGAAGTCTGATGAAGTCCGATTAAAAATAGTTCAAAGATCTCCATTGAGATAGATGGGAGGTCAGGACTGCACTCTAGCTGATGGGAGAGCCATTCAATTGCCTGATAACGGTTGGGAAGAAACTGTTGCTGAATCTGGAGGCATGCATTTTCAAACTTCTGTACTGTTGCCTGATTGAAGAGAGGAGAAGAGGGAGTGACTGGGGTGAGACCCTACTTATGAAAGGTAAATCATGTCTGACGAATCATAGAATTTTTCGAGGATGTAACTAGAAGAGTGGATAAGGAAGAACCAGTGGATGTGTTATATCTGGACTTTCAGAAGGCTTTCGACAAGGTCCCACATAAGAGATTAATATACAAACTTAAAGCACACGGTATTGGGGTTCAGTATTGATGTGGGTAGAGAACTGGCTGGCAGACAGGAAGCAAAGAGTAGGAGTAAACGGGTCCTTTTCAGAATGGCAGGTAGTGACTAGTGGGGTACCGCAAGGCTTAGTGCTGGGACCCCAGCTATTTACAATATATATTAATGATTTGGACGAGGGAATTGAATGCAACATCTCCAAGTTTGCAGATGACACGAAGCTGGGGGGCAGTGTTAGCTGTGAGGAGGGTGCTAGGAGGCTGCAGGATGACTTGGATAGGCTGGGTGAGTGGGCAAATGCATGGCAGATGCAGTATAATGTGGATAAATGTGAGGTTATCCACTTTGGTGGCAAAAACAGGAAAGTAGACTATTACCTGAATGGTGGCCGATTAGGAAAAGGGGAGATGCAACGAGACCTGGGTGTCATGGTACACCAGTCATTGAAAGTAGGCATGCAGGTGCAGCAGGCAGTGAAGAAAGCGAATGGTATGTTAGCATTCATAGCAAAAGGATTTGAGTATAGGAACAGGGAGGTTCTACTGCAGTTGTACAAGGTCTTGGTGAGACCACACCTGGAGTATTGCGTACAGTTTTGGTCTCCTAATCTGAGGAAGGACATTCTTGCCATAGAGGGAGTACTGAGAAGGTTCACCAGACTGATTCCTGGGATGTCAGGACTTTCATATGAAGAAAGACTGGATAGACTTGGCTTGTACTCGCTAGAATTTAGAACATTGAGGGGGGATCTTATAGAAACTTACAAAATTCTTAAGGGGTTGGACAGGCTAGATCCAGGAAGATTGTTCCCGATGTTGGGGAAGTCCAGAACAAGGGGTCACAGTTTAAGGATAAAGGGGAAATCTTTTAGGACTGAGATGAAAACAATATTTTTTACACAGAGAGTGGTGAATCTCTGGAATTCTCTGCCACAGAATGTAGTTGAGGCCAGTTCATTGGCTATATTTAAGAGGGAGTTAGATGTGGCCCTTGTGGCTAAAGGGATCAGGAGGTATGGAGAGAAAGCAGGTACAGGATACTGAGTTGGATGATCAGCCATGATCATATTGAATGGTGGTGCAGGCTCGAAGGGCCGAATGGCCTACTCCTGCACCTATTTTCTATGTTTCTATGTTTCTATGACTGGTCCTTGATTATGCTGGCAGCATGAAATGTAGATGGAGCCAGGCTTTTAAATTTGTCTAAGACTTGTCCATAGCCAATTACAGTATGTCAAACCCAAAAAAATCTATGCTAATGTCTTTAAGAAGTTAGCTAATACAAACAGGTCAATTTGAATTAGACCGTCTTAACACTAATCTTTGCCTCTGCAAGTCATTCGGATCAATCTGACCACCTTGATGAAATACAAGATTACATCAATGTAGGGTCAAAGCTCACAAAATCTCATTGGTTTTCTCTTTAAATAAGACATCTGCTTACCAAGTTAACTGTATATCCAACAGAAAGCCTCTTTCTAGATTTGAAAGACAAGGCACGAGTTTTCTTACAGTATGTGGAAAAATATTGGCTGAACTGTTTACTTCATCAGTTTCACTGCACAGAACCCAAACAGCAACTGCAGTCTGGCATTTAAATATCACTTGTGGTTTCATTTTATGACTAATTTCTCCCTGGAACATTCTCGTTTTTTTTCATTCTTTGTTGTTGGAGATCAAGAGAAGCTAGTAATTGGTCATTTATTCCTTGGCTGAGGGGAAGCTTTGGCAGATTCATCATTAATTTACTGTAATCAGTATAACCTTCTAACTGTTTAAGCCAGTTGGCAAGCAGTAAAATCCTGCAAGCTTTTTCAGACCTTGTTCCTGTTTGGACGTTAATGGTGCATTAAGATGATTAAGTGAGCCGCTCCAGAATCTTGCACACTTATACGGTTCAGAATAATAATTAGATTCTGAGGAAATACTGTGTGACTGTGTAACCATTGAATGAATATTGTGTCTCTGCAC
Source organism: Malacoraja senta (assembly GCA_038087875.1). Classification (NCBI taxonomy): domain Eukaryota; kingdom Metazoa; phylum Chordata; class Chondrichthyes; order Rajiformes; family Rajidae; genus Malacoraja; species Malacoraja senta. The sequence goes on from CM075977.1 coordinate 291,807,511, forward strand.
TGAAGCATGCACAAAAATATTACAGATAGTGACATGTCATTCAGTGAATAATGACAGCTCTATAATTGCACTTACAGTGACACAATTACATCACTGAATACCTGCAACTCTATTACTAGGGTATATCATGGCTATAATCAAGTATTTTTGCATGCAATAGATGGAATATAAATCACACAGGAAGTTCTGATAGAAAGCCATCAATAAAATGTAAGGCATATACTGTTGTGAGTTCTTAGTCTAGTAACTTCTAGAGTAGTTCCTGAGGATTGGAGGGTAGCAAACGTAACCCCACTTTTTAAGAAAGGAGGGAGAGAGAAAACGGGGAATTACAGACCAGTTAGTCTAACATCGGTTATGGGGAAACTGCTAGAGTCAGTTATTAAAGATGGGATAGCAGCACATTTGGAAAGTGGTGAAATCATTGGACAAAGTCAGCATGGATTTACGAAAGGTAAATCGTGTCTGACGAATCTTATAGAATTTTTCGAGGATGTAACTAGTAGAGTGGATAGGGGAGAACCAGTGGATGTGTTGTATCTGGACTTTCAGAAGGCTGTCGACAAGGTACCACATAAGAGATTAGGATACAAACTTAAATCACACGGTAATGGGGGTTCAGTATTGATGTGGATAGAGAACTGGCTGGCAAACAGGAAGCAAAGAGTAGGAGTAAACAGGTCCTTTTCACAATGGCAGGCAGTGACTAGTGGGGTACCGCAAGGCTCATTGCTGGGACCCCAGCTATTTACAATTTATATTAATGAGCTGGATGAGGGAATTGAAAGCAACATCTCCAAGTTTGTGGATGACACTAAGCTGGGGTGCAGTGTTAGCTGTGAGGAGGATGCTAGGAGACTGCAAGATGTCTTGGATAGGCTGGGTGAGTGGGCAAATGTTTGGCAGATGCAGTATAATGTGGATAAATGTGAGGTTCTCCACTTTGGTGGCAAAAACGGGAAGGCAGACTATTATCTAAATGGTGGCCGATTAGGAAATGGGGAGATGCAGCGAGACCTGGGTGTCATGGTACACCAGTCATTGAAAGTAGGCATGCTGGTGCAGCAGGCAGTGAAGAAAGCGAATGGTATGTTGGCCTTCATAGCAAGAGGATTTGAGTATAGGAGCAGTGAGGTTCTACTGCAGTTGTACAGGGTCTTGGTGAGACCACACCTGGGGTATTGCGTACAGTTTTGGTCTCCAAATCTGAGGAAGGACATTATAGGCATAGAGGGAATGCAGAGAAGGTTCACCAGACTGATTCCTGGGATGTCAGGACTTTCATATGAAGAAAGACTGGATAGACTTGGCTTATACTCGCTAGAATTTAGGAGATTGAGAGGGGATCTTATAGAAACGTACAACATTCTTATGGGGTTGGACAGGCTAGATGCAGGAAGATTGTTCCCGATGTTGGGGAAGTCCAGGACAAGGGGTCACAGCTTAAGGATAAGGGGGAAATCCTTTAAGACCGAGATGAGGGAAAACGTTTTCACACAGAGAGTGGTGAATCTCTGGAACTCTCTGCCACAGAGGGTAGTTGAGGCCAGTTCATTGGCTATATTTAAGAGGGAGTTAGATGTGGCCCTTGTGGCTAAAGGGATCAGGGGGTATGGAGAGAAGGCAGGTACGGGATACTGAGTTGGATGATCAGCCATGATCATATTGAATGGCGGTGCAGGCTCGAAGGGCCGAATGGCCTACTCCTGCACCTATTTTCTATGTATCTATGTAACTTGCAGAGTGTGCTGGTAACAAGTGGGATATGTGTAGAGCCATAAATGTTCCATCAGGTTTATTCCAGGTCCTTACATAGCACACATATCCACATACATACACATGTGATCATATATGTCATAAATGATGTCATGCATATTTACCAAATGTACAGGGCTGACCCCTCCACAAGAAAAATAAAGATGATTTTTGTTTAAATCTTGCAGAGTGTGAACTTAGCATCTGTCTCTGGGGTCAATGACGTTATCACTCATTCGCCCTTTGCAATAGTGTTCTGTGCTGACTCTTCTTTTCTAGGACTCACTTCAGGGGTGTATTGAAATGCACATTCTTTGTCGCTATTCTCTTGGGTATCCCACATTGAGATATATGTGGTCTACATGCACCTTTCAGAATATCTGCACAACTATCACAAGATAACTTGTCGACATGTTTATCTCTGCATCCTCTCCAATATTCACTCTCTCCATCTAGGAGTTGTCTGGTTTCGACACAAGTATTAACATGTAATCCAAATCTCATTCCTATGTCATAAATACAATGATATTTGTTCTGTTTCAACTACCTTCCCCCAGATTTGTCTACAGCAGGCTTGTTTGTTAATGTGCATGTCACAAAGGCAATGTGCCTTTCCTGAGCACTGTTTAAGGTACGGCTCATCAATATTCTGCCTGCATTATTGGAGGGGTTGCTATGCCTGTTGAAGGGATGTGTAGTGTCCTACCATACTCAGAAAGTGTATCAGCATTTTTCCTGGAGTGTACACTGGTGGAATGTTTTGTTGATCTGTAGCTTAGAAGAAAATTTGTGAGTCAGATATCAAATGCTGCTGGAAGGTCATCAACGCTCTTTGGTCTGCCTGAAACTTGTTGACTTCCCAGCAGAGCGAGATGTCCTTCAGGGAATGTTGCTGACAGGCCCGCTCCAGACTGCGGGAATAGGTGCTGAGGGATGCACAGGAGCTTGGTGCAGACAACGCCGAGGCTCTGTGGGGGAGGACCACAATCTAGGGTCCTTCTGCTGCTGGACATTGGGATGTTGTGTTGATCTGTAACTTGGAAGAAAATGTGTGAGTCGATGTATTTTGCAATTTACCTTCCAAATTCTGCTGTTGTAGTGCATCTTTCATTCAACTTGCAAATCCCTCGATTTCTCCATTTGAGGCTGGATGGTGAGGAGATGTGAAATGATGGAGACACACGACACTCCAGATGCTGGAGTCTTGAACAAAAAGCAAACTGCTGGAGAAACTCAGCAGGTCAGGTTGCATGTGTGAAGGGAAAAGGACAAACAACATTTCGGGTTGAGACCCTTCCTCTAGATCGTGAAGCAATCCTTTCACAAACGACTCAAACTGAAATGATCAGAATGGTGGACAATGCAGAATCCTTGGGAAATGCATGGGTAGCAAATTAGATTTAACTTCATGTATGGTGTATTCAAAGATTACGCATGCCTTATGTGCTTTACCCCAAACCATTTTGGATGACTGCCCACAAACACCAAGAGGATGTCCATCCTTCCCTAATGGAAAACTATATGGACTCGTTGGAAAGATCTCGTAGATTACTTCCATAACCTGAGCAGTGTACTCCACTGTGCCCAGGTCTATGGACAAACTGCTCCGTAATTTAGTTTAGTTTCATTTTCTTTAGTTTCATTTAGTTTCATTCAGTTTCATAACCCAAATAGTTCATATAGTGTGAAATGAACATGAACAGTGTGTGCGAGATACAGCTGTGATGGGAGAGCAAGCAGGCTTGGGAAGAATGGCTGCCAGCAGCCTCACTGACTCAGTGAATGTGTGAGTCTTCTCAGCACTCCCAGCTCTGTTTGGCTCGGTTGTTGTGTCCCGGGGTACGGGGAGAAGGCGTGCGGAAATGCCCCATTCCCACCGGTAGAAGATGCCTGCAGCTCTACAGTAGCTGATAAATTCCTCCTCATCTATAATGCTGATCTCCCAAACGCTTACACATATATGCTAGCTGTCTTTATATTAGGCCTTGACTTGAGACATTAGAGATACAGCATGGAAACATGGCCTTCAGCCCACCAAGTCCGCGACGAACAGCGATCACCCAGTACACTAACACTATCCTATTCACCAGGGACAATTTAACTATTTTTTTATCGAAGCCAATTAACCTACATTAGCCTAGAATTAACCTACAGTCTGAAGAAGGGTCTCGACCCAAAACGTCACCCATTTCTTCTCTCCAGAGATGCTGCCTGTCCCGCTGAGTTACTCCAGCATTTTGTGTCAATCTTCAACCTTCATACCTGTACGTTGTTGAAGTGTGGGAGGAAAATGGAGCACCTGAAGAAAACCCCCATGGTTACAGAATGTGAAACTCCATATGGACAGCACCCATAGTCAGGATCGAACCAGGGTCTCTGGCGGTGTGAGGCAACAACTTTACTGCTGCACCACTGGAATTTGTAACCTAGTGAGAACCTGCACAATGTTTAAAAGACAGCTGGACATGTATATCGATTTGAAAGGTTGAGAGGGATATGGTCCAAATGCAGACGTGGAACCAGCTCAGCTAGTCACCTTGGTCGGCATGGACGAGCTGGGCTGAAATGCCTGTTTCCACACTGTATCACTCCGTGATTCTACAACTCTAATGTTTGGAGTTGTCTATTAAAAGCTTTATCAGTTCCTCAACTCTATTAATGGAGGCACCACATACCAGTTTGGGCACAGTTGTGTTGTAATGTACCAAGGGAGACTCATTTCTGATACTTATTTTACAGAGGTCATCCAGCTTCTGCTATTCTTTCCCCCACTACCATCGTTCATCCTCCTGAAGCAGGTGAGGCAGTAATACCATTGAGAGGTCAGCAGAAACCTAGTATAATTATGCATCTGTGGTTAAAAACAATCTCAGCTTTTAGAGAAATAACAATGGCCTCAACTTCTTCCTTGACCAGTTGTAGTGAATTTATATCCACCCTCAGGCAAAATAACTCTATTCTTTCTTCACAAATGTATATTTGTTCTTCTGAAACTCGAAACAGTCAAGTATTTAGAGATATTCCTCCTCATAAAGCATCATCATTATTCTTTTTAGTCTTTCCACTTGTACTGGTAACGTACCTGTGAACACAGTTGCCGTCAAACACAGTTACATACTCAATCGACCAAATAGCTGAATAACATCGTGCTCATTGTCTCATGTCCAGCAGTTAAATTGTGCTTTATTGCCACGTGTGCAAAACATAGTCTTTCCAGGAACCTCTTGCCGTGCCCAAATAATATTGTGCAATCTGTCGTCCAATTGTCAACCACAATAGCAGGACCATTGAAAACAATATAAAACACCAGCATCAACAACCACTGAATGTGTAATTAATATCTGCTTACATTTCAGTATGGATTTACTACTTTAAATATATGAATGTGTTAATTACAATGTTCAACAGGACCAATCCATTCTGTTGCAACCACTTCCCTTTCTATCCCTTCTGACCCTTCTACTGCTCTCTCTTCTCTTCCTTTGTGATAACTGGCAACCTATATTTAATTTTATTTTCACGTTCTTACACAAGCATGTCTTATCTTATGGATTTGGTCATCTACTGGCATGAGCATCCTCTCTGATGGTATCTGTTCTAATCTTTAACAGCTACATTTGCCAGAGCCAGCTTCCACAGCTGTTATGTTTTATTTTTGATTTTAACTGAGATAGCCAAGAATCAATGGTGTTAAATCGTGTTGCTCTCGCTCAGGTAGGGTTTCAAGTCTCCATGATGCCATCATTCATCGGCAAACAGCTAAAGGGATCGGTAATGCTCCCTTGTGTTTTCCATTCCATTCGAACAACATTCCAGACATGTTTAAGTGTTGATGGTTGCTTAATAGAGAAACAAATTTTACTGTGTGTGACATGGAGGAAAATAAATTAAACCAACAACATTGGCCTTGATTTTTCTCCTGACGGTAATAAAAGTAGGGTTACCAGTGAAAATGTCAAATGCTTCAAACACAATTAAAACTGGGACTGCTAGAAATGTACAGGCGTTCAGTGAATTGAAGAAAGGTTCACCTAAAATGTGAGCATTTTTCTGTTCTACAGAACCAATATAATGGCAAAATGCTAGAAATACATTGCAAACAGACCCTGCAGAAATAAAGGTTAATATATGCAGGGCAGACTCAAATCCCACCACAGAAATCGACAGATTTAAATTCAAATAATGAAATGAGTCTAGAGTTTATAAAAGTTAACTTCAGCAAAGGTGAGTGAGCATGTAAATGCTGGAGTGTCATAAAGACCCATCATTCACCTACGCCCTTTGCAAAAGAAAATCTTCTGTCCTTCCTCACGCTAGTCTTTATGTTAGCCCACATAGAAACATAGAAGCATAGAAAATAGGTGCAGGAGGAGGCCATTAGGCCCTTCGAGCCAGCACCGCCATTCATTGTGATCATGGCTGATCGTCCCCTATCAATAACCCGTGCCTGCCTTCTCCCCATATCCCTTGATTCCACTAGCCCCTAGAGCTCTATCTAACGAACATGATTGCCTCTTAACTACCTCCTCAGTTTCAGTGGGAAATTAGGGATGGTCAAGAAATATTGTTCGTCCACAGCCTGTGAACAAATACATAACAATAAATCCCCTCCCTGACCTCATCAATAAAAAAGCTTAAAATGGCTGCAGTGCCCAACACTGAGAATCTCCTTCAGTCATATACTTACATCTCGGCAACATCCACCATCTTCCTCTATTATAGGTAAATACATAATTAATCATATCATAGGAGGAAAGCAAATGGCGGCACACTTGTGCAGTGGTAGAGTTGCTGCCTTATGGTGCCAGAGAGCCAGGTTCGATCCTGACTACGGGTGCTGTCTGTACGGAGTTTTACATTCTCCCTGTGACCGTGTGGGTTTTCTTCCAATGCTTCAGTTTTTTCTACATTCCAAAGAAGTGCAGATTGTAGGTTAATTGGCTTCTGTAAATTGCCCCTGGTGTGTAGGATGCAAAACTGGAATAAACAGAACTTTAATGTAAGGGTGATCGTTGGTTGACGTGAACTCCATGGGCCGAAGGGTCTGTTTCCACTCTGCATCTCTGAACTAAACTAAACTCAAACTATCAGGAGAATATCATAATGTCATGACAATGTCCTTGTTTTGTAAACCAGCATCTGCAGTTCCTTGTCTTTACATGAGAATATCAGTAATGAATAAACAGGAAGTACAGATAGATTAATAAAGCTGGTTACCAAGAATCAATTAAAAATCTTTTAAATACAGTACAAGCTAGATTTAATGTAATTATATTGGGGCAGATCCTTTGGTGATCCTGGGCTCACTGGCTGCTGATCGTTGACTGTGTTGTTTATTCCATCGCACTCCCTGGCAGAGTCTTCCATGGGGAGGCTGTTTTGCAGCTGATCAGACCGACCCAGTGCAGCGTTCTGCTGTGCAGGAGGGGTCTCAGTGCACCCATACTCCCAGAATTGTTACCACGGACAGGGAGACCCTGCGCTGCTTCTTAAAACCCTCACTGAATGTCAGACTCGAGAGCCACTAAAAATAATAGTTCACAAGTAGAGCTGCTACCTCACAGGGCCAGAAACCAAGGTTCAATCCTGACCTCGGGTGCTGTCTGTATGGAATTTGCAAGTTCTCCATGTGAATGCGTGGGTTTCCTCCAGGTGCTCCGGTTTCCTCCCACATCCTTAAGATGTGCGGGTTTGTAGGTTAACTATCATCAAAAATGTGCCTGAGTGTGTAGGGAGTGGTTAAGAACATGGGATAACATAGAACTATAGTGGGCTAGTTGGTCACTGGTTGATGCAATGCAGATCATTGGTCTGCGTCGACCCGTTGAGCCAACCAACCTGTTTTCATGCTATCGATGTTGTATTTGGTAATTAAAGCTCTGAAAAATCACAAAAAAAATAATTTGAATACAGTAAACCCACCTTATAATGGGTTTCGCTAGAAAACATGGATTGGTGATGTCGGGACCCTTCTTCAGACCGATTGCTGAGTGACTCCAGCACTTTGTGTCGTTTCACCTTAAAACTAAGCCGCTGGTGTGCACCAGTGGGCCCTTCTTCACCAGCTACCGCAAGGTCCAGTTGATGCAGCTGTTGTTGTGGCTCATGTTGTAGCCCCTGATCAGCAGCACTGCCAGGCTGCCACCAACGACAGAACGTACTTTGTCACCGTGGGGCTCCCTCCCCTCTCACCAGCTGCCGCTTCTTCCTGTCGGCCATCTCTTTGTACACACCACCGCCGCCTCCTCCTCTATCCCCCCCGCAGTCGCTGACATCTTCCAAGGTGGAGTATGTCAGTGACTCTGGGGGGAGAGGGAGGAGGAGGCGGTGGTGGAGCGGGGAGCAGACTAAGCGATGGCCAACGGGAAGAAGCAGCAGCTGGTGAGAGGGGAGGGAGCCCCACGGTGACCGAATGCATCCTGTCAGTGGCAGCAGCCTGAATAGTGCTGTCCCCAAGGGCTACATTGTGAGCCACAACAACAGCCACGTCGACCGGACGTGCAGTGGCTGAAAAAGGGCTCGCTGGTGCACCTTGCAAACCGGGGGTGGCATCGGAGGCCGGCACTGGGGAGGCGGTGCGAGCTGGGAATGGTGTGGGCAGGTCCATCCGCTATAACCAAAATGCGTTATAAAGGATCCGTTAAAATGAGGGCTTACTGTACATTTAAGTTCCCATACTTCAATCAAATAAAAACATCTAATTTGGGAGCAGTCATTTCCTCCCATTGACTTCAATGAGGCGACTGTACTTGTGCCAGGTTAACCTGGCACTGGCTCAGCAGCAATATTTCCCAACCTTGGATCTAGGGACTCTGCCCTCCCCCATCACACTCCACATAGGGCTTCAGCCTTTGCTCCACAATCCCAAACTTCCTGAGAAACCGACAGATCTGAGCAGACTGCCAGGTTATAAGCAGAAGATCTGAGCCATAATGTCTAGACATAAATTACTGCAAATAAGAGAATTAAGAAAAAGAATTAGGACTGGCACTGCTGTCTGGATTTTGGTGCTGGGTTAAGTGCTGATTTGTGGAAAGAGAGACAGAAGTCTGCCTTGATACGCTCTTGTACAGAGGCATTGAGTTGGGCCTTAAGCTAAAGACTCATTAGTGAGAGAATTTATGGATAGCTATTTCTCAGAGTACTTCTGAAAAAAATCATAATGGAAGAAAAGGCAGTGTAAGACAACCAGTCAGCAGTCTCGGGGTAGCTATAGGTAGATGGTGGAGCAGGCCTCCAAACACGGGCCCAGCCAACTGAGATAATAGCAAGGAACGACAGATGCTGGTTTATACCAATGATAGACACAAAATACTGGAGTAACTCAGCAAGTCAGGCTTCATCCCTGGAGAACATTTGGTCAGAACCCTTCTTCAGACTGATACCTGTACCTGATCCTTGTGAGAGGAGGAAGAATACAGGGAGAACAACCACAAGGCTGACCCAGGCACCATAGCACACAAAGATGCCCCGCTAATAAAACTCTGTTGTTTTATTAGTTTGGCATCATTGTGTGCGATGGTGCCTGGGTCAGAACTGCTGTTGTTCTCCCTGTATTCTTCCTACTCTCCAAGGATCAGGTACAAGTATAATAGTCGCTATTGAGATGACAATAGGAGAAAGGTAACCTTTTCTGCAGCCATTATTCAGAAAGGAGTATGGTAATGTGATGGGAAAGGAATTTGAAAGGAATAAGTGGGATCTGGTAGAAAGAATGATCTCAAAGAGCAATAAAAATGTTACCTGACACTCTAATTGGCAATGTAAAAGATAATGGCAAAGGCTTGTTGTGAGAAGAGGAGGTTCCATTACACGTACTATTGACACGGGCACTGGGATCACTTTGTCTTTGGGACTGGCTGCACCTGAAATGGAGAGGGATGTTTGTCAGTGGAAATGTCATTTAATGTCAAGGAGAAATTATTGGACTTTAAGCTAACCTCAGTGAAGATAGCCACCATCTTGTACTGGTCTGGTGCAAATATTACTCACCAGTCCATTTATGAATGTTGTCTGCATGTATGGATCTAATTGACTGAGGAGCTGTGAATAGAATGAACACAATAAAATCTTCAGTGAACATTACCAGTTTGTGCAAAAGCAAAATCCTACAAATACTGTCAATCTGAAATAAAAGCAGAAAATGATCATATTAAGCAGCTGGCAGGCAGCATCTAGCGAAAAAGAAACATAATTGACATCTCAAGTCAATGACCTTTTATTACATTGATGTCAATCAGATGTTGTCTTAATGTTAACTCAATTCTCACATCAGTCTGGAATATAGTTCTTTGACCTGCCTCTGGACAGGTGCAGTACTGAGGTCTGGAGCCAAATTGATCTGGTAGAACCCAGACCAACTATCATACAATAAATATCTCATAAAAGCTCTGTCATGACATCTTCCGTGACTTTCCTGAGTTTAAATCATCTAAATTAGCCAATACTTGCCAAAGTTCTTTACAACTGTTCATTCCATTGGAAATAATAATGAGGTAGTCGGTGTGTCAGGTCAAACCTAGAGAGGAGTCTGGCTCCAAACCACAGTTGGAGAAGTAGAAGCAAAAGTTGAGGTAGATTTGGTACTTCATTATAGCATAGAAATCTGGTTTGCACACGTTTATATGGAAAGTGGCTGCAAAACCTGTGCCGCTTTATATTGTGTGAGAGGTTTGGTGTGGTTGTCAGTGTTGGTCGGCCATTTCAGTGCAGTTTAGAATCAACCACATTGGTGTGAATCTGGAAGATTAGGCAAAACTGACAGCTTTTCTTCCTTTAGGTATTAATTATCCAGAAGAGCTTTGTGAAATTCATACAACTATCAATACCATTTTTATTTTACAGATTATTTAGTAAACTGAATTTATATATCTCATGTGCTATGGTCGGAATTGAAGCTACATTTCCATGTTATGAGTTCAGGTTTCTGGATTACTGGCCAGTGAGATAGTCACCATGCTGATATTCCAGATATTTTTGGACTATGCATTCTTCTTGGTTTCTTGGTTTCTTGGTCCTCCAAAATATTCCAAATGGAATTTAAACTGGAGGTGGTGGAGGGAGGACTTAAGCCAGAAAGAGTTTTGGGGAAGAAAGAGCTACCTTAAATTTAGTTGCATCTGGTTGGGTAACTATGGTAGGGTGAAGATTATTCCATGCTTTAATTGTGCGGGGGAAGAATGAATTGCTGTACACATCTGTCTTGGTAGCTGGAATCTCAAATTGGATCGAATGCCCTCGTCTGCTCCTAATTGGTTTGGGTTTGGTGTAGGTCTTGTAATCTATGTCGAGCTGACCATTTAACATTTTGTAAAAACAGGTCAAACGGTGAGCTTCACGTCTGTCTTGGAGAGGGTTCCACCCCAGAGAATTCAGAAGTTTGGTAACACTTGCTTCTCTCTCATAGGTGTTAGTAACAAATCGAGCTGCCTGTCTTTGGACACGTTCGATGGAAGAAATGTTTTTATTTGTGTATGGGTCCCATGCTGCAACTGCGTAGTCCAAATGAGGTCTAACGAGGGTGAAGTATAGCTTCTCCTTGATAGAAGTTGAACAATGATGAAAGTTGCGTCTCAGAAAATTTAGGACACCTGTTGCTTTCACCGTTGCAAGATGAGTCTGACCATTCCAACGTAGATCATTCTGCAATTTGATGCCAAGATACTTGCTTTGTTTGGATTCTTCAAGGGTGGCACCAAGTATATTGTTTTGCCTGGATTCCTCTTTCTGGTGACACGCATGGTTTCACATTTGGAAGGGTTGAACTGCCCCGTTGTTGTGACCACTCAACCATTGTATCGAGATCCTTTTGGAGAGCATCTTCATCATCAGCTGACTTAATTGGACGGTACAGCAAATTCCTGAAAGTGCACACTCAGAATTCATCCTACCAAGCTTTCTAAGTAATATACTTCAATGAAAGCTTTTCTCATTTAAACTCCAGTGAACATAGGGTCAATTCAATCCCATCTGAACCAACAATTTCCTATCATCACAAAGCTTGCGAATCCTTGTTTTACGCCTCCAAACCGTACATATCCATTTTGTAGCAATTAACACCAAATTTGGTGCTGTCTGTGTGGAGTTTGCACATTGTCCCTGTGACTACAATGGGGTTCCAATGAGAACTCTGGCTTCCTCCTTCATCCCCAAATTGTACAAATTATATTGAAATGTGATTGAAAGATACAGCATGGAAATGGACCCCCTCGGCCCACTGAGTCCATGCTAACCATCGGTCATCAGTTCACACATATTCTATGTTATTCCACATTCTCAACCATTACCTACACACTAGGGGACATTTACAGAGACCAATTAACCTACAAACCCACACTTCTTTTGGGATGCAGGAGGAAACTGGAGCATGCAGGGAAACCCACGTTGTCACAAAGAGAACGTGCAAACTCCATACAGGCAGCACACGAGCACCGGATCAAAACCAAGTTTCTAGCGCTGTGAGACAGCACCTCTATCAGCTGCACCACTGTGCTGCCGCCCATTGTCTACTGTAAATTGCACCTAATCCATAGATGAGTGGTAGAATCTTAGGGAAGTTCATGTGGGGAGAATAAAATGGGATTAGTGTTTCAGCCTAATACCAATTTTCGACAATTAGTCCATAGCCTTGCAGGTTACAGCATACAAGTAAACATCCATCAGTAAATGTGTATGAAGGAACTGCAGATGCTGACTTAATCCAAAGATAGACACAAAATGCTGGAGTAACTCAGCAGGACAGGCAGTATCTCTGGAGAGAAGGAATGGGTACTGTTTTGGGTCGAGACCCTTCTTTAGACTCAATTTTTTTCTTCAGTTTCTACTATCCTTTTTTGTTTAGTTTACAGATGCAGAATGGAAACATGCCCTTCAGCCCACTGAGTCCATGCCAACCATTGATCACCCATTCACATTAGTTCTATAATAAGTTCTATATTATCCCACTTTCTCAGTCACTCCCTACAAACACAGGGCAATTTACTGAGGCCAATTAACCTACAAACCTGCATGTCTTTGGGATGTATGAGGAAACCAGAGCACCCGGAGGAAACCTACACAATCACAGGGATCATTTACAAGCTCCATACATACAGTCGCTAAGGAATGAACCCAGGTCTCTGGCGCTGTGGGGCAGCAGCTCTACAAGCTGCACCACCATGGTGCCCATTTACCTGTATGATTTTAGTCTTGAGATACAAAATAAAAACAAAGCTAGCTTGACTCTTTTTAAATTCAATGCTGCCAATGAAAAAGGCTCTTTGCTGTGAGTAATTCATCAACCCAGAAGCAGGAAATCAACCGCAAGTGAAGAGCCTACAGTGGCACCTTAAAAAGAGTAAAATTAAACAGTAACATGGTCAGGAGTTAACTTGTTTGCAGAATTTATAGACTATCATGTCATAACAGTAGAAGCTATTAAAGCTCAAAATAGAAGTTGTTGCAAAACTCCATTTCATTAACGGCAGCAAAAGAACCCTCCAAGTCACTGGAGCAAAAAGCTGCAGGTGGTGGAAATCTGAAACAGGAACAAAGAATGAAGAAAGTGTTCAGCGGGTCTATTTCTCTCCTCACTGATACTGCTTAACCTGTTGAGAACTTCCTATAATCTCTGTTTTTGAAGCCTTCAAGTCACAGTGGCTGAATCCTGGCTTTCATCCCCTGTCTTTGTTGGACTGATACAGAAACTGACAGGAACAATGCAGGCAGATGAAAATAGCAATGGGGAGCAGTTACACAAGGGACTGTAGATGCTGGAATCTTGTGCAAAAAATAAACAGCTGGATGAACTCGGCAGATCAGGCTGCATCTGTGCAGGGGAATAGACAGACAATGTTTCAGGTCAGATTGGCCTGGGTATCCTTTGACTGTGACAGAAGCCCAGGTTTCGTGGATCATAGTTGGGCAGACAACAAACAAGGTGGTGAACGAAGCATTTCTGGTCTGGCAGGAGCTTTAGCCCCTTTATAGTTCTGTTTTTTCAGATGAAACAGAGGTTGATTTTGGCATCTTCTCAGTTAAGGAGATCTGTCGGTATCACATTCTGAATGTTGTAAAGTTCAATTAAAATGTTGTTGGTGTTTCTTTTTCCATGTTATCAGGAGTGACTGCGTTCTTAATATTGCTGATGAAACCTGACAGTATGAGGGTATCACACTGATTTAATTTGTGAAACGGTTAACTAAAGTTCCCACTTTAATTCCCTCTGCTAATCATAAATATTTCCTCTAAACATAATTAAACTCCCACAAATGTCAAACATGACAATATTTTTGCTGACACTTAATTCGCCTATCAGTCGAATGATGGAATATACTCCACTTGCCGAGCCTAATCCAGCTGCGACAACATCTCAGAAATTGGACACCATCCAGGAGAAAACAATCTGCCTGCTTGGCACCTCATCCACCACCTTAAGTACTTTCTTCCACTTCAGTACACCAAGGCTCCAAAATGTTGCTTATAGGTCACTCCATCACCTCCCAAAGCCAGAACCTCTATTATTTGAAATGTTGAAAGATACAGCATGGAAACAGGCCCTTCAGCCCATCGCACCCATGCTGCCCACTGATCATCCTTTCACACTAGTTCTATGTGTGGCCAATTAACCTACAAACCACATGTCTTTCAGATGTGGCAGCTCATAAGTAAGTGATAAGTTCATAAGTGATGGCAACAGAGCTAGGCAGCGGTCGACTGCAGTCTGTCCGTCTTTTCTTTCTTTTTGTCCCGTTAGGTGTGTTTCTGGTTTTATTATTTAGATGTGTATATGTGGGAGGATGGGGGGTGGGGATTTTTTAAATCTCTTCCCTGTACGGGGACCCGACCTTTTCCCTGTCGGGTCTCCGTTGTCGTTGGGCCTAACATCGTGGAGCCGGGGCCTCCAACCGGAACCAACCTGAGGGCTCCAGTCGTGGAGCCTGTGGACTTCGGAGCGATCTATCTTCGGACTGATCTATCTTTCCCTCTCAACCCCATTCTCCTGCCTTCTCCTCATGACCCCCTGACACCCGTACTAATCAAGAATCTAACAATCTCTGATGTTCATAAGTGATAAGAGCAGAATTGGACCATTCGGGAGGAAAGTGGAATTCCTGGAGGAAACCCAGGCTATCACAGGGGGTACGTGCAAACTCCACACAGACAGCACCTGAGGTCAGGATTAAACCCGGGTTTCTGGCGCTGTGAGGCAGCAGCTCTGACAGCTCATATCTGCGCATTCTGGGCATATCATAGTGTGTAAGAAGGAACTGCAGATGCTGGTTTAAACCGAAGATGGACATAAAAAGCTGGTGTATCTCAGCGGGACAGGCAGCATCTCTGGAGAGAACCCTTTCTCGACCCGAGACATCACCTATTCCATAACATAAGATTGTTCCGATATGAACGGTCCTCGACCTGAAACATTAACTCTGTTTGTCTTTCCACTGTTCTATGCTTCACCTGCTAAGCGCTTCCAGCATTTTTGTTCATAATTTAAGATTTCTAGCATCTACCGTTGCGAAAAAGATTGCGTTCAGGTGCAACCCCTTAAGTATAAAAAAAAGTGGGCGCTTAGAAAGTGGCCCGTTTGCGCTTTAAGAGAAATCTATTGGTAATCCCTTAGTTTTTAATTTGTCACGTGTTATATAATCCGAACAGCAGACTCCGCACTGCTGCTAACATTTCTATTGCGATTTCGTTCGAAGCTTTGATGCAATAACAGCGAAGTTGAGCTGGAGTGTAGCAAGTCTGCACTGGCTGGCACCGTGGTATCACACGCATCACCGTCGTCCCACCAGCCATCCCCTAACACAAGAGCTGTGATCAAACCCCCAGTCTCACTGGGATATCCCAAACCTTGCTGACCCCAGCCTTCGGGCGGTGACACGGTTCACAGCAGACAACCCAAACTCCGAAGTGGCAGCCGTAGAGCTGGCGAGGTGATCCTGAGACTGAGCAGCAGGCAAGGGGGGGGGGGTGTGGATATGTTGTTTGTTCCTCGTCCTCGGCACCGGCTGCCTGTTGCCCGTGAAACCTGAAACCAGAGGCAGGGAAGCTCAAGTCTGTCAGTGCTGCATACACACGCACACATATATGAGACAACAAACACACTGTGTCTGCCTCTCCCCGAGTCGGATCCCGCCGCTCACTCTCTGCAAACGCTGGCACTTTGCAAGTGAATGTCACCGGACTCCAGGGCTGCAGTAAGGTAGCGGGCTAACAGCCCTTACACCACCCCCCTCCCTCTCTTCACCTCACCACCCTCCCCTCCCGGGACTCCGACGTTGCAGATGGTCTGAACAGTCAGAAGAGAAGAGAAGGAAGGGGATAAAACTTTTCACTGAAGTGACAGCTTATTTTAGCTGTACTTCCTCTCTGGGCTGGTGCTTCTACCGCAGGGCCCCATGGCTGTGAACTCCTCGGGTGTGTGAACAGTCCTCTCCACTTGGTTTCCCCGCTCCCAGTTCTGACCTCTTCTCGTCGACCCCACGGTAGGTTCATATATATATATATTTAAGGTGCTATTTCTGTGTGCCGGACAGTAAAGGTCGAGCCGGCCTTCGCTGCCACCAGGTTTGCGACGGCGGGGGGGCTGTCTGTATTCGATGCCATTGGGCAGCATCGCTGCTGTTGTAAATGAGTAATTGACTAAGTTAGATTAGTTCATCAGGCTTCTGACCTACCTAATGGCTAATCATGACACAAATCATCTGGGGACCATTCAGTGAGACTGCAAAATCCCGCTGCTCTCTGTAAGTGGTCCCTGGTGTGGTGTTATGCAGGTGTATCGGTGTTAACCGCGTTTACGGTTATTGGGGACGCATCTCATCATTTATTTCCTCCCCGTCGTGTTGAAGATGTCACCACGGCAATTCGTGTCACCGGCACCTACGTGGAACATTTTCTTGTTATCGGAATAAAATGCAGGAATCTTAAGGTTAGGCAAGATGTGGTCAAAGCCCGATGCGGGGTCAGTGGAAGTGCTGGGGTGGGATTTGGATATAATTAACAGAAGATAGACACAAAATGCTGGAGTAACTCAGCGGGACAAGCAGCATCTCTAGAGAGAGAAGGAATGGGTGACTTTCGGGTCGAGACTCTTTTTTAGACTGGGTCTGGACCCGAAACGTCACCCATTCCTTCTCTCCAGAGATGCTGCCTGTCCCACTGAGTTACTCCAGCATTTTGTGTCTATCTTCGGTGTAAACCAGCACCTGCAGTTCCTTCCTACACATAATTAACAGTCTCGCAGGGAGCACACGAGGATCCCCTGAGAAGCATCCAGGCAATATTATTGAAAGTAACTTCAAACATCCTTTGCCACGAACAGACACGAGATCCCACTGTCTGGCTGGCCTGAGCCACTGGTTTAATTTGTGGTTGGAAAATGTGAATGGCCTGCCCTGTGCTGTGAATAGGAGCTGCTGGCGTCTGGTTAAAACATTTACAGCCTCGACTGCTGTCGGCTTCATTCACATTTACCATTCACTATCTGGAAGAGGGGAAACAAATGGAAAACCTGTGATTTTGCGTAGAGCATTGAACAGAACGGCACTGGATCAGGCCCTTCGGCCCATAACGTCTGTGCCCAACATAATGCCAAGATAAAATAATCGTATCTGGCTGCAAATGATCCTTATTCCCCCGTTCCCTGCATATCCATGTACCCATCTAAAAACCTCTTAAAGCTACAATCGTATCTGCCCTGACAGCACGTTCCAGGCACACACCACCCTCTGTATAGAAAACTTGCCGCGCACTGCCCCCTTAAACTTTGTCCCTCTCACGTTAACACCATGCCCTCGAGTCTTTGACATCCCATCCCTGGGAAAACAAATCTACCCTGACAAATTGTCAGATCTTTTGCTCTGCCACAGATTGTTCACTTGTGATCCACGCCCGAGCAATGACGATTTCCACCAAAGATAGTGAAATGATCTTCAAATTGCGCACCTCAACACAGTCACACTTTGACAGCGTAAAGGACTTTTAAAACAGGTTCACATTGTCGACATATAATAATAAACCCGCCGACCTATATGCAGTTATTGCACTGACCTTCCCACAATAATAAATTCCTCCCACTCCCAACCTCCCAACCTCCCGCACCATAAGAATACATATTTAAGCAGCTGGCTGGAGGCACGATAGGGGCAAGAATTTTGAAAGTTCTGCTTCTCACGGCAGCTTTGCTCGCTGCCGCAGCGCCTCATTTGTATTTCACTCTCCTGGGCTTTAACTCTCTTTTATTGCAGTTTGCTGCAGTTTCATTACTGCATTTGCTCTCCCCGTCACCGTGTTTAATCTGTGTGTGCGTTCGCATCTACAATGTAGCATGTTTGGCAATCAGAGGGCTGGCTCTGTCGATGGCGAGAGGGAAGGAATGTTCCCTGTCTCCTGGGGCTCAGGCTGGGGCTTCTGTTTAAACACCCAGCGCGCAGCAGCTGCATTTGAATAGGAATGCTATTTTTCTAAATAATATTCTACCAAGTGGCACTACCACAGTGCCAGGTCGCGGCCTGCACCTGACATCTCTGCTCATTCACTTGCCAAAAGGAGCCTTTAAATAGCAAGCAGAAAAAAAGTGCGGGATTGGTCGCAACACCTATGCTATTGGAGGAGCAGGAGTAGTGGTGGACTTCAACATAGAACATAGAACAGTACAGCACAGGCCCTTCAGCCCACAATCTCTGTGCCAAACTTGATGCCAAGATAAATATTCTCATCTGGGTGGCACAGTGGCGCAGCGGCAGATTTGCCAGAGACCTGAGTTCAAGGCAAGTGAGTTTATTGTCATGTGTCCCAGATAGGACAATGAAATTCTTGCTTGCTGCAGCACAACAGAATATTTTAGGCATAAATACAGATCAGATCAGTGTGTCCATATACCATAGAATATATATATACACACATAAATAAACAGATAAAGTGCAATAGGCTGTTATAGTTCAGAGTTTGTTTGAAGTTGTATTTAATAGTCTAATGGCTGTGGGGAAGAGGCTGTTTCTGAACCTGGGTGTTGCAGATTTCAGGCTCCCGTATCTTCTACCTGGTGGCAGCGGAGAGATGAGTGTGTGGCCAGGATGGTGTGGGTCCTTGATGATGCTGGCAGCCTTTTTGAGGCAGCGACTGCGATATATCCCCTTGATGGTGGGGAGGTCAGAGCCGATGATGGACTGGGCAGTGGTTACAACTTTTTGCAGCCTTTTCTGCTCCTGGACACTCAGGTTGCCGTACCAAGCCAAGATGCAACCGGTGAGCATGCTCTCTACTGTGCACCTGTAGAAGTTCGAGAGAGTCCTCCTTGACATACCGACTCTCCTTATACTTCTCAGGAAGTAGAGGCGCTGATGTGCTTTCTTTATGATTACATCAGTGTTCTGGGACCAGGAGAGATCTTCGGAAATATGCACACCCAGGAATTTGAAGTTCTTGACGCTTTCCATCATCGACCCGTTGATATAAACGGGACTGTGGGTCCCCATCCTACCCCTTCCAAACTCCACAATCAGTTCCTTGGTTTTGCTGGTGTTGAGAGCCAGGTTATTGTGCTGGCACCATTTGGTCAATCGGTCGATCTCACTTCTATACTCTGACTCGTCCCCATCAGTGATACGTCCCACAACAGTGGTGTCATCGGCGAACTTGATGATGGAGTTCGCACTATGTCCGGCTACACAATCATGAGTATAGAGTGAGTACAGCAGGGGGCTGAGCACGTAGCCTTGAGGTGCTCCCGTGCTGATTGAGGTGCTCCCGGATGACACATTTCCACCAATACGGACAGACTGTGGTCTTTGAATGAGGAAGTCGTGGATCCAATTGCAGAGGGATGCTCAGAGACCCAGTTCTGAGAGCTTGGTAACCAGCTTGGAGGGGATGATGTTATTAAATGCCGAGCTGTAGTCAATGAATAACAGCCTGACATATGAGATTTTGTTGTCCAAGTGGTCCAGAGCATAGTGGAGAGCCAGTGAGATTGCATCCACCGTTGATCTGTTGTGGCAGTAAGCGAACTGCAGTGGGTCCAGGTTTTTGTCGAGGTATAAGTTGATTTGCGCCATGATCAACCTCTCAAAGCATTTCATCACGACAGTCGTTAGTGCCACTGGTCGATAGTCATTGAGTCACGACACCTTGCTCTTCTTGGGCACCGGTATTATTGATGCCCTTTTAAAGCAGGTGGGATCCTGACTATGGGTGCTGTCTGTACAGTTTGTACGTTCTCCCTGTGACCATGAGGGTTTTCTGCAGGCGCTCCAGTTTCCTCCCACACCTCCAGAAACGTATAGGTTTATCGGTTAATTGGCTTTGGTAAAGATTGTAAATTGGCCCTAGTGTGTAGGATAGTGCTAGTGTACAGGGATCGTTGGTGGGCATGGCTCGGTGGGTCGTCGGGCCTGTTCCCACGCTGCATCTCTAAAATAAACTAATCTGCCTGCACATGATCCATATCCCTCCATTCTCTGCATATCCATGTGCCTATCTGAAAGTCTCTTTAACACCTCAATTGCATCTGCCCATACCACAACCCCAGGCATCCACTGTGTTGAAAAAACGGGTTACACATCTTTAAACTTTGCCTTTTTCACCACAAGGAATTGGATATATAATGAATAAGCGCATCTTTAAAAGTAGGTAATGAGGAATGGAGCTGGTGTGAGAGGACAGATTGGATCACTCTTTAGGTCAAATCCTTATTTCATATCTTAGCTGAATCTGTATAGATAAGAGATCTATAAGGTCCTTACGATATATGCAGTTAACAGTTCTGGAAATATTTAGTGGGAGAGTAATGGAACCCTCAATAAAGTGGCATCCATGACTAAAAATAACATCCATGGCTTAAAGATCCTTTGTCTTGCTATAAATTAGTGTCATTTTACTGGGCATTCCACTGCTCACCCATTAAAACTTCTGTAGGAGACAGGGACATCCTTTTAGAAATGAAAGACCATGGTTTGATCATCCTGAGCCATCTGGTGAATCCTACAGTGAGAGGCCTTTGATTGACAATCAGCAATTGACAGATCATGGTCAGCAACAATGATCAAAGATAGGTGGGGCCCACAATGGTCCATTGTTGGCGGTAGGAAAGGTGATAACGAGTAACACAAACAGTGAAACTCAGCAGGACGACAGTGGAATTAGTGCATAGACTGGGGTGAACCCTTGCATTCCCTCTCTCTCCGCCCCTCTCCCTTTATGTATCTTTTCATATTTCTTTGTTCCCTCTCCCCTGACAGTCCGAAAAAGGGTCTCGACCTGAAACGTCAGCCATTCATTGTCTCCGGAGATGCAGCCTGATCGGCTGAGTTAGTCAGGCTTTTTTTGTCTATCTTCGGTGTAAACCAGCATATGCAGTTCCTTCCTACACAATCAGCAATTAACCTTAGTTTGAGCAGCAGTCCTGTTAGTTTCAGCTTAGTTTATTATTGTTACGTGTACTGAGGTACGGTGAAAAGTTTTGACAGGCCTACCAATTAAAAGAGGGTAAAGGTCCAGGATTCAAACCCTGCGTTTCCTTCAACGCCTTTCTCAGATGCAGCGCTGGTCTGCTGCTTACACTAATCTAGAATCAGGTATGGACAACTGGGTAAAAAATGGATGGGAGTAACAATTTAAAAAAAAAGCTTTGATAAATATGGTGCAAATGGCAAATTAGATTCATTAAATTAATCTGCATTTATGATTGAAACATCACCTTGTGACTATTTCATTCCAATTAACATTAACACATTCTGAAATTGCATTTATTCCTTCAATAAGCATCAGACTTATTCCTATAAGTTCATGAGAATGATACAGCAGTGTGAGCAGGTCTGGTTCAGGACATAGTAGCATGGAGTTAGCGGTGGGAAAACAAACTGGCGCCAAGGCAAGCAAATCAACCCAGAACAACTTTTAATAATAGTCAGAGCACTGTACAGAGGATCAAAAATTAGTTTACGAAAAAGTTGTTGAGAATTCCGAAAATTCCAGAATAATCACAAAAACTTAAGAGAAATCCTTTGTACATCGTACGTGTTATTCTCCATTGTTGCGCTTCGGGCACATTTGGAAAGAATGTTAATGTATGTTCACAACGAAAACAAAAGCCCCGAACATTTCAGTCCGTCTGGCAAAGAAAGATAGAAAGCAGTTGATAAGCACCCACACAGTGATCAAGTGACTAGAAGCATGTATTGTACAAAAGTTTTACAGACCAGCCTTTTCCGAAACCCTTTAATGGGCTTCTTTGCCTGTTTCACAATCAGTTGCCATTTCCCTAATTTTATTTCTAGTAGTCTCCCATAGGCCCATCAAATTGCAGGCAGCAATATACAGAGGCAATCTGTCCCCAACTCTTTGTAAATACTTGCCATGAGGAGGAGTGGAAGAATGACCTAGAATATGCTGTAAAGTCCAACATCCCTCCCTTTGTGTGCACAGATGCTGCCGGCTTTGACGTCTTGTGGAGCACATTTGGGAATTAACAACCTTGCTTCAATAATGCATTGGGAATTTTACACCAGTGTGTTAGTTGACAACAGAATTCTAACCCCGCTGCCCCATTCCTTCCAGAACTCTGATAAGTGCATCTGGGTGTGACGGGATGCACAGTGTGGCAACCTTTGAGGATGTGAGAGGGCAACCTGACACTATATGTTGTGATAGCAATGTGCCTCCTACCATTACCAGCACTGGTAAAGTCTGCAGATTATATTGTGTCGGAAGGAACTGCAGATGCTGGTTTATACCGAAGTTCGACACAAAAAGCTGGAGTAACAGAGCGGGTCAGACAGCATCTCTGGAGTAAAGGAATAGGTGATGCTTCCAGTCGCGACTCTTCTTCAGATTATATTATATTCAGATTATATTGTTGGAACAATCTTATAAATGCTCATCCAAATTAAATATATAATAATAACTTCTAAAAATCCTGCAGTAGCAAGGTTGTTAGGTTGAAGAAACTACTCAACAGCTTTTTTGATGTGTGCAGTACTGTACTTTGTGTATTCACCCTGCTTGTAACACTTAGGCATCCTCCACTGTTCAACCTCACATTGGCACTTCGACGTTATATTCACAATGTTCAACTGGGTAATCAGATTGTTTCAGCACAGTCATTCAACAGAGATGGCCATCTGTAAAAGCTATTTTCTAAATGAGTACTGAAGTGCTGATCTGCCTTTTGCAATTGAAATAAATGAAAATAAATGAAATTTGGGTTTATTCTTTTTCAAAACCAAAAGATTGACTATTTATTTGTGACCTTAAAGAAGGTATAAGATCCTGATGACCACAGAATACTGATTTTGGAAAAATTCCTGCCTCTGATTCCTGCCTCTGATACAATATAGAACATAGAACAGTACAACACAGGAACAGGTCCTTTGGCCCACAATGTTTGTGCTGACCATGATTCCAAGACCAATTCTTATCTGCCTGCACGTAAATAATTTCCTTACAATCTCTGCACATCTATATGTGCCTATCCAGAAGTCTCTGAAATGCCACAATCATATCTGTCTCCACCATCACCCTTGCAGTACGTTGTAGGCACTCACCACCCTCTCTGTAAAAAACTTGCCCAGCTCACCTCTGTTAAACTTGGCTCCTCACACTCTTCCCTCTAGTATTTGATTTTTCCATCATGGGAATAAGGTTCAGATTGTCTACCCTATCTATGCCTCTCATGTTTATATACTTCTATCAGGTTTCTCCATGACCTGCCTTCTACAAAAAACAATCCATCTGTCCAAACTCTCCCTGTAGCTAATATCCCCTACTCCAGGCAGCACTCTGCTAAGCCTCCTTTGCATGCTTTCCAAAGCCTCCACATCCTTCCTGTAATGGGATAACCAAAACCTAACCAAAGTCCTATTAAACTACATCATGACCTTTTGAATGTTATACTCAATGCCCCATCCAATGAAGGCAAGCATACCACATGCCCTCTGTACCACTCTACTTGTGTTCCCACTTTCAGGGAATTATACAGCAAATTATTTTATTCTGATGGCCTTCTATTCAAAGCGAGCATTGAATACTTTGAGCTTGTCAGGGACGGATGCACTGTTGCCAGCGATGCTGCCAGACTTAACTTTGAACCCATTATAGCACGCAAGGCTTGCCACAATCGTTGATTATCCGTATAGTTATTCTGGGACTCTAACTTGGAATTCCCTCTTGGCATCCTTGATGGCTTTGCAAAGGTCATAACAATTTGACTTGAACTCTATGGACTTGGTTTTCAGTTGGGAATAGACATCACGGTTTATCCATGGTCCCAGTGGGGATCTTCTTTGGCATGCATTCCTATGCACACTGACTGTTGATATCTGGCATCTGACAATGGCATCATTATTTAGATGGCCAGTGAGTCCTTGACTATCGACAGTCCACCATTTCAAAGCAGTTGCAAAGGATACATCTGCTTCCTCAGATCAGCATTGCACAACTTTCTGTACCAGATCCTCCCACTTCTTGCTCTTCTCTCAGCCATGTTTCTGTTATGGCTATAATATCCCAGTCCCCCAACCTAACCTCTCCTCTGCCTTGTCTCTCTGGGACAATCCTCATGGCCAATCTAGTTTAAACCCTCCTGAGTAGCACAAGCAAATCTCCCTCCCAGGATATTGGTCCCCCTCCAGTTCATGTGTAATCCATCCCTCTTGCACTGGTTACTTCTGACCCAGAAGAGATCCCAATGATCTAAAAACTTGAATCACTATACCCTGTACTAAGTCCTCAACAATGCATTCATTTGTCCTCTCCTTCTATTCCTATCCCACTAGAGCATGTGGCAATGTGAGTAACCTAGCTATTACCACCCATCTTGCTTTTCCCTGTACCTTGGTACACACGACAAGAATAAACTTAAATCTAAACCTAAACCTTTTTAATGAGAAAAGACTGAAGAAGGGTCTCGATCCGAAACGTCACTTATTCTTTTTCTCCAGCGATGCTGCCTGACCCGCTGAGTTACTCCAGCATTTAGTGTAAACCAGCATCTGCAGTTCCTTCCTAAACCTTTTTAACCTCTTTCCTAACTCCCTATATTCACTCCGCATGATCTCGTCCCTTTTCCTACCTATGTCATTGGGACTCTGGTTGTCTATCTTCCCATCTTTCCCCTTGAACCTTTATTGTAAACATTGCTCAGAGCTTTTTAATATCAATAAGAGGAAATCAGACTAGCTTCTGTATTAGTGATGCCCTCTGACTGGGAAGACAAGATGGATTATCCACTCGGCTTCTCTGCCTGAAGATGGGTGTGGGTTCTTTGCACTTGTCTCCTCCACCTATGTGCTGGGGTGCTTCATTATTGAAGCTGATCATGTATCACCTTCCCTCCAAGGACATTCCAACAATGTCCTTTCTTCATGAGTTCATCTTTATTTATAAACATATCACACCTTCCACAATCAAAGCAACTTATAAAGTGCAGCTGATCGGTTAATCATGTAAATTGGTTGATAAATAAAATTCATTTTTACCTGTAGATTATGTTGGTGACATGGTGCCATGCCGTACAAACTATTCTCAGAAGCATTGCTATCTCTAATGGCCTCCATTAACTTTTTATGGTGCCATAAATGTCAATGCTAAACTACATATTAACACTATGTGAAAATTACGGAACCCTCATTTGGTTTTAAATCATTTGAGGAGAAAAGCCATCACTTCTAATAAATAGAAATAACGTTTGGGCTCGGTATTGTAATTTCAGGACAGATTTCTGGACATACCCCTGCCCTTTCTGTGGTCGGACTGGTATTGCAGTAATTAGATCTGAAATGAAACGTGTTTTGTCTTCACATTGTCTCTATTTATAACACAATGAACATCACTGGATTTAAGTGCAGCCATGTGGGGGAGGAGAGCTCCCTTTACACCCGTGGAATGGAGCTGTGAAGGGGGGTGGGGGTGGGGGGTGAGGTTGAGGTCATTTGGGGAGCAGGCGTTAGGGAAGAGTCTGTTATCAAACATGGTGGAAAGCTCTGAACATGTTGAGAAGCAGCATTGAATTTCCCCACTTCTCTGTTCTCCTCTGTCTCTTGCCTTTGTTTGTATTAAGTGCTAGGGAAACACGTGGACTTGATCAAATAGCAGAATGGTGTTAAGGCACTGACTGGCTTACTCTTGTTTTCCATTGAGCTAATTGTATTCAAGCGTTTGAAAGGACACTTTACTTTGCAATATGGTTGGAAATAAAAACTATAAACTAGAGCTGCAGCTGCAAAAAAACTTGATGGAGTAACACTGGCTCAGATTACCAATAATGTAAATTCTCTGTGGGGTAAAACCAATTCCAGGAGGCAGAGGAGAAGGATGGTCCATAACTGAATTGCCTGGAGCTCCCAAATTTCAGGTCTGAAAATACACCAGCACTCTAGAATTAACCTCAATAATCGTGTGCTGAGAAAGACAGTGTGACCAATGAACTCATGATTAGGGTCACACACATAAAATTGTTAAATCAAAGTTATTTGTGTTCTATTTTATTTGATATTTCTGGTTATTGAATCATAAATCTGTGGAATTTTATGAAGCGTTATTGTGCTATCTTTGTGCTGAATCAACGTAATAGATATGGGATTAAGGGGGCGATGCTCGAAAACCAGCTTCTGAATCACCACTGTGTTGCCTGTATTATTGTTAGAGGACTATTACTTTGAAGTTCTTACCTCAAATGCAAGAATTTTCATTATGCCTTTTTAGATGATCGATTGTGACCTTTGACCTTTTAAAACAAAATGGATGACTTCAAAAGCATTGATGCCCTTTCTACACACAACCACCTCTGGTCTTCTTGGGCACTCCCTCAAGATTAAGGATGAAATACCAATCACTCCAGTTCCAAGGTTGTCATTTACACAGTGTATGAGCTCTGCTTGTCCTTGGAAATATAAGTCTGTCATCACTGAAGTCAACTCAGGCATAGTCCCATACCAGGCCCACCATGACTTTTTAATCCATGGGAAATGTGTTACCGACTTGGTTATCCTTTGATGGCTATCCTTAGTTGCCCCACAGTTTCGGGTGGGCCCCAATGAACCTTCTTTGTGTTGAAGGTAGTCCCAGAATAGTTATTTAAGGAGATCATCAGTATAAAATGTGGCTCAGGTGGTCTTATGTGCTTGCTAACCGCTGATTGATTATTCTACCTACAGGATGATCTACTGTGTGAATGCTTAATTCACTGATATGTTAAAGTGAGCATATAAGTAATTCAAATGACAACTAATTGCATGCTTATCGCACACCTAAGTTGAGAATGGTTTTGTTATTGTTTCATTATTGCCACCTGTACTCAGATACAGATTTGTGAAACAAAGGTTTGTGAAAATAGAGGTGCAGATAAATCATCCATACACGAATCCAATCATATCATGCACAAGTACAAAAGGTAGTGCAAAAGAGAGAGTAAACAGAGTGCTGAATATGACATTATAGCTGCAGAGAAAGTGAAGGTAAAATAAATCCATGAGTACTGCAGCAAAGTGGATTGTAAGACTGCGGATACATCCTTAGCATCTGCGAGGTCAGTTCAAGAGTCTGATAACAGCAGGGAAGAAACTGTCCCCGAATCATGTTGCACGTGCTTTCAAGCTCGTGTACCTTATACCCGATGGGAGAGGGGAGTAGAGAGAATGACCCGAGTGTGAGTTTGTCCTTGATTATGTTGGCAGTTCCTCTTAGGCAGCACGAGGTGCAGATGGAGTTGATGAGGGTGAGGCTGGTTTGTGTGATGGACTGGGTTAAGTCTACAACTCTCTGCAATTACGTACAGTCTTCAGCCAAATCAAGCAGTGATGCATCTGGATATGATGCTTTCAATGCAATTTTTGCTGGCTATACATAAAAACAATGCTTATTCCATTGTATCCACAGATGATAATGCAATATCAATAATATCTTGAATGGAAAGTGGAGTGAAAATCTTCCTGCCAAATATGGCTGTGCATGTGCAAGAGAAAATTGCTGAGTTACGCTGAGTGACTCCAGCACTTTGTGACCTATCCATTTTCTCCAGAGATGCTGCCTGACCCCCAGCGTTACTCCAACACTTTGTGTCCTTTTTTGTAAACCAGCATCTGCAGTTTCTTGTTCCTATTTTTAGAGAGTTGCATTGTTTTGTTCCTGAGATGTGGGTCACATTCTCTCATTGCGATACTTCACTGCGATTTGAAATTGTCTCCTTTTCAACATATGGTTCACTTGACTGATTTCTCTCTGCAGTTCTTCCCCAGCCAAGTAATCACCACTTAGCAGTGACGTTTACCACATTCACATCACTTTTCTGCCAAATCCAATGTGTTGTACGCAGATCTTTTTCGAAACTGAAAACTACATTCGTTTTGTTTTTTTGCATCCATTTAATCTCTTTGGAAAGGCAAATTTGAATCATGTCAGATCATTTAAACATTCAACGGGATCGAAATAATAAATGACTCTTTTTTTCTCAAGTCATTGTTCATTGCACATTTTCCTTTAACAACCTGGATCGACATGCTCACTAATGCTTACTGAAATGGCAGCAGCTAGTCAAGGGGTCTTGTTCTTCCAGCCATCGATGACACATTATCCATCTGTGAAGGACTGGAAAGTGACAAATGTTACACCTCTGCTCAGGAAGGGAGAGGAGATAGGCTGCGAGCTATTGACTGACCAGGGCCTGTTTCGATCAACTGAACATTGTTTGACAATAGAATTAGGAAACCAATAAACAAGCACCTAGAAGGGCAGGAACTGATGAAAGTTTGCCAATAATGGATTTGAGACCATACTAAAATACTTTTTATCTCCAAGAGGATAATAGATGGGGATGCAGTTTATGTAATTCGTGTGAACTTTCAGAAAGCACTGAAGTGACATACATAGCAGAACTGAGAGACATCATGGCAGAAAAGGAATCAGTGCCCTTCTTGATAGACAGGTGGCATTTCAGTGTGACAGTACAGAAATATGCCTTGAATACCAATTTTTACATTGCATTAGAAAAGTCTCTATGTGAAAATACGAAAAATTACCAAAGTGTGGATACATAGATTAAAAAAATATTAACATGATTTCAGCTAGGTTTATAAAATGGATCAAATATAAATAGAAAGTGACCACAATGTATCAAGTTCAAGTATCAAGTTTCCTTTATTGTCATTCAGACCTTTCGGTCTGAACGAAATTATGTTGCCTGCAGTCATACACAGAACCAATAATAACAAAACATACAATAAACACAAATTAAACATCCACCACAGTGAGTTCACCAAGCACATCCTCACTGTGATGGAGGCAAAGTCTTAGTCTCCGTCTCTTCCCTCCTTGTTCTCCCTCTGCGCTGAGGCGATCGATCCAGGCCGAAGATACCGCCCTCCAGGCCAGCGGACCTCCGTGGTGATGTCGCCGCCGCCGAAAGCCGGAATGCCGTCTCCGCTCCGAGACGGCCTGCCACAGCATCAGCCCCGGGTCCCGCAGTCTCCGCTCCGGACCCCGCTGCATCAGCTCCAGGTCCCGCAGTCTCCGCTCCGGACCCCGCTGCACCAGCTCCAGGCCCTGCAGTCTCCGCTCCGGACCCCGCTGCACCAGCTCAAGGTCCCGCAGTCTCAGCTCCGGACCCGGCCGCACCAGCTCCAGGTCCCGCAGTCTCCGCTCCGGACCCCGCTGCATCAGCTCCAGGTCCCGCAGTCTCCGCTCCGGACCCTGCTGCATCAGCTCCAGGCCGCCGCCGAAAGCCAGAACGCCGCACCAGCAAGTCGGGCCACCGCTGCCTCAGCCCCGAAGACGGCCAGCCTCCCGTTGGTAAGTCCTGGCTGGCTCTGCCTCCGTAGCCTTGGAGTCGGTCGCAGGATGGAGGCGGCCAGCCCCGCCATTAGGCCTCACCGCAGACGGAGGCAAGGAAGGGGGATACGACACGAAATAGTCGCATTCCCCCGAAGGAGGAGACAGAGAACATGTTTCTCCCCCCCTAACACAACCCAACAAACTAAAACTTAACAAAACAAGACAAAAAAACAACAGAAAAAAGTAAAAACAGACGGACTGCAGGCGAGCCGCAGCCGATTAACAGCGCCGCCACTCTGTAAAAATGACTCTGTAAAAGAGGTCTCCCATATCTGGGCAGAAGTACTTTTCACATACAATGACCTGAACAAGTCAGTCTTTCTAAATTCTGCCGCTTCTCTGTCTTTGTGAAAGCCTGTCACCAGCCTAGTTCTTGGCTGGAATTAGCAATGGAAAGTGGGGAATGAATGGATGTGGTGAGAGAACGCTTGCAACATAATTAACGCTGTGAGTTGTACTCCCTTGTTTACTTTAGTGGAAACAAGTTTTGGAAGCAGCGTATGCTGTGCATTTAATGAAGAATTAATTGCTTCACCGATGATATGAGAGAACAATAACATCGGATTGACTTATGCAAAGAAAAGGCTTTGTTGCTGTTTTTCCGTGAATGAACTAAGCTCACAATCTTTCATCTGGAAAATCAACTGAAGAAAGATAATTCTTGAAGCAAAATAGAGGCAGTAATTTTTTAAAAGTTATATTGGAATATTTTTTGGAATTATATTGATTTCAATAGGTTTAAATGCTGAGGTAAATCTGCTATTTTAGAAAATGAAGCGATTTCAGTGCTGAGGTGCTGAGATACTCTGGTGAATCTCGCAAAGTGTTAATGGTGCCAAGAATTGCTTGTCGGGAATCAGGTGAAAAGGTCGGATTTTTTCAAGGTCATTAAAAATGAATCGGCTATAAATCAGGAGCTCTGTGGATTTCAGGGCTTGAACTCTGGGCCCAATTCTCAGCACGAAGACAAAACTATGCTCATTGCCAAGAGCAGAGCCTTACAACATTTACCTGGCAGTTCCAAACAAAGTTTTGTGGGTAAGCTTAGCGAGTTGAAAAGTCAAGTTGAGGTGAAGCCTCAGGCCGACTTGGATTAGACCCTCATTTCCTGTTCACTTGAAATAAATTAACAGCTGTATTAAAGAAAGCACACAGGCAAATTTCACACCAGCACAGTCCAAAAAGAAAGTTATCAATAGCATCAAGTACTATAACAGTGCCTCACCTGCTCAGGAGTCCTCTGAGAAGGAAACAGATGGGGGTAAATTTGCCTTTGCTGTCCAACACTACACTCATCTAATAATAACAGCTGCAGGTTGTACTAACCTACTGGCATGTTATTCTGTTAGATTAACATCCAACCAGCTTGGTTCACAGGCTCACACTTACCCTCTAGATCAGGCTCAGAGCCACACTTCTGTTCCTTACCCTCATGCAGAGACTTTACTCTAATCTTAGCAGTTCTTTTCAATGCTGTTCTGCCTTCAGGCCAACCCGGGGCAAGCTTCTTCATCTCCTGCGTCGAGAATCCTGGGATAATGCCTCCAGTCTCTCCAGCATTGTTTTTTTTTTCCTCTGCAAGAGTTGGGACATTTAGCTTTCCTTCCAGTCTTTGCTCATACGGTACCCGGACGTGGCGTCGAAGGACGAGAAGCCAAAGCAAAGAAGTGGAAGCCAAATAACCGAACGGAAACGAAGTCGAAACGCCAAATAACCGAAAACGGGCCGAAAAGCCAACTAACCGAAAGGGTGAGGCGCCTAAAAGTGTACTAACTGAAAGGCTGCGTCGCCTGCAAGCCAACTCACCGAAAGGCCGCTCTGCCGAAAAGTCAAATAACGGACAAGACGTTGCTGGGGGGGGGGGGGGGGGGCGTGGTATGTCAGCGATTGGACCAGACCCCCGCATCGCCACCCACTCCTTCTCTCCAGAGATGCTGCCTGTTCCGCTGTTACTCCAGCTTTTTGTGTCCATCTTCGGGTAAAACAGATTACAGATTACCTGGTGTTTTGAGCATGGGAGCCTGTGTGCGTTACACAGGCAACCAGACGGTATTACTGTGTTTAAACAATAAATAAAACGTGCTTCTTGTTGTCGGGGGGGGGGGGGGGAGTTGGGGGGTTGGGAGTGGGAGTGGGAGGAGATAAAATTGTTCGTTGTCATGCATACTTGTCATCGGCTCACCAGGGAATGTGTGCCCCCTCCCCATGTTATAAAAGCGATTTACTATGGCTGCCAATGCCCCAAGCCATCTGTCCCCGCGGCCGGGGTGGGGGGTGAATCACTCGGTGTGGGTGTCCGGGGGGGGGGGGTGAATCACCCTGGTGTGGAGGTTGGGGTCCAATGGCGGTGCATCCCGGTCAGTGACTCTGGGTAGGCGGAGGGACCAGCCTGTCCCACACCTCCGTTCCACCCGGCCCCGTGTGTGTGCATGCGCTGCCGACACACAGCCTGTCACAGTGCGGCCGCACGAGGGAGACGTAGGAGAGTGGGGGCAGCCCCGAGGGATGCGCTCCTTCGGCCGCTTACAACTTGGTGCTCGGGTTCAGAGTGCTCAGTCACCTACGGCTTGTGTGGGAAAATGACCCCCATCCTCCCGTCTCCATTGGCCTGTGTTGTGATGGACGCGGGGGTCTGCACCAATCGCTGACAGGTCCAGCCCCCCCCCCAGCGATCTCATGTCCGTTATTTGACTTTTCGGCAGAGCGACCTTTCGGTGAGTTGACTTGTAGGTGATGCAGCCTTTCGGTGAGTTGGCGTTTCGGCATAGCGGCCTTTCGGTGAGTTTGCTTTTAGGCGTCCAACCCTTTGGGTTAGTTCGCTTTTAGGCGTCCCGCCCTTTCGGTTAGTTGGCTTTTCGGCCTCGTATGCCTTCGGTTATTTGGCTTTTCGTCTTCACTTCCGTTCGGTTATTTGGCTTCCACTTCTTTGCTTCGGCTTCTCGTCCTTCGACACCAAGTCCGCACACGGATCATACAGGCTCATTGCATCTTCCATGTCAGTTGCTCAATTCTTTTTCTTTTTCCTTCTTGCAATGTTTCACTTCTTCCCTCTCCCCATCCTTCATAAAACTGGTTCCATTCCAATATTTCTCTTTTCATTCCTTCATCATGCTGCCCTTCATGTTCTCCATGTGTCCCTTCGATTGCAGTCTCTTCATTCTCACCTTCTAAATCTATTTCTTTCAGCAGATGCAGTGTGTTAACACTTCCTCTGCCCTTGGAAGATGACATGACATCTGTTGTAATAGTAAGTGTAGCTCTCGCCAGAGTATCTAATCAAGTACATGGACTCCACAATCCTGGAATTTCCACTGCAGGGCTTAAGTACTTGGGTAAATGTAACTGTCGATGGAATCCTGGGAAAAAGGCACTGGCTGATCGCAAAAGGTATCCACAGACACTGATAACTCCCAAAAGAGATGTTGAAGTTTGCTGGAATTTAACTTTTGCCCTTGTGCTTTACACACCAGAACATCCAGACTTGGCATCCACCTCATCCATGTTCAAATGCCCTGCTTCATCGGATAATGGTTCCCTCGTAGTTTCATATTCGGATCATTTGGCCTTTATTGCGAGAGGTTTAGAGTTTAACAATAGAAAAGTTGAATTGCAATTATTTAGGGTGTTGTTGAGGCCACACCCAGGTACTGTATGGAGTTTGATACCCTCACTTACCTTTGCATTGGAGACAGTTCAGAGGAGATTCACCAGGCTAATTCCTGGAAGTAGACCATAATGAAGTACGATGGGATAGATGTCAAGGTATTTCCAGAGGTGGAAGAATTTTGAATGAGTAGAAATAGTTACAAGATAAAGGGCCTGGGGTAGTGAGGGATTGGCATTCAAAACTGAGATGCATAGAAATCTCTTCCCGAGGAAGCGATTCTCTGGAATTCAGTATCCCAGAAAGTTGTGGAGGCTAAATCATTGTGTGTATTTAAAGAAGTTGATACTATTTTGAATGATTGGGGAACAAAGGGCTATGGGTATCTGGAACAGCAGGAGAGGAATGATAGACACAATAAGCTGGAGTAACTCAGCGGGTCAGGCAGCATCTCTGGAGAAACAGGAATAGGTGATGATTTGGATCAATTCCCTTCTTCAGACTGGGAGAGGAGTGATGCCAGGGGCAGATCAGCCATGATCATATTGATATTGAATGGTGGGGCAGTTTGAGGGCAAAAGTAACCTAAACGTGCTAATATTTTCTTGTGAGGTTCCTGTATCCTCAGCTTCTCTGGCTTATACACACATGGTAAGTGTTCAAAGACAAATCAGATTTACTCAAATCACTTTCCGATCACAACTTGCAGTTAGCTACAGGAGCTGCTCTTCCTTTAAATGATTTACCCCTTGTTTCTATCATGTGGGTCCTTATTCAGTCATGTTATAAAATTATTTCCGAGCTATTCACAAACCTGCAATATTATCATCCTCCATTTTATCATCACCTGCTCCCCTGAAATGCTGCTTATCATTGCTGTAGTGTGCTGGATGGTATTAATTCCCTGTGTCGAATTGCATTCAACAATTCTACTGTGAGATATCTTTGGATATTTGGTGACATTAAAGATCTAAAGATTGTTGCTGACCACAGATGTGATGACCTTTGCCTCACAGGCTCAGCATTTAATATCTTTTTGACAGCTCCTGTTCTTTTCAGAGGACCTATTACCCCTTGCCTCCTCTCATCTGCCGATAGACTTTAAACTTTAGATTTTAGAGATACAGCGTGGAAACGGCCTTTCGGCCCACCAAGTCTGTTCCAACCAATCAATCCTACACACTGGGACAATTTACAATTTTTTTTACAGAAATCAATTAAGCTATAAACCTGTAGGTCATTGGAGTGTGGAGGAAACTGGGGCGCCCGGAGAAAACCCACGCGGTCACAGGGAGAACCTACAAACTCCATACAGACAGCACCCGTAGTCACGGTTGAACCTGGGTCTCTGGCGCTGTAAGGCAGCAACTCTATTACTGTGCCACAGTGCCAACCCGAATACCAAAATCTGGAATTTGTCCTCTAGATTTTGAGATTTTTCAACTAAATTCTTCTGGCAGCAGCTTATTGAGGGTAGAATTTATACCTGCAATGGCCTGCACACTCCTACTCTTTCAAGTCCTTATTCCAATTCTCCAGATTTTGTTATATTCCGCAAGCATTTCCCGGTGGCACTGAAGTCATATGGTTGTTCATTGCTAGCATCTGTTTTGTCTCTTCAAGCTTCCCTCCAAATGTCCTAGGAATGATATTGCATGTTGCATCACTGTCAACCCAGACATGCGTTGTACTCTGCTTCTATTTCCAAAGTCACAAAAATCACATTGAGTTAACCTCCTCTAGTGTGTTCACTTATTCCAATTTATTTCTGCTTGAGATTAATATCATGATTTTTATCTCATCATATTCTCTCTCTAGGACTACAGTCGGCTTTGCAACTGGCCTTGATCCTGTACTGGTAGTCTTTCTATTTGTCTACCTCCTACAGTGATAAAAAAGTGTTCATCCTTTTGCATTTGTGAAATTCTTTGCCTGTTACCTGGACATTTCTCCTTTTGGCCATCATTCTGTTAGCCACAGCCTTTGCATATTTTAACTTTACTTCAATCTTCTTCTGTGATTCTGTTTTAACTGCATGGACTGAACTGCTTTTATTGCTCTTTGACTCAACAATACTGCCTTTGGATGACTCTGAGTCCTGAGAAGATTTGACACACCAATATCTCACGGTAGGTCACCCACCCAATCTTGCATCTCACGGATCAGCAAGCACCTCAGAACTCAAAAGTCACAAACTTTGGAGTCAGAAACTGTAGCCCAACAACATTCGCATCAACTTCTCCCCATTACCTCAAGAAGTGGAATGAGAGTGCCAGAAACAGTTCCTTTCTATGTAGTATCAATGACAGTTTAAGAGCTTACCTTGGAATCCACACCTAACTGCACCACTGTAAGTTCTCATTACTTTGTGCCTTATGGATTATACAACAATGCAAGATTCATTCTGATAAAAAATCAACACAAGTACAGTTTTTCAATGACAGAATTTATCTTGTGTGTATACAGAGAGTATTCCTTGTGTTGAATAGTAATAGATGAGTTGCAGTGTCGGTTTCTCTATCCATTATATAAATCAGTATTTGAAATGAGAACATGGTCCACAAACTCATTTCCCGCACCTTGGGAAAGTGCCCGACAGTTCTGTGATTTGTTTGGAAACAGCACTTGGCGACCTTGATGAACAGAAGTGGTGGGACGGCTGCTGGAGGCGATGGACGGTGCATTTGTGGTGGCTGTGGGTCATGGTGTTGAGGGGGTGGCTGCCGGAGGCTGTACAGCAGCTGGGTGAGCGAGCAGATCAGGTTCAGCTTTTGGCAGCTGCACGGAACAGTGGTGGAAGGAGCTGACAGCATTGCACTGGGCCAGGCCAAACCCTACTTCATCAATCCAGTACCGCCATGGCACCGGGCCTTAACGTGAGAAGATAAGAAATTACATATCTCTTTGGGCCAAGATCGGACTTTTCAGAGACTTGAAAGTTGCAAGATGGTGCCAGAACATGGCGATTCTCTACATGCAGCTCCAGAAGAGGATTTGTTGTATAGTATAATTTGACTGGATAGCTTGCAGAACAAGGATTTCACTGTATCTCTCTGCACATAACAATGACTATGACTAAACTAAACTAAACTAAACTGAACTAAACATATTAGTTTCCATCTCAGAAGGCTAACATAATACCATTTAATCCTGATTGAGTGATTTACAGGTGAAACATGACTAAATATAATCTAAATGTATTGTCTAAAAGGTGGATGGTTGGTCAA
Source organism: Malacoraja senta (assembly GCA_038087875.1). NCBI lineage: Eukaryota > Metazoa > Chordata > Chondrichthyes > Rajiformes > Rajidae > Malacoraja > Malacoraja senta. Next base: position 291,843,907 of record CM075977.1, read on the forward strand.
TGATTGCATTGAAATCAGCGCTTGATATAAGATAACTATTGACATTGCTATTGAATAGTGCAAGCTCATCAATAACGTACTGATGCTCAGTTTGGTTTTCACCATTACCACTCAGCTGCAGAGCTCATTGTGGCCTCAATTGAAACATGGGCAAAATGATTCAGTTACGGATATGGCGTGACAGTGTCATTAAAGTGGCATTTGACAGTGTCGAATCAAGGTTCCCGCAGAAACTGAATCTGTGGGTATCAAGTGGAAAATGTGTCAATTGTTCTGTCATACATCGCGTTAAGGATAATGGTTGTGGTTGTAATAATTGTGCTTGACAAAGAACTCCGTGGATTGTCACCTTGTCGTGGTGGAGAAGCTTGTGTGGACCTGAGATCCTGAGAGCGATGCCGTCTGGAGCTGTGCTCCTGGTAGGGCAACCCTTGGCGGTAAGGTCGAGGGAGAGGTCTCTGACAAAGAGCAATCCAACCAAGACCTCAACAGTGGAACAGGCAGAGGATGATGAGCGTCACAACGGCTGGGAAGGTGGATGAAGGCTGCAGCAGAAAAGGATCTCCAGTCGTCTTGGACTCCATGGCACTCGATCCTGACCCAGATCTGTCTGTGCACCAGTCTCCCCACATTAAACAAAGCACCCTGGAGACACCAATGGTCAGCCATGACTGAAGGGGGCCAAAGAAAGCCAAAGAACGTCATTGCAGGAGTTCCCCTGAATTTAATGGCGGCACTGAGATGCGCGGGAGAGTTGCTGCCTTACGAGCCAGATATCCGGGTTTGATCCTAACAATGGGTGCTGTCTGTATGGAGTTTGTATGTTCTCCCTGTGACCATGTGGGTTTTCTTTGGGTGCTCTGGTTTCCTCCCACGCTCCAAAGATGTACAGGTTTGTAGGTTAATTGGCTTTGGTAACTAGTAAATTGTCCCGTGTGTAGGATAGTGCTAGTGTAGTGATTGCTGATGGTGTGAACTTGGTGGGCTGAAGGGCCTGTTTCCACGCTGTATCTTTAAAGTCTAAACTCTAAAGGAATGTCCTGGGCCCAAACACCTTCAGCTGTATCAATGGCCTTCCTCCTATTGCAATGTCAGCAGCTCTGCCTACCCTCAGAAAATGAAACAACCCATACTTGCATAAAGCAAAATCGAAACAATATTCAAGGAGTGAGTAATATTCCTGTCACTAAGTGCCAAGCCATAACCATCTCCAACAAGATAGTCTAACCACATATCTTTGACATGCAATGGCATTTACTTTACTGAGTACTTCAGCATGAACTTGCTGAGGGTTAACATTGACGAGAAACGCAGATGATCCAGCCATATAAATACTGCTGGAGGAAGTCACTTAGCATCTGTGGAGGGGAATGGGCATATAACATGTTGGGTCGGTTCCCTTTTCAGACCTTTTATTTTTTGCTGAATATTCCAGCATCTGCAGTCTTCTGTGTCTCCACATAAATACCGTCGCCATGGAAGCAGGTCGGATGGCAAGTATTCTGTGAATAGTGACGTCTTTCCATCATGTTCGTGGCATAAGTCAGGCTCACGATGGAATATTCTCCGCTTGCCTGAAAGAGGGCATCCACAACAGCACTCAAAAAACTCAACACCGTCCTGGAAAAAGTTGGCTCATAATTAGAACCCAACAACCATGATAAACATTCCTTCTCTTCACCACCAGCACTCAGTTGCAATAGTGTCCATGAGATGCACTGCACTTATTTGCCCAGATGTCATTTGTGCAGGTTATTTACCCAGAAGTTATTTGCCCAGGTTACCCTGACAGCAACTCTGAAATCCACCACTTCCACCATCAAGAGGGATAGGAGCAGCAGGTCTATGGAAACAACAAAACTCTGTAGATTCTGGAGTAGTTCCTGAGGATTGGAGGGTAGCTAATGTAACCCCACTTCTTAAAAAGGGAGGGAGAGAGAAAACGGGGAATTACAGACCAGTTAGTCTAACATCGGTAGTGGGGAAAATGCTAGAGTCAGTTATTAAAGATGGGATAGCAGCACATTTGGAAAGTGGTGAATTCATTGGACAAAGTCAGCATGGATTTACGAAAGGTAAATCATGTCTGACGAATCTTATAGAATTTTTCGAGGATGTAACTAGTAGAGTTGGATAAGGGAGAACCAGTGGATGTTTCATATCTGGACTTTCAGAAGGCTTTCGACAAGGTCCCACATAAGAGATTAGTATGCAAACTTAAAGCACACGGTATTGGGGGTTCAGTATTGATGTGGATAGAGAACTGGCTGGCAGACAGGAAGCAAAGAGCAGGAGTAAACGGGTCCTTTTCAGAAAGGCAGGCAGTGACTAGTGGGGTACCGCAAGGCTCGGTGCTGGGACACCAGCTATTTACAATATATATTAATGATTTGGACGAGGGAATTGAATGCAACATCTCCAAGTTTGCGGATGACACAAAGCTGGGGGGCAGTGTTAGCTGTGAGGAGGATGCTAGGAGGCTGCAAGGTGACTTGGATAGGTTGGGTGAGTGGGCAAATGCATGGCAGATGCAGTATAATGTGGATAAATGTGAGGTTATCCACTTTGGTGGCAAAAACAGGAAAGTAGACTATTATCTGAATGGTGGCCGATTAGGAAAAGGGGAGATGCAACGAGACCTGGGTGTCATGGTACACCAGTCATTGAAAGTAGGCATGCAGGTGCAGCAGGCAGTGAAGAAAGCGAATGGTATGTTAGCATTCATAGCAAAAGGATTTGAGTATAAGAGCAGGGAGGTTCTACTGCAGTTGTACAGGGTCTTGGTGAGACCACACCTGGAGTATTGCGAACAGTTTTGGTCTCCTAATCTGAGGAAGGACATTCTTGCCATATAGGGAGTACAGAGAAGGTTCTGATACCAGACTGATTCCTGGGATGGCAGGACTTTCATATGAAGAATGACTGGATAGACTCGGCTTGTACTCGCTAGAATTTAGAAGATTGAGGGGGGATCTTATAGAAACTTACAAAATTCTTAAGGGGTTGGACAGGCCAGATGCAGGAAGAATATTCCCGATGTTGGGGAACTCCAGAACAAGGGGTCACAGTTTAAGGATAAGGGGGAAGTCTTTTAGAACCGAGATGAGAAAATCATTTTTTACACAGAGAGTGGTGAATCTGTGGAATTCTCTGCCACAGAAGGTCGTTGAGGCCAGTTCATTGGCTATATTTAAGAGGGAGTTAGATGTGGCCCTTGTGGCTAAAGGGATCAGGGGTTATGGAGAGAAGGCAGGTACAGGATACTGAGTTGGATGATCAGCCATGATCATATTGAATGGCGGTGCAGGCTCGAAGGGCCGAATGGCCTACTCCTGCACCTATTTTCTATGTTTTTATGTTTCTAACATATCTGAATGTTGTTCGACCATCCTTCATCAAAAATATATTGTCAGTCCTTGATCGTCACTGAACCTAAATCTTGCAAATCCCTGCCCAATAACACTATGGCAGTCTTTCACCAGAGAGTGTGTTGTAGTTCCAGAAGGCAGCTTACCATGACTTTATGGACAATAAATGCTGCTTACCAATGGTCTCCATACCCAGGAATATTGAGAAGTTAAATAAAAGAATGAGCACTTTGCTTTTACTTTTTCTAATGTATAACATGAGGGGCAGAGAAACCAATAAAACTAATGATAAATACACAAATTTTAGACCAGATTATGATATTCTGTCATGTAAATGAGATGGAATCATCCCGGAAATAGTGAAAAGGTTTTCTATGCACGTCTCACAGTCTCTGTGGTCATTAAAGGCAACTGGGAGAAGTCTGTCATTGGCCATGGAGCAGGAAGTAATTCTTCACCGTCCAACAATAGCTGACCTGTAGGTGGTTGAGTGCAGAGTGACACAGGCTGAGAATGACTCGCACAAATATGACCTACCTAAGAATGGCCTGGGCTGAGAATGGGCCACCTGAAAGGGACCCACCCTGCATTATCTCAGAGTTTAAAGATCCCACGGGATAAATCCCATGTTAAGTTACTGAAAATTGATTTTGAATAATATACAGAAGTATTTTTGAGTCAGAGTTGAATCAGTTCAGTTCAATAAAAGAGTAACTCAAGACCTTTCAAAACCAATTACTGTCTTGGTGTTGAAAGGACCCCATTTAGTGTGACTTGCCCTTAAACAAAAAAGCAAAATTAATAACCCAGGATGGAGGAGGGGGGAAGGGTGGGAAGAAGATGGTGAGTGAGTGGCTGTGGCACCAGCTTGTTGAGCATAGTTTTCTGAACATCAAAGATCATTGAAACTCAAACTGTCCTGAAGACAGAATCATCTGATCATGAGTGCTGGTCATGCAGGTGTGGTGTGAACTGAACCAAAAATTAATTTGAAACTTCACTCAGATGTTATGGAAAATATCTTGGATGATGTTGCTTATGCAACCGTGTTTAATTTCTCAGTGGTAATTATTTCCCAAGATAGTCTTCCAGCATTTCAAGTAAATGCCCAAGAAGGGTGTAGGTTTAGGTTTATTATTATCACGTGTACCGGGGTCTGGTGAAAAGCTTCTATCCAATGTTTTGCATTCTATCCAAAGATCAGATAATACTATACAAATACAATCAAACTCGAGTATAATAGGTAGAGCAAAGGGGAAAATACAGAGTGCGAAATATAGCTCTCAGGATTGTAGCACATCAGTACCATAGACAAAGTATAATGTCTGCAATTGGGTAGAGGTGAATGGGACACTACCCTTGCTCTTGGAAGGACCATTCAGAAGCCTGATAACTGGAGGGGAAGAACCTGTTACTGAATCTGGTGGTGTGCGCTTTCACCAGTGTCAAAGAATGACACTATTAAGTAAATAACTCAGATGACATTAAATAAAACCCATCATAGACTTATAGTTATTAAAAAAGGGTAATTTTCATGGACCTGGGAAATGGTTGGCATAAAGTAATGTATTGGTCCAGAATTAATGTTGCATTTTATGTTATACATTGGCTGCAGCTGAACTATCAAGCTGTGTTTTTAATGAAGTTGGATTTATTTGAGATTGAAAACACCATTTAAAGGTAGCGGTACTTGAACTCTGTAAAGCGAGCCTCATTTACTTTGCACTTAAAAGAGATATGGACCAATTACAGAAAATAGAATCAGCTTGCATTACAACCCTGTGAATGGGTAGCCTCTGTATGGACCTGTCCAAATCAGATGATACCGTAAGGATTTGTGCTGACGAGAAAGGTTTGAAGATTTATCTGCAAGTGTTTTCCATAGAGATACATTTGAACCGCTTCAGTGCATAAAAGCTACATTTCTGTTAGGGATGTGTAGCAGAGACAAGGTCAAATAAACAGCAGTACAGACACCAAACATGAAACGTCTTCATAAGCTGCAAGCGTGTTAGTCCTGAAGAAAAAGGACAAACACTCAGGCAGATGAAGAAGTTCGAAATACATGGGTTGAAAAACCGATTAAGAAGTTGATCGATGAGCCCACAAAATGTAATTAAATAGCCTTGAACAAAAAAGTTAGATTGTTTAATTAACAGCTGTTTTGGTGGAAAAAGAGAAGAGGCTGGATAGCTGTGACATGCTCATTACACCGGCTCCTCGGGGGAGCCTGGCTTATTGCAGTTTGGTGGTCAGCATATGTCTGGAGCGCATCAGCTCCATGCAGGATTGGACCATGCAGGACTGGATGCAGAAATGGCAGCATTTAAAACATCATACAGAACAGGTCACTAAGGTGAACAGACACAGAATACTGGAGTAACTCAGCTGGTCAGGCAGCCTATCTGGAGAAAAGGAATAGGTAACATTTCGGGTCAAGACCCTTCTTTACACTTGACCCAGAAATGCCACCTATTCCTTTTCCCCAGAGATGCAGAGTTACTCCATCATTTTGTGTCTGCAGTTCCTTCCCACACAGTTCACAAAGGTTCCGTGACTTGAAATGAGAGCTATTTGCAAAGGTGATCTTCCCAGCACCGGTCACTATCTTTGACACACCCTCAGCAGCACATGACATTAGCAAGCAGCAAGAACACCTCAGCCTCATGATATCTATTGCATGCAGGTTCGCAGATTATCTTTCATTTTATACCACCGGGTATTTGATTTTGGCTTTTCCCTACACTGGATTTCTAAGGGATCCAGGAGTCCTACCTGTGCCTGTTAGGATCATTGTGACCAGAGCTTGCAGTAAGGTCCTGCAGCAAGGATTATCCTCTTCTATGAGAATTGTTGGCTGTCTTTCAATAGCACCACAGATTTTCGACGTCATACCTTCTCCTGATTGTCACCCTGACAATGAATAACACACATAGGGCACTCCATCCACAAATAGAAGATCCCTACAGTTTGGAGTTTGAAGAAGGGTGCCAACCCAATACATCATCCGTCCACAGATACTGCCTGACCCATTGAGTTCCTCCAGCACTTTGTGTGTTGCCCTAGGAACTACATGTGCCCGCATCCATACCAATTGTTGCCAGTGGAAGGATGTTTGGTGAAGTACAGGCCTGTGATTGCTTTAGAATGCAGGGAATTTGGGGTATGAGACAAAAGTGAGTGTGAAGTGAGGATGGCAAGCATGATGAGCAGTTTACAGTACAATTTCTATTTGTTTTCCACCACCCATTGACATGTTTCCATTCCGAGGGTATCTACTACCGCAGTTCGTTCACATCTCTGTGGCATGCCTTAGGCCATTTCCCCATGTCACATAAATGCACAATATCGTTGGTGGTTTTGTTATATAACTGTCTTGGTTAAAGAAATGAATTGTTTTTTGTTTTCAGCCGAAGGGAGAAATTGTACTTTATTTATGTGAGAACAGAAAAGACAATTTATCCCATTGTTTCAAAGTCAATACTAAATAACAACTTTAAAGTTTCTTGGACACTTATAACTGTGTCGGTGTTATTTCCTGAAGGATAAGTTTATGCTGTTTCGATCAAAGCCAAATATTCAGCTTAATGGGTGCAGTAGCCTGAGCAGACGTGCCGATAAACACTTAGAGCTGATTGAAAAAAGTTACATTATGGAAATTATTAGCAATGCTGCAAATAGCTTTTACTTTTAGTTTGTTTATATCAAGTTTTTGCACCAAAGGATTAATTTGGATTGTTATCAGCACACAATCTTATAGCATCTAGTTAGTGTCATGTAGCATGAAACAGGCTCTTCAGCCCAACTCATCCATGGCAACCAAGATGCCCAGCTACACTGATTAATTTAAATACCCATTGAAGAAAAGAACTTAGGGTTGAAAACATGCCTCCAATGTATAAAGCTTCAGAGTGGCCTAATATATATTGAAGTGTTGGTTAATTAATCTTTGAAAATTAGTCCACTATAAGTTTTGCTTATGAGTCCAACATTTGGATTACATTATTTTATAAGAAAGAGCACATCCTATTTTAATGCTTCTCTTTCAATTGTCTCCGCTCAACGATAGTTTGGTAGTTTGGAGTTTACCTTCAAGTGCTGATCGGTGCAGTCAAGGGGAAGATTAGTAGGACATTTTTTGACAATACTTCAGATGCTAGTAGCTTCCCAGCTTGCCAATATGGGGTCTGAACATGAAGATCTAGCCTGCGTTCACTGCAAAATGCTGTCTCATTTGAAGTACATATTAGGAACCTGCCTTAAATTGCCTGCTGGGGATCATTAAAGAGGCCATAGCAGCAATTTGGTGCTTGATCCAAAGACCTCTCCTAATACAGCCAGCTGTTTGCAAGCAAACAAGTCACTACAGGGAATAGTAGAATACTCCTTATTAGTGGAAATCTTTTTACTAATGCTGCTGGAGATGAGAAGAGTTTTGAAACAGATAGGACTTGATGGGACACACAGTCAAGAATTCAACACACTATTAGCAGGAAATTGTTCTGGAAACCACTGAGAATTGCACCTGACGAGTGAAGATCTGCTTTATTGGACACCTCTCAGGAATGACAACAGGAAGGGTGTGCTTATTCAATAGCCTGATGCAAATAGTACAGTAGGATCCGTGGGTGAAAATAGTAGCCGGACACAAGGTGAGGGGGAGCAACATCAAGTGTCGCAGAGAAGGGTAAAAGGGACAGGTGAGGTGAACTCCTTCCCTCTCATGGATAGTCATCCCTCTTCTCATGCCCCCCCCCCCCCTCCATCAGAGCCTGGAGTGGTTGGTGATAAGGAAGAAAGCAAATTGCTTTTTGCCGCAAAATAGCAAAGCATAATGAAGATCAGAAACTGAATGGGGCAAGCTCCTCAGACTCCTTAACATTTGTTTTAAAGAGAATCAATAACAATTCATCATCGTTAAAAACATTAGCGACACAGTGGTGCTGGTTTCCAACGGGAACGGTGACGGACGCACCACACATCTCTGTCCTCCAGTTCCTGTGGACTTCCGTTGCTGGAAGTATAGGATTTTGGTGTGTGTGCTTTATCATCATTCCTTACAATGCTATGTACGACAGTGATCGCAACTTCTACTGAAGTGTGGATGGCCATTGGCTCGCTAGAAGCTCATCCGCCCTTTGACAGGTCTTGTTTTTGGTCCTGCTGGGGGTCCACAGCCCCCTCCTCACCTGGTAAACCAGGTGGGGGAGACGGTTTAGTCGCCGACTATCCGACCATGGAGCAGGTAGCACGGGATTACATGGTACCCGTGGTGGGGGGAACTCCCCCCGACCTGACCTGAATAACAAGAGAATCAATAACAAGTGGTCATTTATGGTGGATTTCAACAGGTTACATTAGCGAGACTCGTTAACATAATCTCTCCATCATACCATGAAAAAAATGTTTACTCAGAAGGATTTCATTGAACTGTTGTCAGTACATATGACAATTATACTCTTGTCTCCTGTCTTGACACTCTCGCTGTCACTTGTTCAACAGAGAAAGAGAGTCAAGAGTCGAGAGTGTCTTATTGCTCCTCTCCTACTTGCAGCAGCACGACAGATATGTAAACATAGTAATCTGTAAAAATCATAAACAACAAAAAAAGTTCAGATATATATTTTAAAGAAACAGACAAATAAACAAGCAATAATAGTGCAAAGTCAAAAACAATGCCCCCAAGTCTATGTGTTCAGAGCCTGTTTGGAGATTGTAGTATTTAATAGCCTGATCGCTGTCGGGAAGAAGCTGCTCCTGAAACTGGACATTACAATTTTCAGGCATTCTTCCCAATTTTTATACGAAGGCCTTTTCATACCTTCTTCCCAATGGCAGAAGTGGAATGAGAGTGTGGCCAGGGTGGTATGGGTTTCTGTTAATGGTGGCTGCCTTTTTGAGGCAGCGACTCTTGTAGATCCCTTTGATGGTGGGGAGGTCAGTACCTGTGATGGACCAGGCAATGTTCACCACTTTTTCATCCTGGGCAGTCGATTTGCTGAACCAGGCTGTGATGCAACCAATCAATATGCTCTCTACTGTACACCCGTAGAAGTTCAAGAGAATTTTCATTGCTATATCAAATCTCAATCTTTACAGGAAGTAAGGGTTCTGGAGGGCTTTCTTTATGGTTGCATCAATGTGCTGGATCTGGGACAGATCTGCAGAGATATACACGCCCAGGAATTTGAAGCTTTTGACTCTCTCCACCACCATCCCGTCAATGAAGACAGGTTTGTGGATCCTCATTTTTCCTCTTCCAAAGTGCACAATCTGTTCCTTGGCCTTCTTGACATTGAGAGCAAGGTTGTTGTCCTGGCACCATTTGGTCCGTTAAGTGATCTCCCTCCTATACTCTGACATCATCATCTGTAATTCATCCAACATCGTCGGTGAACTTGAAGATGTAGTTGGAACTGTGTCTGGCTGCACAGTCATAAGTACAGAGTGAATAGAGCAGGGGGCTGAGCATACAGCCTTGAGGTGCTCGCGTGCTGATGGTTTTCGAGGAGGAAGTGTTGCTGCCAATTTGTACAGATTGTGGTCTGTAGATGAGGAGGTTGAGGATCCAGTTGCAGAGGGATGCATAGAAACCCAGTTCCATGAATTTGGTAACTAGCTTGGCGGGATGATGGTGTTGAATGCCGAGCTATAGTCTATGAACAACAGTCTGACATATGTGTTTTTATCATCCAACTGGTCTAGTGCAGAGTGGAGAGCCAGTGAGGTTGCATCCTGTGTTGACATGTTGTGGCAGTAGGCAAATTGTCGTGGGTCTGGGTTCTTTTTGAGGTTGGGGTTGATATGCCCCATAACTAACCTCTCAAAGCACTTCATCACCACGGACGTTAGTGCCACCGGTCGATAGTTGTTGAGGCACATCACCTTACTCCTTTGGGCACCTTTATTACTGATGCCCTCTTAAAGCAGGTGGGAACCACTCGGACCACAGTAATGAAAGGTTGAAAATGTCCACAAAAACTCCAGCCATTAGGTCTGCACAAGTTTTAAAAACACGACCAGGTATACTTTCAGGTCCAGAGGCTTTCCGAGAGATCCCCCTCTTGAAGGATCTTCTAATGTCAGCCTCTGTGACTGAGATTGTAATACGGGGCTATGGGGGCCTCGGGATGGCACATCAGTGTTCTCGCTATCAAAGCAGGTATAGAACGCATTAATCTTGTCTGGGAGTGATGCTTCGCTGTCGCTTGAGTTGCCCCCTGATTTCATCTTGTAGGAAGTGATGTTGTGCAAGCCCTGCCACAGCTGCCGAACCTCCACCAGCATAGAGTAAAAGTCCCTTTTAGTATATTCTATACCCTTATCATATCTGGACTTCTTGTATAACCCCGCGTCGCCAAATTTCAATGCCCGAGATCTGGTCCTCAGAAGAATGCGGACCTCCTGGTTTATGCAAAGCTTCTGGTTGGGGAACACTCGGATGGTTTTCGTGGGATCACTCTCCACCACACAAAGAGCAGTGGTGGTAGTTAAGACATAAAGAACATATTTCTTACAATGTAAACTGTTTGAATCCCGTGCAAATGGACTAAAATAGATCAGTCTGATCACAGGACCCTCCACTGAAACTCACCTGCAATCTGCTGGCGCTTGTCTACTGAAATGCAGGTTCTTTTTATTTTTGTGAAGTGCTTTGAATTGTTTAAGTACACGTTTTCAAATCTCCATCTTTATCATTATGGTTTTGTAGGTTGATAAATACAGATTCATTTTAATCCTTTGCTTTGATTTGAATTTGAAATGGTAGGGTTATTCTGATAAATGTACTCTCAAGAATCTCAGCAGCAGGCAGGAGGGAGTTAAAATCTAAACGAGGTTCCAATTGCTCTTTGAATGTTCCACCTGCCTGTAGAATTCAATCAGAGACAGTGGAATCAAATTAAAACACTACGCTGAGCCGACACTGTCTTCTTTTTACTCAATTTACCTTAAAGTTCTGCTATGGACATGTCCGAATATTATAAATAATACATGTAGTTTGTTCAGCAGAATGCCTGATATTTTATTCATCAGTCCAGCCGTAGAAGAGGCTGACAGTACACCTTTATAATGCTCCTTGCCTATAACATTAGAACAAGCGTTGAGCCATAGGGTTTGAGAAACAAAGATGCTGCTGAGTCCACGGCTGAAAATCACCAGACAAGGTAAGGCGTGTTATGTGTCTGTGCAGCTGTTGCTTGCTTGTTAAGAGATGTTATATCAGATGAACTCCGTGCCTGCTATGACAGATAAAAAATAAGTTGTAGGTACAGTAGAGATTTTATGGTAGATTCTGCAGTGTTATTGATTGCTTATTTGTAAATGCTGAACTTACCTTGAGAATGTTGTCTGTCGTACACAGTTTAGAGATAGATAGCTCTGGAACTCCATTTCTGTTTTGCAAATAATTACATAGCAAGGTAATATTGCTGGGTGTCCATAACTGCTAGCATGATCAAAGGTAGTGTAGTTCAGCATGTTAGGTGTGCACTGCAGAACCTACCGGTCGATGTTCAACTCCATATGTTGGTTCACATTACATACGGTCAATTGTAAATGGATTAAATAGAATTTGCACGTGTTCCTTAACTCTGGGGATGTGATGTCTGATGTTCGATTATATGAGCATGCATTAAAGCTAAAAAAAAATTATTTTTTATTTTTTAATTGGTTCAGCACTGAAAGCTAAAGTTCAAATTCTATGAAACTCGGCTACTTTTGGATCAGATACTGAACGGAAATAGGTTCTGAAAAATTCAGTGATTTTAATCATGAGTTAAAGACCATTCTTCTGTTAACTAATAGAATGATTTCCATCTTTCATTCTTGTGTTGAAATTGCATCTCTCCAGTTTAATTTGTAGCCAATTGATGTAAAAAGACTCAATTTTTAAAAAAAACATTGAAGTTTTAGAAATATTAATGCCATTTCTAATTTGTTATTCCTTGAAATAGATACTGGGATTTGAAATTAAATATGCACCCCATGTTTGTGCAGGTTTAATACACAAATTTCTGGAAAATCAGGTTTGTAAATAAACTAAAGGTTAGAGACAGCATATTTTGCAGTTTGTAAAAGGCAACCCAGAATATTAATAGTATTTTACTGCAGGCTTGCAACTGAGAAACTGGAATCTACCTGGTTTTCAGTTGTGAATCATTTGATTATGCTTGCCATGTAGTTGATGACTGAATGGTGTGATGTCAGACCAAATAAACAGTTCAATAAGCAGCCCAGCTGGGTGTGACAGCCTGCTGGTTTCAAGTGTTTAACTCCTGCAAAGCACATCCTGTTTAGCACATCATTGCTTGGAAATGTGATTGATTATTGGTGTTTCATTTCAGTAATATGCGATTGAAAATCGGATAGTTCGGAGTGAAATGTTGGCTCAAGTTTCCAACATCTGCAGTCTCTTGTGTCTCAATTTCTGGGTTGCATTGTGACTCTTGACATTTGACAGGTAAATTTGGTTGTGATACAACCTTGCATACCTAGCATGCATTCTACATCAGTCACGCAGGGGGTGGCGACAATCCCCCATCCCATGGGTCCTATTGGGGCAACGTATGAGCAATTAGTCCAGGCTGTCACATGGCCTGTCATTGGGCATTCATGAGATCATGGAATCATCACAATGTGTACTGGATTAGGACCCCTCATGCTTTAAATCCATTGGACACACCTCCAGTGTCACGTGTCCAAAGACAGGCAGCTCGATTTGTTACTAACACCTATGAGAGAGAAGCGAGTGTTATCAAACTTCTGAATTCTCTGGGGTGGAACCCTCTCCAAGACAGACGTGAAGCTCACCGTTTGACCTGTTTTTACAAAATGTTAAATGGTCAGCTCAACATAGATTACAAGACCTACACCAAACCCAAACCAATTAGGAGCAGACGAGGACATTCGATCCAATTTGAGATTCCAGCTACCAAGACAGATGTGTACAGCAATTCATTCTTCCCCTGCACAATTAAAGCATGGAATAATCTTCACCCTACCATAGTTACCCAACCAGATGCAACTAAATTTAAGGTAGCTCTTTCTTCCCAAAACCCCCTTCTGGCTTAAGTCCTCCCTCCACCACCTCCAGTTTAAATTCCATTTGGAATATTTTGGAGGGCCAAGAAACCAAGAACCAAGAACCAAGAACCTCCATCACACTCCTGATTGCGCAGTCTTGCTCCTCTAGATCTAAGCCCTGCCCTACCAGCCTCATTCCTGATTCTCTGAGGTTTCAACACTCTAAACTCACTCATGAGACTCCATTTTCAACACCTCCTCACCTCTGCACCTCTTAATCCCGTTTTCCATCCCACCCATTTATGCCCTGAGGTAATTTTACAAAGTTAATTCCATAATCTGTTCACCGTTTTCATTCCTGCATTGTCTTGTTCTGTCTGCCTTCTCCTGTTCTTTCCTTTTTGGTTGACACAAACCCTTAAGATCATTATAAATTAATAAAAGCATTTATGTGCAGGATAATGCCCATTGTGAAGTTCAAATTGATCTTTGGACTAATTGCACAGGATTAGATAACAGCTCAAAGCAGCAACATAACAGCCTTTGATATATGTTCTGATCGGTTGTGAGACTGGTGACAAATGTATGTGCTTGTGCAGAAACATTGGTTAACAGACTACATCAGTCAGTTAATCATCATAACCAGATGACCTCCAAGATAGCAGAAGCGTCTCCACATCCCCTTGATGCCTCTTGCAGTTACTGGCTGTTTGCCATGGTTTGTTTACATCTTCCCACATACACTCTTGCTGTCTCAACTTGGCATTGCAATTCGATCATTACTCATCTGGGACCTCTTCAGACACGTATGTTTGTACTGATCCTGCAGGACATATCTGGTCGATTGTTTGCAATGAAAATGACCAGAATGGTCTATTTTGAGTAAAGACAGAGCACCAATCCTTTGATATTTAACTAGAATGCACCTTACATGGTGACGAGTTAAATACAATAAGGAGCAATCTCACCAGAAAATAGCAGCATGGTGATCGTCCGATACTAGATAATTCTATCTGAAAATTATGTCCTTTAATTATTTTACTCCTGCACCAAGGCATTTGGAAAATAAAGAGCTGAGATTATAGTGTCAGTAAGACATACCCAAAATATTAGTTTTGCAATCATGAAAACTTAAGAACAATTAGCTAAGCATTGCTGTGCACTGCAGGAAGAAGGGCAAGAAGTTTAATTGAAAGAAAGGAAATGAGGGGGAAATTTGTCTTGGTTCCAGTGTGGGCAGCAAGTGGTGCAAAAGTAGAGTTGCTGCCTTGCAGCACCAGAGACCCCAGTTCGATCCTGACTGTGGGTGCTGTCTGTATGGAGTTTGTACATTCTTCCCATGACCATGTGGGTTTTCTCCAGGTGCTCCGGCTTCATCCCACACTCCAAAGATGTACAGGTTTGTAGGTTAATTGGCTTTGGTAAGTTGTAAAATTGTCCCTATTGTGTGTAGGTTAGTGTATGGGGTGAACGCTGGTCGGTGCTGACTCGGCGGGCTGAAGTGCCTGTTTCTGCATTGTGTGTCTGAAGTCTAGAAACATAGAAAATACGTGCAGGAAGAGGACATTCGGCCCTTCGAGCCAGCACCGCCATAGTGATCATGGCTGATTGTCCCCTATCAATAACCCGTGCCTGCCTTCTCCCCATATCCCTTGATTCCACTAGCCCCCAGAGCTCTATCTAACTCCCTCTTAAATCCATCCAGTGACTTGCCTCCACTGCCCTCTGTGGCAGGGAATTCCACAAATTCACAACTCTCTGGGTGAAAACGTTTTTTCTCACCTCAGTCATAAATGGCTTCCCCTTTATTCTAAGACTGTGGCCCCTGGTTCTGGACTCGCCCAACATTGGGAACATTTTTCCTGCATCTAGCTTGTCCAGTCCTTTTATAATTTTATATGTTTCTATAAGATGCCCCCTCATCCTTCTAAACTCCAGTGAATAGAAGCCTAGTCTTTTAAATCTTTCCTCATATGACAGTCCCGCCATCCCAGGGATCAATCTTGTGAACCTACGCTGCCCTGCCTCAATCACAAGGATGTCCTTCCTCAAATTAGGAGACCAAAACTGGACACAATACTCCAGATGTTGTCTCACCAGAGCCCTATACAACTGCAGAAGAACCTCTTTACTCCTATACTGAAATCCTCTTGTTATGAAGGCCAACATTCCATTAGCTTTCTTCACTGCCTGCTGTACCTGCACGCCAACTTTCAGTGACTGGTGTACAAGGATGCCCAGGTCTCGCTGCACCTCCCCCTTGCCTAACCTAACCCCATTGAGATAATAATCTGCCCCCTTGTTTTTGCCGCCAAAGTGGATAACCTCACATTTATCCATATTATACTGCATCTGCCACGCATCTGCCCACTCACTCAACCTGTCCAGGTCACCCTGCAACCTCCTGACATCCTCTTCACAGTTCACACTGCCACCCAGCTTTGTGTCATCTGCAAACTTGCTAGTGTTGCTCCTAATTCCCTCTTCCAAATCATTAATATATATGGTAAACAGTTGCGGCCCCAACACCGAGCCTTGCGGCACTCCACTCGCCACTGCCTGCCATTCTGAAAAGGACCAGTTCACTCCTACTCTTTGCTTCCTGTCTGCCAACCAATTTTCTATACATGTCTACACCCTACCCTCTAGTACTAAATCTATGTGCAAGTATCATTATTGTTGTAGTCCATTGAACAGAGTGAATGGAAAAAAATTTAGCCAGCAAAGTATATTTAGCACTGACAATCAAAGACAATTTTTTCTCCCACTAATGTCTCAAAACACTTGCCGTACAATCAGTAATTCAACCTGATGATTTATGCATCCAAAAACCCCATAAATGCCAGTGAGATTGGCACAGCATTGGGCCTGTGTTTGCTGGTGGTGATTTGCAATATTTAGTTTTATTTTATACAACCCATATAAACATAAATCACAAAAATGTGAGGCCACTACCAACAGGATTGGATGGAAACAAATCTAGCCTCATAAAGCTGGAGCTAATTGGAATGAATATTTATGCAGCAATTTTCAATGGCTCACATAAAGAGTATTGGGAGAAAGCAGGGAAGGAGTTTACTAACATACACAAGGTAAGTATGAGCTTGTACGTAACACAAGATAATATGAGCAAGAGTGTCACCAGGCCCCTCTAACATGCCCCACCATTCAAAATGATCATGGTTCCTCTATACTGGTCTCAACTCCTCCTCTGCATCAGTTCCTCCACAACCCTTGATCTTTCAAATATTTATCTAGCTCCACCTTAAATTTGTCTAATGATCTGGCATCCTCCACTCTCAGGGGCAGAGAATAACAGTGATTCATCACCCTCTGAGAGATTAAATTTATGTGCACCTCAGTTTAAAATAACCATCTCTTTATTTAGTATCTGTCCCTTTGTTTATGACTCTCCCACTCATGAAAACATCTCAACATCTAACTGGTCAAGGCACCATGGAATCTTGTATGTTTAAATAAGGTCATGCCTCATTGTTTTAAGAAATATGTACCAAAACTGTCTACTCTCTCTTGATAGGACCCTATCATCCTAGCATAAACCCGTGAATCTCTTTGTACAGCTCGGCAGTTTCTTCTTCTTCTAGCAATGCTTAGACATACCATCTGCCCCTTACCAACCACTGCTCTAATCCCAAAACCCTCAGCGTTATTGTTGGAAGAATAAAGTACAACAATGAGGGCAGCAGTTGGATTTTCTGAATGTGCCATATAGCCCGTCTCTTCTGTTGGTATCATGCAAAACAAGTGAAAATCAATCATAATGAAAAGAGAAACACCACAATTTTAGTTAATTATCCTTCTGAAAATATTAACTGAAACATGGAGCATTTCTGGAATACTTAATCGCCAAATGTTGCCTTAATATCTTCCCAGATTACAAATGCTATCTTGAAACTCAACACTCTTGGCCATCAGATGATAAACTTTAAAAAAAAAACTTATTGCTAAACTGGCTGAGCTCTTTGTAGCTCTGGCTGTCCACCTTGAATTTTTGCCATGGACCTTCTGTGACAAGAATGTACATACACCCACAGGTTGCTGGCATTGTGTGACTTTTATTTACATGTGCAAAATGGTAGATGGGACATTTGCCCACAGGCTCTGCAGTGGTCATGAATGCAGTTCACAGCCATTTTCTCATGGGCAAGAAACTGATCTAATCAGTGATATTGGAGTAGAGCTATGGAGCTCTACAGCATGGCAACAAGCCCTTCAGCCCATCTTGTGCAAGTTGGCATATTGGGCTAGTCCGAATTACTTGCACTTGCTCCCTAGCCCTCTAAACCCTTTCTATCCATATATCTGTCATTAGTAGCGTTTCTGGACTGTAAGGCAATGGCTCAATTCTGACATTGGGTGCTGCCTATGTGTAAATGTGTGTATGTTCTCCCAGTGACTCAGCTGGTTTTCCCTGGGACTGGAGTCTCCTCACACATCCCAAAGACATGGGTCAATAGGTTAATTGATTACTGTGAATTGCCCTTAGTGTGTGTGTGTGAGGGGAGTTGAAGAAATACAGGGGGATTAAAGTGGGATTAATGGTGTTGATGGTCAGCATGAACGGTGGGCTGAATGGACTGTTTCCATACCATATCTCTCTATTATTGAAGCCTTAATTGCTGGAGCTTTTGAGGAAAAATGTCATGTGTCAGGGCTTTGTATATTTATAGAATGCCTGGAGCCCCACGTTCTGTTGAATATTGCTGTTGAGTGCGTCCCCTTGTAGTTTTTTACTGCATCTTTTCATGCACTTTACAATTTCTCAACCCCATTATTAATTCGGGTAAATATGCTGACCTGGAGTTGGATTTTTTCATTTCATTATTGATCTCACTCCAATCTTAATTGCAGTAATAGAAAATACGCTTCTGCACAGATTAATACGTTTGAGATAAGGATGGCTGTTGTTTTAAGTTTCCAAATAAAATTATGTAAGATAAAAATAAAATAAAAAAAATTATCAATGGCTTTTCAGGATAAAATAATTGGTTCCATATGCCTTGGCGTGGATTCTGGGTTGGTTTGACTCTGATCTCAATACAAACAGTCCATGCTCCTTGTGCAATTTTGCATTTGGATAAAATCGCACAAGATTTTCCCCCGGCATGCCTCACCACATTGTTGTTTTCAGCTGCCGCTAAAAGGACAACTCAAGTGGTGATCAAAGTCAGCTACATGCGACTGATGTGTTTGACAGGGGAGTGAACGTTGTCTAATCTGATGTGGGAGAGAGGGGTAAGAGAGCAGTAGAAAGTGTATGGAAAACATCCGCAGAAACTTTTTTTTTTAAAAACACCCAGAAATTCAAATTCTTTGACACCGAATTCCTTCAAGAATTTAAGAATGTTGCACAAATTTTTAGATAATTATAAAAATATTTCAAAATGAGCAAATCATTGGAAAGATTTTAAAAAGACATGCAAATTTAATTTTAAATGTCTTTTAAAATTAGCAAGCTATTTAAAGACTGATATTTCAGTCTTTCTAGGTCATTCTCTTGCATTAAAATCATCGCCACCCATGGGAAAATCCTTCTTGGACATCCCTAAAACTGACGTTAAATCTTCAGGTTGATTTGTGTAATTGGCAATCAATTAACCCAGAGTTGACTGTCTTATTGGTCTCCATGTTGATTTCAACACAAGAAACCTCAATGGTGATGGCAAGTTTAAGAGTTTGCATTAAACCTCACCTATGTGAAAATCCAGACGTTGCTATAATTTTTGCAGGTTATTCTTGATGAACGCCGACAACTTCACCGTCATTATGGCAGCAAAGTGGGAGCTATTATCATATATTGATGGACAGATGAAAGCACTTGACTTTTGATCTAATATATTTCAACTAGCCGTCAGTTTGACAATAAGATGATGCATGCCGACATCCATGCGACTTAATTTAGATCAAGAATAATGGGTGTGTTGGACATCAGCTTGCCTGCAGTGTATTAATACAGTGTGTGGCATCAGCTTTGGTGTGCCATGCTGTCTGCAGTATACATGATCCAGTGTGTGGCATCAGCCATGATGTGATCATTTAGCAGATGATCATTCCTTAGCACAATTTTGAAATTAAATTTCAGCCATGTGAGTTTGTTTATAGAGCAATTGTTCTAAGCAGCAAAATGGTGTTAGATTCTGAATTCTACTAAAATGCTCTCATCAAAGTGTATTGTTACCTCTGTCAATTAACGTGTCAACAAATGACTTGAATGTCACCTGATGATATAACAGTCTAATGCTGGAGATGTTCATTTGATTTATTTTTCCTTATGAAGCTGAATGAATTCAGAGCTGGTTGGTGCCACTGGCAGCAGGAAATTGATGTGAAGGTATTGGCTAGTACTTGTAGCTTCAGGGAAGAAATTAAATGCAAGAGCAGAGACTGCAATTGATTTAGATTCCATTTTAAATCAACAGTCTTAGAATAATGAGGAGCAGAATAATCCTATTCATACATTCCTCTCACAAGACATGCAATGCCATCTCCTGTTTTTGTAATGATGCCGCTATCCCTGATGTGGCTTTAGACAGTGCTGAAAGCCTTGCGGACAGTTCATTACTTCAATCTCACTGACCGGTGGCTGGAGATTAATTTTCAGATTCATATAGTGTTGATGGCAGAGAGAAGCATTGGGTGGAATTATAAGTGCTCATAATAACTAATGTACACAGAAACTTTGCCTCAAGAATAATCTCCTGAGAAACTTTCTAGCATTACAATTTAGGATGATTTTAAAGAGACATTGACTTGATTTGCCTCTTGCTTTGATGCAGTAGTGCCTCACCATGAGCAGTTGAATGTGAGATTGCTCTAAGCTTCTCGAGGTGGAGGATTCCCAACCTCAGTGGTACTTCCTGGGAAGTGCAAGGTGAAGATGGCAAACATGAAATAAACTTTTCCTAATTCTCAAGCAAAGCAAATTTGGGGGAAATTCCAAAATTGCTAGGTTTCTATGGGTACCCATTACTAGGGTAATGAAATAATTTTAATTATTTTTATAAAACGTCTTGTAGTTTTGCCAAGAAAGGTTGCAAACATAAGCATTGGGAAAGTTTTAGAAACAACAAAAGGTGACCAAAACAAAATGTGAACATTTGGAACATGGAGTACAACATAAAAATAGATCTTATGCAGTCTCTGAGGATGTAAAGATGAGGAGTGTAGAAAAAGAAAATACGGGCGTGAGGGCAAATTAACATAGCTAAAGAGGATAGACACATAAAACTGGAGTAACTCAACGGGTCAGGCAGCATCTCTGGAGAAAAGGAATAGGTGACGATTCGGGTCAACACTCTATACCCTTTAGTCTGAAGAATGGTCTTTTCCTTTTCTCCAGAGATGCTGTCTGACCTGTTGAGTTACTCCAGCTTTTTGTGTCAATCTTTGGTTTAAAACCAGCATCTGCAGTTCTTTCCTACACATAGCCAAAGAGGATATGGTTGAGATGAAATAAATATATTTATTAATAACTAGACTAAGTGGGACCCGTTGGGTCCCAGCTTCACATGGGAGGGCTGGTCCCCCAAAGCAATATTCCACCTCTCCACCAATTCCAATATACACACACACACGCACACACGCACACACGCACTCACACATACACTCACACGCATACACTCGCACTCACACATACACTCACACGCATACACTCGCACTCACACATACACTCACACGCATACACTCGCACTCTCACATACACTCACACGCATACACTCACACATACACTCACACGCATACACTCGCACTCTCACATACACTCACACGCATACACTCACACATACACTCACACGCATACACTCGCACTCACACATACACTCACACGCATACACTCGCACTCACACACGTCACGCACACGCACACACACATTCACACACATTCACACACATACAAACGCACACATACAAACGCACACATACAAACGCACACATACAAACACACACATACAAACACACACATACAAACACACACATACAAACACACACACTCACAAACACACACACTCACAAACACACACACTCACAAACACACACACTCACAGACACACACACTCACAGACACACACACATACTCACAGACATATACTCACAGACACATACTCACACACAGACATACTCACACACAGACACTCACACTCACACTCACTGACTCACACACCATATATATATGGCAGTAAACTTTCTTGAATACTCACATGGCTGAGCGCGGCCTCTCCACTTTGGGCTTTCGCAATCAGCGGCACTTCCGCAATCAGCGGGACCTCTGCACTTACCGGAAATTACGCAATCAGTGCGACCTCTGCACTCACCGGAAATTACGCAATCAGTGCGACCTGTCCACTAAGCGGAAGTCACAAAGTAAGCGGGACTTTTGAACCAAACACAGTCTGACCTAATAAAGCATTTATTCCTTCCAAACACAGTCGGACCTAATAAAGCATTTATTCCTTCCAAACACAGTCTGACCTAATAAAGCATCGCAGCTTCAAGCACAGGCAGGGCAGCAGGCCAAACAACTCATGGCATTGTTATTAAGGGCTAACAAATCATTTATTGCAAGTACATTGCAGACTCACAGTTCAGTTGATTCACAGCTTAGAATGAGAGTCGTGGCCTCCCCCTCGCGATCTTGCAGAGTGACTGAGTCACATCCAGACATCCGGGGTTTTACAGTCCCGCCCCCCCCCCCCCCCCCCGTTACCTTAATCGCGGTGACTGACAGGCGAGAGGATCTCAAGGTTTTTTAAACACTCATAAATTTTTATTTTTCATTGATGGGAAAAATCCTCGGGGCCTGCTCAGCGGGGAAGGACTGTGAGTAAGATGGCCAAAAATCATAGCGATATATGGTAGCGTTTTTTCTAAAATCAATATACAGCACAGACGGGAAGTGGTCAAGATGACACTTTTAATTATATAGATTTCCAGAATGCTGGTATCGCAGCATTAGTAGAATTAATAGGGGAGCAAAGGTATAATGGAGACATGAAATCGGTTGTTAATGTTAATAGTGTGCTGGCATCAGTGAGATTAATAGGATTGACAGTTGACAACTCCTCTCTACTTGATAGATAATATCATAGAATTCTAAAAAAACATGGCTGCAGGTAGTCAGTGCATTATTGCTTTGTCCACTGGATTTGTACCAAAAGGTAGCCTAAAAATAATAATCCTGAAGAAGAGGGTGGTGCTTCCCAGAGTCACTGTAGGTGCTGATGATACTGAGACAATGGATTGTGCTGTTGAATCAACTGGGCAGTGTGGCATGCTGTTTCAGAAGGCTGTTCAGTTCACACTTGTTGCTGTGAGCCGAGAGTCCATGTCTAGGCTCCCAAACCAGATGTCTTCATTATTGTGATATTTTAAGGCACAATTACTGCAGCTCGCTTTCTTTTAATTCCAGCTTGATTTAACCAGCCACCTCAGTTTAAGTTTACCAACTTTCATCTTTCCAGTGGAAGGCACATGGTGACAAACGTAATCGGGCAACAAAGGCTTAATGGAGATGGGAACTTGGTTGCTCATGAGCAGGCATCAGAGAGATTGGTAGGATTGGCGGCTGACGGGTCCTCTGTACCTGATGGATATGTCCTGGAATTCAACATGGTATAGCTGCAGAGATAATAGATGCATTATTGTAGGATTGGTTCAAAAAGGTAGCAAATGAAAGAATGGAAGGAGAAAATGGAGAACTACATGCAAACTGGTGCAACGCCAGTTGTACAGACAATGCCGGGATCCATTCAGTTATGCTGAACATGCTGTATGATGGTAGCAGTGTATTGTTCTGCACCTCTGAAATTAAGTTCATCTTTCCATAATGGAACTGAATTTGTGCGATGGGCTTCAATACATTAATGCTGCTCTTGTTTGTGATCCCTCCTACCGAATTCTGAGGCATGGGAACAAAGTCATGTTGCAACTCAACAGAGTCACGGGGGATGTACATACGAAAGGGGACGTATGTGACAAATGAATTGTTTCTCGAGAACGCTTGCAGCAAGTTAGAAAGGAAAGATTCTATGGGGCTAGTATACCTGCATTGTGACAAGGCATTTAATAAACTACACAACTGTGTGACAAACTAAGGGTTGGCTGACTCTACTTTCCCAGCTATCTCCCCCCCCCCACCCCACCGCCCCCTCGCCCCCCACAATCAGTCTGAAGAAGGACCCCGACCCAAAACGTCACATCCATATTCTCCAGAGATGCTGCCTGGCCTGCTGAGATACGCCAGGCCTTAGTGTACTTTTGTGTAAACTAGCATTTGCAGTTCATTGTTTCTACATAGGCTGGCAGGTTGGGATTAATATATTACTTTGGATAAATAATTTGTTAAAGGATAAAAAGCAGAGATTAATAACAAGATGATCGTTTAATCCGGGCAAATTGTTACAGAAACAGAGTGATAAACCTTTGCTATCCACAGTAGTGGTTTGGATGAGAGGACAACGTTTCATGTATCTGCTGTTGCTGACGGTACAAAGCTGAATGGAAAAGTGAGGTATGAGAATGGTGCCAGAAAATGTGTATAAGCAGGTTAAGAAAATGGTGGGTGGAATCTAATGTGGAAAAATCCGAGTTTATTCATCTGGGAACGATTGACACTGTGGCTGTTTTCTCTGGTTGGGAATCTAAAGTAGAGGCAATAGTCTTAAAATAAGGTGGGGGAAGAGGTGGCGGAGACTGGTAAATCAGACACATGCGAGAAGGAACTGACCCAGAGGCTTCTGAATCTTTCGTGATCCTATCTGAGAAAGGTCAATTTTCTCAAGTATATTCGCCTCTTTGGCAAAGAAGGGGGGTCAAGAATTATAGGGGTCAGGCAGGAAAATAGGTGTGAGGAACAGCCATGATCACAATGAATGATGGAGTGGACCCATGGCCTATTCCTGCTATTTTTGATTCTTATGAAGCACAGTCTTGGATCAATGAAAGTATGCTGAACCAGCAAACAGCCCAACTAATGATTTTTATAAAGGCCTGCTATATGTGCCAGGATATATCGCCACTTCTTACATTTTATTGCAGCAATTTGTTTGGCATTCTGATTTCCATTTTTTTTCAGCCGCTGCCTCTGGTATTTAGTTTGAATCACTTTATATATCAAACTGAAAGTATATATATTTTTTGCCACTAGAGTCCTATTATGAATGATTTTACTGTCTTGCCCTACCTAGGGGGAGGAATCAGAAATCAAAATTGGATTCCGTGAACAACCTTCAGAAGAAAGTCTGACGTTGTGGAGCTAAACTGTTGCTGCAATGGTAGCACCCCTGCTATAGCCCAATCTCCCCCCAGTGTGCTGATACAAAATTCTATTTAGCTATTTTAATGATAATCTGGGTTTTGATCATATTACACCACTTAAATTGTCCTTGTAACACAGACAGGGTGGTACAGTAATGATGCAGCAAGGTTTGAATGACATCTTATTTTTCATTTAAGGAAAATAGCTCTAAATCTTTCTTATAACTTTAGTCCATTGTGTACAGTGACCAGAAGGTCCGCTGATTCAATATTAAAAATCGGGGGAAAAAACCTGCTTACGAAATAAATTATGAAATGTTTTGTGTGAATAATATTGTCATGAAAATAGGGGAAAGGTACTTGTGATAGCTTCAAATTTTAGTTCTCTTTTTGTTGTTTGCTTAGCCACACAAGGTATAACACTTTGAGACTTTGAAACAGATTGGTATAATATTCAGCAAGGTTAACCAGAACAGCTACAGCGTTGAACATAAATTTGACTTTATTAAGTTTGTCTCATGAACATCTAAAAGGAAATTTGAATTCGCATTCAAGTATCATGTGAACTGACAAGCAAAAAATATTCATTGACACTGGGGAAACTGTTCTTCTCCCTCCCCCCCTCCCCCCCTCCCCCCCTCCATCGCCCCCCCACCCCCCCCCCCCCCTCCAAATTCACATTTCACAAGCTTTTGCTATATACATGATACAGGAACATGCAAAGAGAATTGGATGAAAGTTTACAAATGCTTGTGCCTAGAAATAGGATCATGTAGCAGCAGCACAATTTCAGGTGCTGCGCTGTTTAATTTTGATGACAAATAAATTGTGGATGAAAATCCCATGGTCTGTTATTTTCCCTGGTTCTCTGATTCCTCCATGCCTCTATCAAGGTGGTCCAAGCATGGCTGAACCAGGCATATGCAGTGGCCTTCAATGATATTCATTGCCCATATGGATTGAACTTGTGTGATTTTCCTTCATACTGGATTGGCCTGTTGCCATCCATCGAGCGTTCCTACAGGGATAGATGTTAGTGAAGCCTGCTTCTGTGAGACCTGAAAGGGTCCTCTCGAAACTTGGTACAGTACACTCTGCACTTCTCGCAAGTGCTTGCAAAGTCTTTCCTTCCTCCCACTTACCATTCAATCGACCTGACACGCATCTAATGCTTGACACCCACAATGGTTTCTTTATTGTCACATGTACAGAGATACAGTGCGATGCTTATTCTGCATGCTCGCCAGTCAAATCCTGCCTCACATGGGGACAATAGATCCTCTTCTGGAACAACATACAAAGAGTCGGCACATTCCATTGCAAATTCCAAGTCTCTGAAAACACTGATTTTGGCCTGAGGAGACGTGCAGTTGCTTGTATTTCTCACTATAGACCAGGTGTCATGGCAGCACTGGATCGATGAAGTAGGGTTCGGCCTGGCCCAGCCTGATGCCGTCGGCTCCTTCCCCCGCTATTTCGCAGGCTACACATTAATTCACTCGCTCACCAGCTGCTGTAGAGCCTTTTGCGATCACCTCCACCAACAACGATCACCTGCCTCTGACTCTCGCCCTGATCTCTTGGCTCTCCTTCGTCCCTGACGCTTTGGTGTTGGGTACTCCAGAATTTGCAAACAATGGGGCCATCAGAGATACTGCCATCAACCTACTGCACAGATGTTCAGTTTACTGATTTAATTCGAGGCCATAACAGAGGCGTTTATTTTTATTGGTTGTTTCATGGGTTTGTGTTTATTATTGTCACATGTAGCGAGGTACTGTGAAAAGCTTTGCTGTGCATTCTATTGGATCAGATTAGATAATGAGATGCATGAATACAAGGAAGTCAAACTCAAGTACAGTAGTTAGAGCAAAGGGGAGAATACAAAGTGCAGATTATATTTATCAGCATTGTAGCACGTCGGTTCAATATATTCCCTTTCATGAGAGCACTTCATGATTTTTTGGGGCTGAATTCATTCAAGGTTCTGACTGTCCAGAGCCACCATCTGCAATCCCCAACAAGAATAAACTGCAGTGACTTGAGTCAAAGAGCGCAGAGTCTTCACTCAGAGGAGTGAGCAATGGAGAGACAAACTTTTGCAATGGTAAATACAGCAGACTAATGTTCTCGCAATTGAAAGATAATTGTCTGTGATTGTAGTTTGGACTCGAGCCCATGCAATGTATAATAAATGGCTCTTCATAGATAATGGGAAGGAGAAAGAATTCCTGAAACTTGTTACTGAAGTGTTCTTAAGCAATAATTGTAGCTAACATTCTGTTTTTGCCAGGCTGTCGTGCAAACTCTGCCAACCATGCCAACACCCAACAATCCTTTAGTATGTAGTTACAATTGACAAGAATCATGATGTTTTTATCCACTTGAGTTAAACTCAAGGGGACAAATGGATAATAAAATGGGGACAAAGTGAGTTCAAACGAGTTATTTTCAGTGATTGTCAAAGTAATGGGTTAAACATCACTTTGGCTTGCGCTGACTTCATGACCAATATCACAGCAGAGTCAGGATGGAACGTTGAGTGGGTAAATCCAATGAGTAACTAAATCATGCAGATCAGGAAGGAACCAAGTTAATTCTGGTCCTTTCTTTGTAATTAATATCAGCTTGGATGCTGGCCAGGATTGGTTTTATCCTCTCTGGATTATGAAAGGGAAAATTAATCTTTGGCTCCGTGATCAGTTTTAATGAAAGTCAAAAGTATGGTGCTTACTGCAGTTAACTAGCCTTCTAATGCTGGTTTACAAAAGAAAGACACACAGTGCTGGAGTAATTCAGTGGGTCAGGCAGCATCTCTGGAGAATGTGGATAGGCGATATGGAGGGTGGGGACCAGGGATCCTCTATCCTTGTTCCATCTGAGAGGAGGGGAAGCCAAAGCAGAACTACATGACACAGAGTAGTCACAGATGCAGGCGAGGAAACATCTATCACAGCAGGGGGGAGAAACCAGGTTTTCTAAAGAAAGAGGACATCTTGGATTTTCCTTCTCACATTCAGCTTCCTTCCTTATCTGCATTCCCTTCAGATTTACAACCTGTAAATGCTGTGATTCTGCACGTGCCTCCCAATCATCCTCACCCCATCTTTAGAATAGCTAAGCATTCCAATGTGTCCTGTGGTGAGCTTGCTGGGCTCTGCATGTGGTGAGTGATTCGGTGTAAAAGACTATAGCTGAGGTGGGGACAGTGGATGGCCCTGTAGGCAGCTCGCTCAAGGAGTTCAGCCTAGAAAAGGATACTGTTGTGGATGCATGATAGGGTGTTCAGTGCATTAAGAAACCTGCTAGCAAGACTGCACAGCAGAATGTGGAGGTGGGAGAATCCCGCATCAGCCATGCTCTGTGTTTTCTGTAAGGAGCCTATTTGCCTGGATGTAATGGTTCCTTTTCAACACTTACCATCAACACATGAGCTCCTGAAGGTTGTGTGCTCAGTCCCCTGCTCTACATTCCCTCTGCCCATGACTTTGTAGCCAGTTGCAGGTCCTACGCTATCTTTGCGACTGATGATACCACCATTATTGACAAATAATGGGCAATGGTGAGTCGCAGTGCATGAGGGAGATTGAAAATCTAATGGAATGGTCCAGGATCAATGATCTTGCTCCAGCAAGACCACGGAACTGATTGCTGATTTCAGAGAAGGGAATGCCGAGGAACCACAAACCTGTCTTCATTGACTGGTCAACGGTGGAGAGAGTCAACAGTGTCAAGTTCCTAGGAGTGCTTATCTCTGAAGATCTGTCGTGGTCCCAGAAATTGATGCAATCTCAAAGAAAGCTCATCAACACCTCTACATCCTGAGAGATTAAGGAGGTTTGGTATGTTCCTGAATACTCTATTCAACTTGTTTGATGGAGAACACACTAGTTGCATGATGGCCTGGTTTGGCAACTTGAACACCCGAGACGAAGGAGACCACAGAGAGATGTAGACTCTGCCCGGTCCATTGCAGGTACTGACCTCCTCACCATTGAAGAGAGGCACTGTCTCAAAGAGGCAGCCAATGTCATCAAAGACACACATCACCCTTGTAACACTCTCATTTTGTTACTCCCTATGGGAAGAAGGTACAGAAGCCTGAAAGCTATGACCTCTAGCTTCAAGAACAATTTTTGCCTGGCAACTATCAGGTTCTTGAACACCATACAATACGCCTCAGCAACAATGATCTTTTATGGTCTATGGGTTTGGATACATTGTAGACCGTCTTTTGCATTATAATGGTTACCTAGCACTACGGTTCTCAATTTAATGTTTTAATTTTATTTTTGATTATTTTACTTAGAGTTGTGCAGCTTGGCCAACCTTGTCCATACTGACCAAATTGACATTGAGTTAGTCCCATTTGCTGGCATTTAGTCCATATCACTCTAAACATTTCCTATACATATATTGGTCCATACTTGTATCACTTCAATAGCTTTCTTTGGCAGCCCATAGATCATTCCAGCTTGTTATATATAACATCCTGGACAATACAGCTCACCCCTCCATGACACACTGGTCAATCTGAGGAGTACCTTCAGCAACAGACTGATTCCACCAAGATGCAGGACAGAACGCCACAGATCCTTCTTTCCTGTGGCTATCAAACTGTACAACACCTCCCCCTTCTGGCATGGGATAGACTGAGACTGACTCCCTCCCTCCCCCCCCCTCCACCCAATCTTTGCTCATCTCCAATCCTTTCCAGTCGTCACTTTAATTTCATGTTTCATGTATTTTGCGTTTTTATGACTGTTGACAGATCAATTTCCCTCCTTGGAAAAATATTCTATTTTATCGTATCTTATGCTATTTTGATTTTTGTGCCTGTTGTGCCTCCCCCCACAAACTCCCCTCTCTTTCCACTCCCACCCTCCCTCCCTTGTGCCCCACCTGGACTAACACCCCACCCCAAATCCTTCCAAAGAGGGGTCATGACTTGAAACATCACCTGTTCACAGTCTCCAGAGATGCTGCCTGACTTGCTGAATTACTCCAACACTTTGGCTCCTTCAACCCGAACTGCCCCAGCATATTACTATTTTCCACACTGATATTGCTGTCTACCGTATCATTCTCCTTGGAGAATACAGATGCAAAGTATTTGTTTAGTACTTCGCCTATATCGTCTGATTCCATGCATAGACTTTCCTTCTTGATTCTTGAGATTTACTTCTTTATCCTACCTTCTTCCTGGCTACCCACTTGTTTTTAATGTACATATAGAAAGCTTTGGGATTTTCTTTAATCAAACTTATCAATGGCCCTTCGTGGCCCCTTTTGGTCCTTCTAATTGCTCACGATTTCTTTCCTGCTTGCTTTCTATTCCTTAAAGGCCCTGTCTGATTTCACCTTTTAAAATCTTATACATCATTTTTCTTTTCGAGCAAATGTCAACCTCTTTGATCCAATGTTCCTTTACCTAGCCACCCTTGCCCTTCCTTCTTACTGGACCATGCCAGTCCTGAACTCTGATCTGCTGGCCTTTAAATAACTCCCACTTTTCTCACCATGTCTTAGGATCTTGCATGCTTGTGCCTTCACTGTAAGGTGTACAACATCACTTTTGCTGCAGAGGCACAGGCATATATCATCTGCCCAAATGAAACAAGTTGTCTCTTGTGGCCAAACAGGTGGCACTGCAACAAATTTTGCAGTCAGTGACATGAAGAGACTAGGCAAAGAAAAGAATGCAAGGATATGCAACTCATTACAATCCACAGTCCTTTTCACACAAATATCTCAGCAACTAGTCCCATTGCAGACTAGTAAAGAGGTGACTTGATATTAAGGAGTCAGTGTTCAAACGTATTAAACCCACAATGCTTGTCTTTACTATTTAGTGAGTGTTTATGAAAAACGATCCCTAACAGCTGTGAATACACACTGCTGAATCTATTTCAGTGCTGCATGTAAACCAATTTAAACATTTTATCCAAATATTTTTTTACCGAGTAAAATTAGATTTATTTGTTACCATTAACATTATTGAAAAGATGCTTAAGAGTTAAAGGGGACATCTGCGTTGGGCAGTGATGTAAGGCCTTGAAGATGTGCTTATCTGAGGTGAGAATGAGGATTACTGTATTTGAGCTCAAGTCTGTTTTTAAACTGTAAATGGAAGCATACTTTTACACTGTCAATTAGCAAAACAAGCAGAATGTGCTTATATTGCCTGAGATAGAATGGGAGGCTGTTTGTTTCTCCTCATGATGAACATCCTTGTCATAAATGTGATGAAAAGTTAATGAGACTGATTCAGAATGTAGACAAATAAACTTTGACACATTAACATGAAATGCTTTTGTTCTGTTTTATTTACGGTGCCTCAATGCTCCTAAAGCCTTGGGGCCATATTTCCGTGGGTCGAACAGCATAACTATTGGCAAAATGTGTAAGAAGGAACTGCAGATGCTGGTTTCCACCAAAGATACACCCAAAAAGCTGGAGTAACTCAACGGGTCAGGCTGCATCTCTGGAGAAAAGGGATATGTGACATTTCAAGGTCGAGACCCTTCTATGTACATTTTCTTGTCTCTTGGTTCCCTATCCCCTGACTCTCAATCTAAAGAAAGGTCTCGACCCGAAACGGCACCTATTCCTTTTCCCCAGAGATACTGACTGACCCGCCGAGTTACTCCAGGATTTTGTGTCTATCTTCAGCATAACTGCTGGATCGGCGTGCAATGCCATCGCCAACTTTTTGTTTCATTTCCATACTGTGCTTCATTAACATGCTCACACGCTGGAGTTGTTCCACTTTTGGCTGAAAGTCTTCTGTGTGATTCACTTAATCAGATACACAATACAATACATGGAATGGAAAACAGGGGAGAGATAATGACTTTGCCTTCCATCACAGTGAGGAGGAGATTGTGTTAATTGTGTGTCTTGTTTTTTTTTCCTTTTTTTTTTCTTGTTGTATGAATGCAGAAACCAAATTTCATTTTAACTTCATTTGAGGTTCAAATGACAATAAGCGGTATTGTATTGTGTATTGCATTGTTTTTAGATTTCAGGCTTATTATTCCATTATAATTAGGATCTATTATGTTAAAAGGCCCTGGGTGTCTTAACCAGATGTGGTGCCAATTCAACCTCAGGATTGTCATGTCAGGCCACCTTTAGTGATCCTGAAGGGTGCTTGTTGGGGATAAGGAGATGGGGAGGGGTGTGGGAGGGGGTTTCCTGGGTCCAGCAAAAACTACTCATCACACAACCCCTTTGTTGACCGTGACCTGGCATTTTGGGGGGGGTTTCCTACAGTATCTAACCACTTTGCTAATGTATCACGAGTTGGCTCATGATACATTAATCTGGCACCACACAAAGTTGACTAGGCTTTTAATTAGGAGTAAAACACAAAGTCCTGGAGTAACTCAGAGGGTCAGGCATCATCTCTAGATGACAAGGATAAGTCTCACCATGTCCTCCAGAGATGCTGGCTGGTCTGCTGAGTTACTCTAACACTTTGTGTTTTGCTCATTCCAGCATCTGCAGTTCCACGTGTATCCTCTTTAAAAGGGGTGTGATGTGAGCACATTTTTCAGGAGGTGATCATACACTAGGAGCAATATTAACAATAAACCGGAAACCTACAACACATAATTTATTGTGCCCCCTTTTGGGTGCCCTCTTAGCCTCCTTTACTCCAAGGAAAGCAAACCCATCTATCTGATCTCTCCACGGATCTAAAACATTGCATCTCGCACGACGCCCCAATGAATTATGAGCAAAACACAAAGTGCTGGTCTAACTCAGTGGGTCGGGCAGCACGTGTGGAGGGAATGGATAAACAATGTTTTGGGTCGGGATCCTTCTTCAGATTTAATCCCGTGAATTTCATCTGCGACCTCATGCAGATAGAACATAGAATAAGGACAAGCACAGTCATATCCTTCCTGTAATGTGGTCCAGAGAACACAATGCTCCAGCCAAACCACAGCTCTATGAAACGAGCGACTGGAGAAACTCGGTTGGTCAGGAAGCATCCATGGAGGCGAAGAGGTGGTTATTTGTTTGCTCCAGATTACAGATCATGTGCCTCTGAAAATTTTATGACGTTGTACCATGATCTTCATGCTTTTGCATTCTGTGGTTTATGTTGAGCAAACTCGCCACAACTAGGGAATGAATGTGACTGCTTATTCTACCAGTTAGTCTAGAAATCTCTATAAATAATATTAGACCAGAGAGCAGTAAACTACCTGACACTGTGTTTAAAGAGGTACCAACCTTCAAATAGCAAATTACCCTTTTGTGACATTGCATTTTACTGCAAAGAAATTCTTGAATTGAACTTAAAACAGAAAATTAATACGTTTCCAGTCAAATCCCCGAACTACAACTTTCATTTCTTATTTTAGTGGAGTACTTGGTAGACTTTACTCAGATCAAACATTTCTCTGCTGTGTTGACTCGCGATCAACAAGGGACAAATTTCTCCTTCATTTCTATTGCCTAAAACATCTGAGGATATTGGACTTGTCCTCGTCTCCATGCACGCAGTTCCCTGGACTTCCATAGAACTGAATGTTAAGAGGCAAGTACAACTATTGGATTACACATCTGCCTGGTGGTTGAAAGTGGATATGAATTGTTATCTTCTCGTATTTTGCACTTTATTCATCACTTTACTCCGATATAGAACATAGAACAGTACAGCACAGGAACAGGTCCTTCAACCCACAAAGTTTGGTCTGAACATTATGCGAAATTAAAGTTATCCTTTCTCCCCATCTGACCCATATTTCTCCATTCTCTGCATTTTCATCTCTTTCTCTCTATCTCTTTTTTCTATTTGCGCAAAAATGGTACGTGATAGCGCTACGATTTTTTGCCAGGTTACTCATCGTTCTGTGCTGCGAGTGCAACACGTTTTATTCCGATCGGTGGTATATCGTAAAAGTTCTCGAGGTTTAAACATCTTAAAAACCGCGCATGCGCAGTTTCCTTCAGTCACGCCACGCAGATTGGTCTCTTCTCCTGTCAGTCAATGCCACGGCGGGGTTGGCGATGCCCCTTCCTGTCCCACCAGCTGCGGTCTGTCCTGCCTTACTCTCAAACTCCTCTCTCCCCTCCTCACAGTAACTTGTCTATCGTCTCCCCCACCACCGGGGGGGGGGGTCCCAGTGGTTGCCCTGGTCCCGTCTCTCTCTCCCTCATCACTCAGCCCTCGGCAATGGCGATCCCATCTACCCGTCCCCCCGGGTCCGTCTCCTCTGCCGCCGTTGCGGTAACTACCCTCACTTCTTGGATCTTCTCCGCCAGCCCATCGAAACTCGTGGTGCCCACCGTGACGAACACCGACTCCATCCCCCCCCCCCTCCGGCAGCGGCAGCGAGTAGTTAGGCGGGTGGGCAGTGCGGGGACGGGCCGAGCAGTAGTGGCGGGAGGGCAGGGTGGGGACGGGCCGAGCGGTAGAAGCGGGCGGTCGGACAGGACGGGGACGGGCCGAGCGGCGGCTGAGCCGGAGTGGGTAGAGCGAGGGAGGGAGAGTCGGGTTGCAGGGTGGCCGAGCAGTTTGCATGGAGTTTGAGTGACTCACACATGATGCTAACTGGTCCAATCGTCAAGTTAACGGGATCTAAACCACAGCTAACAATGAATG
The DNA here is from genome assembly GCA_038087875.1 of Malacoraja senta. NCBI lineage: Eukaryota > Metazoa > Chordata > Chondrichthyes > Rajiformes > Rajidae > Malacoraja > Malacoraja senta. The sequence continues at coordinate 291,878,187 of CM075977.1, forward strand.
ACCTGTGGAGGAAGGAACTGCAGATGCTGCTTTTTATGGAGGGAGGGAGTGACTGAAGGTAGGGGAAAGGAGAGGTGAGGGAGGGATTGGGGGAGGGGAGGAGGAGAGGGGAAAGATCCTGGGGAGGTGAGGAAGGAGATGTGGGTGGGATTGAGGGAGAGGAAGTTGTAGGGAGGGAGGAGGAAAGTGGGGGAGGTGAGGCGAGTGGGGGAGGAGGGGGAATTGAGGGAGAGGGGAGGTAGGGAGTGGGGAATAGAGGGCGAGGAGAGCAGTGGAGGAGGTCAGGAGAGATAGTGGGGGGATAGGGGGAGGTGAGGAGTGGGGGATAGAGGGATAATAATAATAATAATGAATTTTATTTACGGGCGCCTTATACCGAGGTCTCAAGGACACCTTACAGAGATTTATAGGAAACATATAATCAGAATTAAAAAAATAAGTTATAAAGACCAATACACAAATCAGGGACAGAATTCCTTCCAAAAACACAAAAAAAGAAAATCAGAAGCACAATTTGAGGAGAGAGCAGCGGCAGCGAAGCCGCGCAGGGGGGTAGGGAGGGGAGAGGAGTTATGGAGGGAAGGAGAGACTGAGGGTAGGGGAGAGGTGAGGGAGGGATTGGGGGAGGGGAGGAGCAGAGGGGAAAAAGAGGGAGGGTGAAGAGGAGTGCTGGGGATGAGGGGAAATGAGCCATGCCTGCGCAGTTGGGGGCTATGCATGAGTGGTGGAATATTGCATTGGGGGGATGGGTTGCATTGGGGAACGGGTTGCGTTGGGGGACCAGGCCTCCCGTGCAACAGGGACCCAACGCGTCCCACTTAGTCTAGTACTTATCTAAAAGCCTCTTAAATCCCACAATTGTATCTTCTTCTTCCACCACCCTGGCAGCATGTTCAGCATATAGATACCAATCGATATTTCAGTAAACAAACTTACTTTGCATATCTTTAAGCTTTTTCCCCTTTGACTTTAAAGATATACCCTCCAGTATTTGACATTGTCACCCTGGACAAAAAGGTTTTGACTGTCTACCCTATCTATGCCTCCCATAGTTTTAAAAGCTTTTGTCAGGTCTCTACTCAACTTCTGATACTTCAGGGAAAATAATCAAAGATTGTTCAACCTTTCCTTATAGTTAATCCCCTCTAATCCAGGCATCACCCAGTGGACCTCTTCTGCATGATGATTCAACATCGTTCCAGTAATAGGGCAACCAGAATTGCACACAATACTTCAAATGCAGCTGCCCAAGATTTTCTGAAACTGCAACATAACTTTCTGACTCTTCTACTCAATGCCCCAACCAATAAATGCAAGTACACCATTCCATTTCTTTATCACTGTACCTACATGAGTTCCTATTTTCAGACTAATAGACTTGAACCTCTTACATTTAGTCTCCTAATTGCAAGACCTCGCATTTGCTCGAATACACTCCATCTGTCAATTCTCCACCCATATTGCTAACTTATCTATATCTGTTTTATCTTTTGAAATCCTTCACTGTCCGCAACTCCTCCATTTTGCGGGTCATCTGCAAACTTAATAACTAACCCATTTACATTTACACCCAAGCAATTTGCATAGATCACAGACAAAAGCTGGTCACAGACCTCAAGCCAGAGTAATGCATTTCCACCACTTCCTGTGATTTCTGGATAAGCCAACTCTGAACCCAACCTACCAAGAAGGTAGAAAGTCTGAAGAAGATCAGTAAGGGTGTCGGGGATTACAGGGAGAAGGCAGTAGAATGGGGTTGAGAGGGATCAGCCATGATTGAATGGCGGAGTAGACTTGATTGGCCAAATGGTCTATGTCTGCTCCTACTGCTTTTGAACTTATAAAAAGGGTCTTGACTTGAAACGTCACCTATCCATGTTCTCCAGAGATGCTGCCTGACCTGCTGAGTTATTCCAGCACTTTGTGTCCTTTTAAGTCATCATAGAATTCATGTCTTCATCTTCTGGATCAGCCAACCATGAGTGACCCTATCAAATGCCATATCAAATTGTCCATGTAGACAACGTCCACTGCCTATTCTCACCAATCAGTCTGTGCAGAAATCAAATTTAGTACGGATGTTGAGCCAGCAGCATTATTCAGTGTTGGAAAGAGCTTCTGGTGTTAACCCGGTGTGCTTTAGCTAAGGAAGCTACTTAGAGGATAATGTTTTACCAGTAAGCTGCCGAGCCAAGGCCAATGTTGATTCCATTAGGAGTGGCCTCCCACCATGTTGCAGCTGGTCTACCACAGCTTCAGTAAATCTGGGGGTGTTACCTCCTGCATTTTTCATTTAAGTACTTAAACATATGGGGTGCCTTTTGGAGCTCCCATTGGAGGCAAGAATGTGATAAATTGGCACGACGATTTACATTGTGAATAAAGCACAGCTGTAATAAAATATCTCCTTTCAGTCACCCAAAAAAGAAGCAAGCTGAAAGTACATCTTCGCAATAAAGGGTTTTGTCATGTTGAATGCTTGTTGTTCACTGTTCTGGTATTCATTTTTACTGGGAATGGCGTAAGAAAGGGAGCCTTTGCAATAACATTAATTCTAAACATCTTTCCCAAATGGACTTGAATCTCAACTCAGTTTTCCAGCCTTTTGCATGTATACCTTTGTGCATAGTTAAACATCGCTAATGATGACCATATCTTTGATTTGCTTTTGATCAACACTTCAGCCAGGGCTTGAACATTGAGCAAATTGATTCATCTGTGCTTGAATTGATCACATGATCATAGTGAGGTTCATCAATATTGTTCCATGGACATTTGTGCGGTGATGCGGGTGACTCCCACCCAGGCTATTCAGGTTAGAGGCTCTTGATGGGCTCAAGTCTGTGTAGAAAATAAGGAGCAGCAGATGCTGGTTTATCAAGGAAAGACACAAAATGCTGGTGCAACTCAATGGGTCAGGTAGCATCCCCGGAATACTTCTAGACGGGTCCTGAGCCAAGACGTCACCGATCCATGTTTTCCAGGGACGCTGTCTGATCTGCTGAGATACTCCAGCAATTTGTGTCTTTCCTCGTCAGAATAGCAGTGTGCGAAAGACCGAGAAGCTATACACGTAACAGAGTACTTGACGCTTATCAATGTGCATTAGTTTACCCTCCATGCCAGTACATTGTCTTCCATGCTAGTTTCTATTGCATTGATCCAGTCTTAAATTGAAAGATACAGCATAGAAACGGGCCCTTCAGCTCACTGAGTCCACACCAGCCTTCAATCGCCTGTTCACGCTAGTTCTATGTTAACACACGTTCACACCCACTCCCTACACATGAGGGACAATTTACAGAAGCCAATTAACCTACATGCCAGTATGTCTTTGAGATGTGGGAGGAAATTTGAGCACACGGAGGAAACCCTTGCGGTCACAAGTAGAACATGCAAACTCCACACAGACAACACCCAACGTCAGTTTCTGGAACTGTGCTGCAGAACCTTCGCCAGCTGTGCCACTATGTCACAGCTTCTTCCATATCTCTTCCAGCTCTTTTCTTTCATTCACCAATCCATCTTGGCCTTTAATGTTGATGTATTTATTTCCAGATTAACCCCAGAGATAAATCTCTCGCACTCGATACCTTCAGTATGTTTTGGGTCAGTGCATCTTGGATAAGAGGAAGCTGCAGGTTTCTAACAAAAAAAACATAACGGAATATCAAGTTAATTGGAAGTCATCTTTTGGAGCATTTCTATTTATCTCACTGAAGCTGAGATCACATAATTAGCAGCAAAATATCAAGGTGTATTGAAAACCACAATGTGCAAGTGCAATGTTTGAATTTGTGAACTGTTATCAATAATTATTCACCACATTAAGTGTAGCAGAACAAGAGCTATCTGTTTAATGTTAGGCAGAAAATGCTGGAGTAATTCAGCGGGACAAGCAGCATCTCTGGATAGAAGGAATGGGCTGTCCGAAGAACGGTCTCGACCCGAAACTTCACCCGTTCCTTCAATCCAGAGATGCTGCCTGAAACGTGGAATTACTCCAGCATTTTGTGTCCATCTTCGGTGTAAACCAGCATCTGCAGTTCCTTCCTACATGTTTAATTTTGGAGTTGCTAATTTTTCTTGTTAGTGAATGGAAATTGTTTCCTGGCCTTGAAGATGAATGCGGCATACTGTTACTTATTGGATAAGGTTGACAAAGAAACATGCTTTTGTTGCTTTGAGAGTTAAAGTCCTCTATAAGAAGTGATATCTCCCACACAAACTCCTAAATATTTCAACAAAATAGTTTCTTTTATTCTTTTATTCATGCATTCTTCTTTCATTCAATCTCCTTGAATTCCTGCAATCAGCCATGCCAGTTTTAGATCATTTACAGGAAATGTCAGAAATAGATTAAAATGAAAAGAGTTTCCCCATTCAGCGCGGCTAGATTGATTTACATAATACTGTTACTTGGATCCTTTTGCGGAAATAGATTGAAGCTAACACACTTTTTTAATATCTATATTTACTGCTAACCTACTGATAGATGACTGCAATGGTACATTTTTAAATAAATTACCCATCTCATCAACAAAACTTTTTCAATGCACAAAAGATAGAAATGTTATTGCAGTGCGATGTTTTGCGTGTTACGTGTTAAGAGACAACCAGTGGATGTGTTATATCTGGACTTTCAGAAGGCTTTCGACAAGGTCCCACATAAGAGATTAATATGCAAACATAAAGCATACGGTATTGGGGGTTCAGTATTGATGTGGGTAGAGAACTGGCTGGCAGACAGGAAGCAAAGAGTAGGAGTAAACGGGTCCTTTTCAGAATGGCAGGCAGTGACTAGTGGGGTACCGCAAGGCTCAGTGCTGGGATCCCAGCTATTTACAATATATATTAATGATTTGGACGAGGGAATTGAATGCAACATCTCCAAGTTTGCGGATGACACGAAGCTGGGGGGCAGTGTTAGCTGTGAGGAGGGTGCTAGGAGGCTGCAAGATGACTTGGATAGGCTGGGTGAGTGGGCAAATGCATGGCAGATGCAGTATAATGTGGATAAATGTGAGGTTATCCACTTTGGTGGCAAAAACAGGAAAGTAGACTATTACCTGAATGGTGGCCGATTAGGAAAAGGGGAGATGCAACGAGACCTGGGTGTCATGGTACACCAGTCATTGAAAGTAGGCATGCAGATGCAGCAGGCAGTGAAGAAAGCGAATGGTATGTTAGCATTCATAGCAAAAGGATTTGAGTATAGGAGCAGGGAGGTTCTACTGCAGTTGTACAGGGTCTTGGTGAGACCACAACTGGAGTATTGCGTACAGTTTTGGTCTCCTAATCTGAGGAAGGACATTCTTGCCATAGAGGGAGTACTGAGAAGGTTCACCAGACTGATTCCTGGGATGTCAGGACTTTCATATGAAGAAAGACTGGATAGACTCGGCTTGTACTCGCTAGAATTTAGAAGATTGAGGGGGGATCTTATAGAAACATACAAAATTCTTAAGGGGTTGGACAGGCTAGATGCAGGAAGATTGTTCCCGATGTTGGGGAAGTCCAGAACAAGGGGTCACAGTTTAAGGATAAAGGGGAAATCTTTTAGGACTGAGATGAGAAAAACTCAGAGAGTGGTGAATCTCTGGAACTCACTGCCACAGAATGTAGTTGAGGCCAGTTCATTGGCTATATTTAAGAGGGAGTTAGATGTGGCCCTTGTGGCTAAAGGGATCAGGGGGTATGGAGAGAAGGCAGGTACAGGATACTGAGTTGGATGATCAGCCATGATCATATTGAATGGCGGTGCAGGCTCGAAGGGCCGAATAGCCTACTCCTGCACCTATTTTTCTATGTTTCTATGTGATTGAATTTTATCAGATGCCTAGTAAACACAATGCAGCATCCAAGTAAGTTTGGATTGACTAATTCTCCAGTCACTTCTGGAGAATTTGACACCCATCGTCTTCCAACACTGCCCAGTCCATCAGCAGCTCTAACCTCCCCACCATCGACGGGATTTATTAGAGTCGTTGCCTCAAAAAGGCAGCCAGCATTATCAGAGACCCACACCATCTTGGCCTCACACTCACCACTGCCATCGGGAAGAAGGTACAGGAGCCTGAAAACCGTAACAGCTTCTTCCCTACAGCCATCAGCCAAACACTACAACCTCATAATAGTCTATTGTCATAACTACAATAGACTATTATTATTATCGTTGCACTCCTCTGTTTGTTTTTTGAGTATGTGTGTATGTGTATATACTGTGTGTGTGTGTGCATATATATATATACATATACACACATATACAGTGCATTCAGAAAGTATTCAGACCCCTTCACTTTTTCCACATTTTGTTACGTTACAGCCTTATTCTAAAATGGATTAAATTATTTTTTATCAACAATCTACACACAATACCCCAGAATAATAAAGCGAAAACGGGTGTTTAGAAATTTTTGCAAAGTAATTAAAAAGAATTAACTGAAATATCGCATTTACATAAGTATTCAGACCCTTTACTCAGTACTTTGTTGAGGCACCCTTGGCAGCGATTACAGCCTCAAGTCTTCTTGGGTATGACGCTACAAGCTTGGCACACCTGTATTTAGGTAATATCTCCCATTCTTCTCTTCAGATTCTCTCAAGCTCTGTCAGATTGAATGGGGAGTGTCAATGCACAGCTATTTTCAGGTCCCTCCAGAGATGTTCGATCGGGTTCAAGTCCGACTCTGGCTGGGCCAGTCAAAGACATTCACAGACTTGTCATGAAGCCACTCCTGTGTTGTCTTGGCTGTGTGCTTAGGGTCATTGTCCTGTTGGAAGGTGAACCTCCGCCCCAGTCTGAGGTCCAGAAAGCTCTGGAGCAGGTTTTCATCAAGGATCTCTCTGTACTTTGCTCCGTTCATCTTTCCCACAATCCTGACTAGTCTCCCAGTTCCTGCCACTGAAAAACATCCCCACAGCATGATGCTGCCACCACCATGCTTCACCGTAGGTATGGTATTGGCCAGGTGATGAGCGGTGCCTGGTTTCCTCCAGACGTGACGCTTGGCATTCAGGCCAAAGAGTTCAATCTTGGTTTCATCTGACCAGAGAATCCTTTAGGTGCCTTTTGTCAAACTCCAAGCGGGCTGTCATGTGCCTTTTACTGAGGAGTGGCTTCAGTCTGGCCACTCTACCATAAAGGCCTGATTGGTGGAGTGCTGCAGATATAGTTGTCCTTCTGGAAGGTTCTCCCATCTCCACAGAGGAACTCTGGTGCTCTGTCGGAGTGACCATCGGGTTCTTGGTTACCTCCCTGACCAAGGCCCTTCTTCCCCGATTGCTCAGTTTGGCTGGGCAGACAGCTCTATGAAGAATCCTAGTGGTTCCAAAGTTCTTCCATTTAAAAATGACGGAGGCCACTGTGCTCTTCGGGACCTGCAATGCTGCTGAAATTGTTTTATACCCTTCCCCAGATCTGTGTCTCGACACAATCCTGTCTCAGAGGTCTACGGACAATTCCTTCGTCTTCATGGCTTGGTTTATGCTCTGACATGCACTGTCAATTGTGGGACCTTATATAGACAGGTGCGTGCCTTTCCAAATCATGTCCAATCAATTTAATTTACCACTGATGGACTCCAATCAAGTTGTAGAAACATCTCAAGGATAATCAATGGAAACAGGATGAACCTAAGCTCAATTTTGAGTATCATAGCAAAGGATCTGAATACTTATGTAAATGTGATATTTCAGTTATTTCTTTTTAATTACTTTGCAAACATTTCTAAACACCTGTTTTCACTTCTTCATTCTGGGGTATTGTTTGTAGATTGATGATTAAAAATATGAATTTAATCCATTTTAAAATAAGGCTGTAACTTAACAAAATGTGAAAGAAGTGAAGAGGTCTGAATACTTTCTGAATCCACTGTATATGAGTCTGTGTATATTTACACACTGAGCTTTTCTTTTCTCTTGTTTATCATATCATACTATGTTTGCATATTGTGTTGTGCTGCAACAAGTAATAATTTCATTGTTCTATCTGAGACATATGACAATAAAACACTTGACTCTTCGCTTTTAAGCCTTTGACTTTGTTTCTATCCCTTTGCCCAATGTGCTCAGACCCTCCTATCAGTTGCTTTGGCCAGACTACATTGCAGAAAGCTCTCCCACTCCCTCAAACACCAATTGCCTTTACAACTATAGCTACAGGGAGAGGTTGAGGAGGCTGGGACTCTATTCCCTGGAGCGCAGGAAGATGAGGGGATGATCTTATAAAGGTGTAAAAAATCATGAGAGGAATAGATCAGGTAGACACACAGTCTCTTGCCCAGAGTAGGGGAATAGAGAACCAGGGGACAAGATGAAGGGGAAAAGATATAATAAGAACCTGAGGGATGATTTTTTTTCACACAAAGGGTGGTGGGTGTATGGAACGAGCTGCCGGAGGAAGTAGTTGAGGCAGGGATTATCCATACGTTTATGAAACAATGAGACGGGTACCTGGATAGGACAGATTTTGAGGGATATGGGCCAAATACAGGCAGGTGGGACTAGTGTAGACGGGACATGGTTTACCCCCAAGACGATTCCTTCACTGAGTGATCTTGACAGCCAACATCACCCCCTCAGTAAACTTCTCCTGCACCATTATCCACAGCTTTCCCACAGCAGCTCAACCATTTATGCAACATCATTGCTGGTACAGCTTCAGGCAAAACTTGCATGGGAGCACTATGGCTTTAGTATTTGTTAGCAGGCAACATTATCAAATGTGATGAAAACTAAAAATAGACGATTTGGATTTTTCCAAAAGAAAATGTAAATACTCCACAGATCTCGCAGCATCACTGGAAAAGGAAACAAAGTTAATATTTTAGGTTAATAACTCTTTGTTACAACCATTTTAACTCTAATTCCGTTTCTCTTTCCACACATGCTTCCTGACCTGCTGAGTGTTTCCATCATTTCCTATTTTTGTGTTGGATTTTCAGCATTGGCAAGTTCCAACAACTTGCCAACGCAGCTGCATCAGGCCTTCCTCCCCCAGACAGTACCAACCTGGACTCTTCCTACCAAGCCTACTGCAACATGCTTATCAGTGCAGGCAAGGAAACCATCCCCCGTGGCTACCAGAGGGATTGCATTCCATGTTGGGATGATGAGTGTCAACAGCTATATGAAGATCATACTGCCGCTTTCACCAAAGAGGATTCTGAAACCACTGCCACTACATTGCTCACACGCTTGAACTACAAGAACGCTGGATTGAGACGGTAGAATCGATGGACTTCACCCACTTGAGCCGTAAACCATGGCACACCGTCAACCGCCTGACCGGCAGAGCTACATCCAAACCCGGCAAATGCCCAGTGACCGCCAACGCAATCGCATCTCAACTAGTCAAGAATGGCGGATTCACAAACTCTGACTGTGATTTCTCATGCGAAGTTAGCAAAGAGGTGGCCCAGTCATGGAAAACTGACAGAGTGGATACGGACCTGGCTTTCGCCCCCGAGGAAATGGCCACAGCACTCAAGATGTTGAAAGCAGGAAAGGCCCCCGGATCTGACAGCATACACCCAGAGTTTCTACTACATACTGGAAAGGCTGCTACCAACTGGATCCGACAGTACCTGTCGACCTCCATGGAAAAGTGCAAAATACCAAACATCTGGCGTCATGCAACAGTCATCGCTCTCCCGAAGCCGAACAAGCCAAAGGATGATCCTAAAAGCTACCGGCCTATCTCGCTCCTCTGCATCCCATACAAACTCCTCGAGAGGCTGATCCATGGGCGTATCAACCCCATCATAGACCCTCAACTACCCCGCGAGCAGGCTGGTTTCCGCCAAGGTTGATTCACTGCGGACCAGGCAACCCTCCTCACCCAAGCACCTCCTCACCCAAGACATCGAGTTAAACGCTGAATAAAACATTCAGAGTGAAATAAAAACACAGAGTGCTGGAGGAACTCAGCGAGCTAGGCGGCATTTGTGGAGGGAATGGATTAGGAGTTGTTTTGGGCCAGGGTTCTTCTTCAATAGGAAGGAACTGCAGATCAAAGATACTAGAGCGGATACTAGTATCTTTGCTGCAGATCAGGCATGATATTCTTCCGATTTAAATCATAATTCCGATTTTATTGTTTTCTTATTTGTCCATTTTTTTGTGCCCGATTATTTGGCGGCCAATCAACCGCTGTCTCTAAGGGGGTTGCATCCAATCACCGACCAGCTTCCCTTAAAATTCCTGTCCAATCAACAAATCGGACTCCTCCCGTCCAATCAGCTGCTGTCTCCAAGGGCATTGTGTCCAATCACATAATGCGCTGGTCACTCGGTGGCCAATCAGACACAGTCTCCGAGGGGCGTTGTGACCAATCACCAACCTGCTTCCCTCACTGAAGCAGATGATGGCTGCAGCCAACATCGAGAGAGAGAGTGAGAGATGCCCCCCCCCCCCCCCTCCTTCCTTCCCAACCTCAGCCTCACGGACCTTAGCGTACTCCTAGTTCCTAAAACTCATTTCCATCACTGCCACTCTACCACCCACCAAATGAAGCTCTGGGCCTGGCAAACTTTGACGCAGAGACAACAACCTGGCTGCTCAACTGCTTGAGATCTAACTATTCCTTTGGTTTATGTTTCATTCGCAAGAAGAAGACAAGAAGAAGCATTGGCAGTTGTCTGATTTTTGGTTCTAGTTTTCGCCCATTGGAGACGAGAGTTTACAGTTTGAGTAATGATTTTACTGAAAATTAGGATGGAGGTGGCAGTCCTGATTGCCATTGATACTAAAAGCAGCCTTTTAGAGGCCACATAAAAACTGGAGGAAAAGCATGATGCATGATATTATGCATGAGTAGCTCACAACACAATGGTATGAACATTGCATTCAACAATTTAGGTAGCAAACCATCAACAGCCCTTGACCCCTCCCCTCTCCCCTCCCCTGTCCCTTCCTCCTCTGTCCCTTCCTCTGGCTTCACATTTCGCACCTTCTCTCTGTATACACAGCCTTTAGTCTTCTTTCCATCTCTGGGCTTTGTCTGCCAATTTAAACCATCGCCTATATGCATCTATCACTTGCCCTCATTTCCCCTCATTTATTTAAGCATTCTTCCCACCACTCAGGCTGAAGAAGGATCCTGACCCAAAATGTTGCCTATCCACATTCTCCAGAGATGTTATCTGGATTTAATTATGTGTTAAATGACGTGGTTGCGGAGTCAGTGGATGCATTGGTTGTAATCTTCCAGAATTTCCAATTGTCTAGGAAGTTCTCAAATGCTTGGAATACCACAAATGCACTCTTGCTATGCACGAAAGGAGAAGATTAAATGCAGTTAGTCTAACTTCGGTCATTGGAAAAATGCGGGAATCCAGTTATAGGAAGTTGTGGAAGGTGTATTTAAAATAAACTCATGATAAAATCAAGCAGAATCAAAGTAGTTTCATGACAGGTTAATTATGTTTGATGACTATTTGTCAGTACTATTAATGTACTGTAAGTTTGTAACAAGCAGAGAAGATAAGGAAGAACTGGTAGATGTAAGCGCCTGTCCCACTTGGGCGTCATTTGCGCGTCATTTACACGACATCATTTACGCGTCACGATGCACGACGCGGGCGTTGTGACGCTCATGGCGTGCATTACGCGTGCATGGCTCATGGTGATGCAGGCAGTGACGCACGGTCGCGCGCGGCGCCCCAGGACTTTGGGATTCACAAAATCTTTGCGCGCTACCTACGTGATGCGCAAATGATGCCCAAGTGGGACAGGCCATGCAGTGTATTGGATTTCCTGTTGGCTTCAGTATGGCACCACACAAAGGCCAATGTACATGATACCACTCATTGCTTGGAGGTAATGTATTACTGTGTATTGAACAGAAAGTACAGAGGAGATAAATGGTTTATTTTCATGTTGGCATGGCATAGCCGAGTAGCCCGTTGGTACTTGGATCTCAACTGTTCATAATCTCTCTGTGGCAGAAGTCAATGACTCCATACCTTTGACAATCACATGAACAGGATGGGATTAGAAGGGATGTGGGTCAAACACGTGCAAATGACGCTAGCTTAGATGGTGCATCTTAATCAACATGAATAAAGTTGGGACAAAGGGCCTATTTAAATGTCATGACTGATTTGATCATGGCCTCAGCTCCACCCTCCTGCAGGACTCTGACTCTGCGACTCAATCTACATTAATGATTAAGAGAGGAATGTTTGGAGCACATCCTCTTTGGTAGGAAGAATTTAAGAAAAAAACGAATTTAAAAAAAAGGAGAATACAGAGGGATCTGTGTGTCCTTGGACATGAAACACCTCACGTTGGCATTGAGGTACATCCAAGTACTGGAATGTTGGCCTTCACTGCAAGGACAATGGAGAAAAAGGGAGGGAAGTTTTACTACAACTGTAGACTCCATACCTGAAGTATGCATGTAGTTTTGGTCTCTTAAGGATTTGAATTGGAGGCAGATTAGAGAAGATTCACGGGATTGATGCCCGCGATGAGAATTGTTTTGTTAAGAAAATTTGGACCCGTATTTGCTAGAAATTGGAAAAATGAGGGATAATTTTGATATATTTTATAAGATTCAGTTGTGGTTCGATCGGCTGAATGTTGAGGAGATGTTTGCCCTTTATTGTACTTCTAGAATTGGGGGACGTACTTTCAAATAAGGGCTTGCTATTTAAAACCATGATAAGCAGGAGTTTGTTCTCTGAGGCTTGTAAAATGGGGAATACAGAGGGATCCGGATGTCTTGAAACACAGCAAATTGGTGTAAAGGTACATCAAGTAATGGAATGTTGGCCTTCACTGCAAGGACAAAGGAGAAAAAGGAGAGAAGTTTTAATACAACTATAGACTCTATACCTGCAGTATGCATGTAGTATTGGTCTCCGAAAGATTTGAACTTCCAGAATAAGGGCTTGCTATTTAAAACCACGATAAGCAGGAATTTCTGCTCTGAGGCTTGTACATCTTTGGAATTCTCTGCCCAGAGTTGCAGAGGTAGGGTCATTGAAATATTCAAACCTGAGGCAGACAGATCTTTGGTGTATCAGGGAGGCAAGGTTTATGGGAGTGACAGAAGGGTGGAGCTGAGGCCATGATCAAGTCAGTCATGATGACATTGAATGATGCAGCGTCCGATGGTCTTCCTGGCCTTTTCCTGCTCCTGTTTGTGTTCTTAAGTACAGGTGAATATGACTGCTCTGTGTCTGCTGTGAATCACATAAAAGCTTTCTTCACAAGGTAAGACTGTGGGATGTATCACAGTGTGTGCTGGTTATGCAAACACTCGGATATAACTGGATAGAGTAGAGAGAGAGAGAGCGAGAGAGAGAGAGAATTGTGAATGATCATCCGCATGTCATATCCATTAATATAACATTTATGTCCCCATATTTATTAAACAGCAATTCAATTTGCCCTCTCCAGACCTCTGCATCACTTTATTATATTCCGTGCTGTCATCCCATGTTATTTAAAATCTTTATGTGTAGATTTATGCCACATGTTTAAAATTATGTTGTGTGATTTCAGTGCAGTTTCTGATTTGAATTACTCTTAACTGGGATTGTTCTACTGCGGCTGGAGCCAAGAAACTTGTGTGCTGTAGAGCAGACAGTCTCCCCCAGGGCACCCACCCCCTTCACCCACTCTCCCCTCCAAAGAACCACAAGTGATTGCTAAACTAGAATGAATGTGTTTCTGATGTTACATTTTTTAAATGTGTGGGTGTTTATTTGAATTTTTGATTTGAGAGATATGAAGAAACGGAGATATTGCTGTGAGAAAGGCTTTCTAGTGTTTAGTTGAGAGATACAGTGTGGAAACAGGCCCTTCAGCCCACCAGGTCCATGCTGACCAGTGATCCCCGTACACTTGCCCTATCCTACACACTAGGGACAATTTACAATCTTTACCGAAGCCAGTTAACCTACAAACCTGTACGTCTTTGGAGCGGCGAGGAAACCAGAGTACCCGGGGAAAACCCATGCGTTCACAGGGAGAACATACAAACTCCATACAGACAGCACCCATTGTTAGGATCAAACCCGGATATCTGGCTCGTAAGACAGCAACTCTCCCGCGCATCTCAGTGCCGCCATTAAATTCAGGGGAACTCCTGCAATGATGTTCTTTGGCTTTCGAGGTCAGCATCGAACCCAGGTCTCCGGCACTGTAAGGCAGCAACTCTACCGTTGCGCCACCGTGCCGCCCATAGTGCTTGTGATGTCATTCCTTTATTTGAAATCCCTGTAAATTTCTCCTTATGAATGGGACTAGCTTAGAAGCAGCATCTCAGTTGGGCTGAAGGGCCTGTTGCCGAGCTATACGAGTCTGACTCTAAGCGCATGCTACTCGAGAGGCAGCGGAAAAGTAAAATATAACAATGTTGAAAACCTTAAAGGAAAACTGAACTCCCTGGGCAGAACAGCTGCCGAGACGACTGAATGCAAAGAACAGAAGTACAAAGGCACCACTGAGGGGAGTAGGAGTTCGGCAGACAAGACATCTTAAAATAAAGGCAATGGGACTGTTCGAGGAAGGCAGCAAGGGAGCGAGAAGCAGAGGTTAAGGAAGGAGAGATGGTAGAAAGAGGCAACAAAAATAACATCTGTCTTCCACGTATGTGCGATGATCGGAACTCGCAGGCTCAACAATCCAAAGGAAGAAGAGATGAAAGTGGTCCCAGTTCTTGCAGCTGACAAGCACTGACATGTGGAAAGCTAATCCATGTTTCCATTGTTCCAGGACTGGGACCACACACGTGTGGCATGAAATCCCTTCCAAGAAGTAAAATCGTAGTGAGTGATAGAAGTTGCGGCAGTACAGCTACTTGTTAACGTTAAAGCAAATCCAAAACATTATTTAGGGTGTGGATTGCTTGATCTGTTGCACAGTGAGTCTCAGTGGAGCAGAAGAGGTCTGCTGAGTTCACACGGGTTTAAATTTCAACCCATGAAACGGTGTATATATTTGGGTGTGTATATACTTGTGCAAAGGTTTTAATGGATAGAAGATCCCTGTTGGTGGTAATTATTGCTATTCGGTATAATGCCAAAGATAGGGAAACTATTCAAAGAGCAACATAAAAGTCAGTAGCAGTTTGTGAGGCAGGAAGAATAAAGGCACATAGCCTGGGGAAAAGGAATTTCCATAATCTTCTCTGCTCAAAAGTGAGTGTTGAGTTTTTACAAACCAGAATTACACTGAAAGGTCTTGCAGAATATTTTTCATTTTAATTCTTGCAAGGACCAATATTGCCTTAATTTGTTTGTTATGAAGGAGGTTCAGTCTTGTCAGAATTGTCGGACAAGGTACAAGTTTTTTTCCCACCAGAAATAATAGCAGAAAATGCCGGAAACATTTTGTTATTCCTGAAATGTTAACCCATTTCTCTCTCCTCAGATGTTGCATGACCCGATGAATGTTTTGGCATTTTCTTGTTTTATTTCAGATTCCCCGCATTCATAATAATAATTATCTTTTTAAACTTTCCATCTGATTTGGAAATGGTCACAAAAACATTTTGTTTGAGAAAAAAGGTTGGGCTGAATCTTGCTCACTTGAGCCTGCCAGCGTGGATTACCAGATGGTGTGTGGAAGGTCTTGCTAAATGTCCAGATCCTGGTGATGTGGCCTGAGAGGTGTAGTAGGCCCTCTAAGAGTACACATCAAAATCAGAATCTGATTTTATTCGCCAAGTATGTTTTGCAACATACGAGGAATTTCATTGGCCAGGTCAGTCATACAATTAAAAGCAACAGACTCAAAAACACATTTTAACATGAACATCCACCACAGTGACTCCTACACATTCCTCACTGTGATGGAAGGTGAAATAAAGTTCAAGTCCTTCCTTTTGTTCTTCCTCGGTCGGGGGCCTCGAGCCCTCCGTTGACGGGACGGTCTTGACTCCCGTAGCCGGCGGTGTTCGGGCCCTCCGCGTCGAGGCGATCCGCTCCCGCATCGGGGCGTTGTCAGCTCCCCCGCGCTGGACGATCGAACCTCGCGTCGGGGCTGGACGAACCTTCTGCGGCGTTGGAGCTCCCGACTAGCCTCTCCCGAGACTGCGAGCCCTTGATGGTAAGTCCACAGGCCGCGGTGGGAGCGATCCCAGGCAAGGGGTCCGCTCCGATGTTAAGTCCGCGCCCCGCGGTGGAGCTCACGACAGTCCTAGGAGGTTTCCAGCTCAGCGATGGTAGGCCGCAGAGCCCGGAGAATGTGATCCGAAAATTGATCACATCTCCGGGAAGGTAGGAACTTGAAAACAAGTTTCCCCCGATCCCCTCCCCCCTCCGCTCACATAAAATAAACCGAAGTACATTAAAACAAACTTTAACAAATGCTAAAAATAACAAAAAGATGAAAAAACTAACAGACTGCCGGCAGGGCTGCCATCTCCCCGGCGCCCCTGGTGGTTTATACGTGGCCTTGATAGCGGGATTCAATTAGGTGGCCAAAACTGGAAGAGAACAACCATCTCAGAAGGTTGCAGAGCTGGATAAAGTATCGGGGTTAGAGAAGGGTGAGTGGAGAAAGTTGAAAAGGAGAATCTTTAAATTCTTATCTGGTTTAAGGAGTGATCAATACAAGTCAGTGAGTTCTGTGGATGATGGTTGAACAAGGCTTGGTAGGACAAAGAGAGTGGAGTTTTGGAGACTCCTATTCATAGAGTATAGCTCTGCTCTCAATACCATTATAAAAAATAAACTCATCTACAAACTCGTGGAACTTGAATCAGCAATCCTGATCTCGCATCTACCTCAATGGACACCTTTGAAGTATCTTTAAGCGGACTTTATCTTGCACTAAATATTGTGCCCTTTATCCATCCACAGTGGATGGCTTGATTGTAATCATGTATAGTCTTTTCACCAATAAACCAAACAAATAAACTAAATAAACTCTACTGTATTGCACATGGGTAGGAAGGAACTGCAGAGGCTAGATTGCATCGAAGATAGACACAAAATGCTGGAGTAACTCAATGGGACAGGCAGCATCTCTGGATATAAGGAATGGGTGGAATTGTGGTCAGAAATTAATCTTGCTTCAGATGTGATAACTAAGTTAAGAAGAGTCTAATTGATCTCGGGCACTTGAAGAGAAGTTGTGTTAACTGATGGAAGGTCGTCAACCTGAAGTGTTGACTCTCTCTTTCATTCCCATGGATGATATCTGACCTGGGTGAATATTTCCAACACCTTTTGTTTTTATTTTGCAATTTCCAGCTGTTGTAGAGTTATGCCTTGAGGGAACTGGAGTGATAAATACATAGCTAATTGAAACAAAGCAATTAAGGAAAGTCAATTGCATGGAAAGGTTTTTGTTTCTGAAATAAGGTTAAATTAATTAATTGGAGTTGGTTCTACTCTTGTTTCAAGATGTGGAAGAGTCCTGCATGTGAACTTGTCTATTTGCGCTGTTTTTTGCGCAACATCTACCACAAGTACTTGACAGAGTGAAGCCCAGGACCAATGCCAGGAGGTCCGGACTCAGTTGGGAGATCACAATTTGCTGACATTTGGCAACATTAGAGGATTCCCCCATGGTTTCCTGGGAGACCTCTAGTGTTCTCAGCTAAGCCACGTGGTGTGGACAGAGAGGCTGCTGTGGAGGGTGCAGGGGATAAGTGGTGGGTGATCAGAGATGGGTGAAGAGCACTGAAGAGCATGGATAGCTGTCATGGTTGGGTGGCCTCCCTCTGGAATAGATGGAAGAAACTGGTGCTGAGGTGTTAGGTTTTAGGAAGAGTTAAATTGAAAGGGTGAGGAATGTGCATGCAACTGCTGTCTGGATGGAGAGCTTGATCTGCAATTTCTTTGAGTAGATTGGTAATTCCTGCTATTTCCCAGCTTATAGGGATGGATTCATTCTCTGGAAGCCTCCAACTCGTTTTCATCATGCACATTACTGATAAAATACAAGAAGTGTGGTTGTTTTGGAAGAGCACAAAATGTTGGAGAAACTCAGCAGTTCGGGCAGCATCTATAGAGGACATGGATGGGTGACATTTCGGATTGAGAGCCAAAATGTCTTCCAGAGATCCTGCCTGACCCACTGAATTACTCCAGCACTCTGTGTTCTATGTAGGAAGGAACTGCAGATGCTGGTTTAAACCGAAGATAGTCACAAAAAGCTGGAGTAACTCAGCGGGACAGGCAGCATCACTGGAGAGAAGGAATGGGTGACATTTCGGGTTGAGACCCTTTGTCAGACTGGTTAGGGATAAGGGAAACTAGAGATATAGGCGATGGTATAGAAAGATAAAGAACAATGAATGAAAGATATGCGAAAGAGTAACGATGATAAAGGAATCAGGCCAGTATTAGCTGTTTGTAGGTTGAAAACGAGAAGCTAGTGTCAACTTGGGTGGGGGAGGGATAGAGAGAGAGAGGGAATACCGGGGCTACCTGAAGTTAGAGAAATCAATAATCATACCACTGGGCTGTAAGCTGCCCAAGCGAAATATGAGATGCTGTTCCTCCAATTTGCATTTAGCCTCACTCTCACAAGGGAGGAACTTCACCACCAATTTTCATCCTGCACTCAAATGTACTTGGACCATCAGCGACACCTCCCTCCACTTTCATGATTTCACAGTCTCCATCTCTGAATATAGACTATCGACATGTCTATTACAAACCCACTGACTCCCACAACTATCTCGACTACACATCTTCCCACCCTGCTTCCTGCAAACACTATATCCCCTCCTACCAATTCCTCCGACTACGCCACATCTGCGCCCAAGATGAGGTGTTCCATACCAGGACATCCAAGATGACCTCATTCTTTAGGGAATGGGGGTTCCCCTCTCCCATCATGGATGAGGTGCTAATTCGTGTCTCCTCGGTACCCCGCAGCTCTGCCATTGCTCCCCCTCCCCTAGTCACAACAGAGATAGTCCCCTTAGTTCTTACCTTTCACCCCATCAGCCGGCGCATACAACACATCCCTTTCCACTCAAACCACCCCCTCCCGAGGTACTTTCCACTGCAACCGCAGAAGATGCAAAACCTGAACCTATACCTCCTCCCTCGATTTTGTCCACGGACCCCGACAATCCTTTCAGGTTAGGCAGCAGATCACTTGCACCTCCTCCAACCTCATCTACTGTATCCGTTGTTCAACTTGTGGACTCTTATACATCGGCGAGACCAAACATAGACTGGGCGATCGTTTCGCTGAACACTATATTTACAATATATATTAATGATTTAGATGAAGGGATTACAAGTAACAGTAGCAAATTTGCAGATGACACAAAGCAGGGTGGCAGTGTGAACTGTGAGGAGGATGCTATGAGAATGCAGGGTGACTTGGACAGGTTGGGTGAGTGGGCAGTTGCATGGCAGATGCAGTTTGATGTGGATAAATGTGAGGTTATCCACTTTGGTAGCAAAAACAGGAAGGAAGATTATTATCTAAATGTTGTCAAGTTGGGAAAAGGGGAAGTACAATGGGATCTGGGGGGTCCTTGTTCATCAGTCAATGAAAGTAAGCATGCAGGTACAGCAGGCAGTGAAGAAAGCAAATTACATGTTGGCCTTCATAACAAGAAGAGTTGAGTATTGGAGCAAAGAGGTCCTTCTGCAGTTGTACAGGGCCCTAGTGAGACCACACCCAGAGTATTGTGTGCAGTTTTGGTTCCCAAATTTGAGGAAGGACATTCTTGCTATTGAGGGAGTGCAGCGTAGGTTCATAAGGTTTTTTCCCGGGATGACGGGACTGTCATATGCTGAGAGAATGGAGCGGCTGGGCTTGCATACTCTGGAATTTAGATGGATGAGAGGGGATCTTATTGAAACATGTAAGATTATTCAGGGTTTGGACACGATAGAGGCAGGAAACATGTTCCCGATGTTGGGGGAGTCCAGAACTGGGGGCCACATTTTAAGAATAAGAGGTAAGTCATTTAGAACGGAGATAAGGAAACACTTTTTCACACAGAGAGTTGTGAGTCTGTGGAATTCTCTGCCTCAGAGGGCGGTGGAGACCGGTTCTCTGGAAACTTTCAAGAGAGATCCAGATAGACTTCTTAAAGATTGTGGAGTCATGCAACATGGGGATGCCAGGAATGGGGTACTGATTGTGGATGAACTGCCATGATCACATTGAATGGCAGTGCTGGCTTTAAGGGCCGTATGGCCTATTCCTGCACCTATTGTCTATTGTCACCTTCGCTCTGTCCTCCTGAACCAACCTGATCTCCCAGTTGCTAAACACTTTAATTCTCCTTCCCATTTCCACACAGACCTTTCGGTCCTCGGTCTCCTCCATAATCAGAGTAAGGCTAAATGCAACTTGGAGGAACAGCATCTCAAATTTTGCTTGGGCCTGTGATATGAATATTGCCCAGTGGTATGAATATTGATTTCTCTAACTTCAGGTAGCCCCAGTATTCCTCACTCTCTCTCAATCCCTCCCCATCCAAGTCGCACTAGCTTCTCGTTTCCACCTAACAAACGACTAACAATGGCCTATTTCCTTTATCATCTTTTCTTTTTTGCATATCTTTCATTCATTGTTCTTTAGCTCTCTACATCATCGCCTATATCTCTCGTTTCCCTTATTCCTAACCATTCTGAAGAAGAGTCTCGACCCAAAACGTCACCCATTCCTTCTCCCCAGAGATGCTGCCTGTCCCGCTGAGTTACTCCAGCTTTTCTACTCTGTGTTCTATGTAAGATTCCAGCATCTGCAGTTCTTTGCATCTAAGTGTGGTTGTTTTGACTTTACTTTCGACTTTAGAGATACAGCGCGGAAACTGGCCCTTCAGCCCACCACGTCCATGCCGACCAGTGATTCCCTATACACTGGCACTATTCTATACGCAAGGGACAATTTTACAATTTTTACCGAAGTCAATTAATCTACAAACCTGTACATCTTTGGAGTGTGGGAGGAAACCAGAGCACTCGTGGTTACATGTGGTTACAAGGAGAATGTACAAATTCCGTACAGACAGCACCTGTAGTCAGGATCGAACCCAGGCCTCTGGGTCTGTAAAGCCCCTGTCCCACTTTCACGACCTAATTGGCGGCCTCTGCCAAGTTTGCCCTTGACTCATACTTGCAGCATGGTCGCCACGAGGTTGTAGGAGGTCTTCATAACTCTTCCTCATGCTCGTGAGTGGTCTCCGCGTACTCGTGGCCTCAAGTAGGTCGCAGCGTTTTCTCCAGCCTGATAAAAAATGTCCACGAGTAAAAAAAAAAGGTTGGCATGGAAAAAATTGATACATTTTACTCATAGGTAGGTCGTAGTCGGTCGTGATGGTAGTCGTAGGTAGTCGTGGGTAGTCGTGGGTAGTCGTAGGTAGTCATAGGTCGGTAACTGGCCTGAGAAAAAAAAATGCAACCATGACATCATTTTATCATGTGATCATGTTCCACTCGTAGCTGGTCGTAGTTGGTCTTAGGTGTGGAAGACTGAGGGTGAGGGGGGTCGTAGGAGGTCGTAGACAGTCGTAGGAGGTCGTAGACATAGTCGTAGGAGGTCGTAGGAGATCTTTTACTTCAGCGAGTCAACACGACCTTGACATTTTTTTCAACTCCTCTAGGGTCTTTGAAACTCGTGGATTATGTCGTCCAAGTGGGACAGGCCCTTAAGGCAGCAACTCTTACCGCTGCACCATTGTGCTGCCCTTTTGACCGGGTATTTATGAGATGAGCAGATCTACAGAGTGACTGGATGCACAGTTAAGCCCATGTTTCCTCGTACAATGATTTCCTGACTCGAGTAACTCTTCAGAGTGGGCACTGCTTCTTTCCTGTTCTTTTCCCCACTGATGTGCAGTCCAAAGCAAACAACCTCCACAGCACCAAAAACCAAACACTCCAGATCAGAATGTTTACTTTCTGCTCCTGTGTCATTTTAAAGCAATTTTTATAGAAATAGTTTGAAACATTTGTTGCATTACTGAGTTGTGCTTTGATCCTTGTCTTACATATGATAAACGTAGCCATGGCCACGGGTCCTGTTCAGATCAACGTGCATATGTTTTAGTAATCTGATCAGTGTCATAATGTACAATTTATTATCTGGCCCTTTCTCAAAGCCGCGACTGTTTTGCTTCAGCATTGTGTCTTCTACCACGGGCAATTTTGAATGTTTTCCTCCAAAAGCATCTGCCTGCAGTATGTCAGTGTCGCTGTGCATTGTGAGTAGGCTGGGGAACAAATAGGTGACATTGACTGTTTCAAGAAAACATACACATCTGCCGTTGAGCATGGTCCATGACCCAGCAGCCTTCCTGTCTCCATGATGTTAAAATAAACCTGGATGTGGCAACGTGGCACCGCCTCACACGCCTCTAGCATTCATGTCAGACTTTATTTTAAATAAGACCCGGAGTGGAGGAGAATCGCAAGAAGCCTTTGTAAGACTTTTTTTTTTTTTTTAACTCATCAACGTCAGCTGACCTATGGCACTGTGGTTTTGAAATTACTGCAGGACTGACATCTTAAAGCCGAATCTTACTCGGTTTAAGTTATTTTCAACCCTGTATCCTTTGCATTTTATACTTGCAACCTATAGCTTCTAATAATCACTTTAAATTTAACACTATTTTTGAAATTATATATGTCATACAATGTTGTTTTGGGTACAGAGAGGAGCTTTGTTTTGCATGCCATACCAATCAGATCAGATAATATTATACTTAAATGCTATCAAGTAAAATTCATGTACGCTAGGTAGAGCAGATGGAAAGATACATAGTGTAGAGTATAGTTCTCAGCATTGTAGCACATCAGTTCCATAGGCAAAGCCCAATGTCTGCAATGGGGGGGGGGGAGGGGGAGAATTTGTAAGCGCTGTTTATGGGCGACTATTTGCATACCTTGGGTATGCAAGCAAAGAATTTCACTGCAGGGCTGCCAACTCTCACGCATTGAGCGTGAGAATAACGCATTTCGACAAATTCTCACGCTCTCACGCTGATCACAAATTTCTCACGCTCTGTCGGGAGAAATTCTGTGATCAACGAAAATTTCAAAACTCATATAAACTGCATGGGCCGCTGGTGTTGGAGAGCCGGGGCTGAGGGAGGGATGGAGTGGCGGGGACAGATGCGGGGAGAGAGAGAGGAGAGAGTGTGTGGAGAGAGCGAGAGGGGGGTAGAGAGGGAGAGAGAGGGGAGGGAAGGAGGGAGAGAGAGGAGAGAGGGAAGAAAGAGAGGGGAGAGAGAGGTGGGAAGGAGAGGGGGGAGAGAGAGAGGGGGAGGGAGTGGAGAGAGAGGGGAAGAATAGAGAGGGAAGGGGAGAGAGGGTGAGAGGAGAGAGAGAGAGGGGGAGGGGAGAGAGAGGGGGTAGGGGGGTGAGAGGATAGAGGGGGAGAGAGAGGGGGAGAGAGTGAGGCGGGAGGGAGAGAGAGAGGGGAGAGAGAGAGAGAGGGACAGAGAGAGAGAGAGAGAGAGAGATGGGTAGAGAGAGAGAGACAGAGGGGTAGAGAGAAAGGGGGAGAGAGAGAGAGGGGAGAGTGAGGGGGATTGAGAGGCAGGGCTGCCAACTCTCATGCATTGAGCGTGAGAATCATGCATTTCGCAAAATTCTCACGCTGATAACAAATTTCTCACGCTCTGTCGTGAGAAATTCTGTGATCAACGAAAATTTCAAAACTCATATCAACTGCATGGGCCATGGGTGTTGGAAGCAGAAGCAGCGGCGGGGACAGATGCGGACATGGAGTGGGGCTGGCGAGTGTTTGCCGGGCTGGAGAGTCGCTCACTGCAGCTCTGGCCATGGAGCAGCCTCAGTGCAAGAGTCGTGGGCCGTCGGAAGCGTTGCGCCACTGCCGTGAGAGTCTCTGTGCCAAATTCGCCCAGGTTACCAGCATGGATCAGGCTGCGGCTCGGTGCATCCTGGAGGACAACCAATGGTTGCTGGAAGTAAGTACCAAGCACTGGGTAGAAACGGTGGAAGATAGTGGACTTCAAATGGGGGTGGTTGGAGAAAGCATCCTGCTTGCCTGCTAGATTTTCCCGATGTTCCCGATGTTGGGGGAGTTCAGAACCAGGGGTCACAGTTTAAGAATAAAGGGTAGGCCAGTTAGGACTGAGATGAGGACAAACTTTCTTCATGCAGAGAGTTGTGAATCTGTGGAATTCTCTGCCACAGAAGGCAGTGCAGGCCAATTCACTGGATGTTTTCAAGTGAGAGTTACATTTAGTTCTTGGTGCTAACGAAATCAAGGGATATGGAGAAAAAAAACAGGAAAGAGGTACAGATTTTAGATGAATAGCCATGATAATATTGAATGGCAGTGCTGGCTCGAAGGGCCGAATGGCCTATTCCTGCACCTGTTTTCTATGTTACTAAGCGTGAGTATATGGCAATCAAACTCGATCACTTGATTTTGAAGCATTCATGCATGGTGGAGATATAATGTAGTCACAGGGTGATACAATGTGAAAACAGGCCCTTCGGTGCAACTTGCCCACACCCGGCAACATGTCCCAGCTACACTACCTGCGTTTGGTCCATACCTCCAAACCTGTCCTATCCATGTATCAGTCTAACTGTTTCATAAATGTTGGGATGGTCCCTGCCTCAACTACCTCCTCTGGCAGCTTGTTCCATACACCCACCACCCTTTGTGTGGAAAAAGTTACTCCTTAAAAAGTTACCTCTTAAAAATACTTCATACAAAAAACATTGAAATCATACTTCTACAATGCACTAAAACATGATTTTAATACATCAAATTTCAAAAAAGTCCCTACCCTGGGACTGGGTACCCCACTTCCACATCTTCGGTTGCTCCACTGCCTCACCGGGTACCCCCAAGGCCAGTGATAAGTGATCGCTCAGCCTCCCCACTTTCAAAAATGCTCCGCGGTCCCTTGTTCAGACGGATGTGAACCAGATGTGAGCGGGGAACTGAGGCCAGTTGTCTGTGATGTCTGGATCCCAATGCTTAGCGCTTCATGTTTCGAAGTTGGCTAATATTATTGATTTGTAATTAGCCTGATTTGTAATTAGTTGACAAAACCTTAATTTATTCATCCGGAACATCCAGGGGGATGGGATAAGTGTAATATTAAAATGACATGCAAGGTGTCAGGCTGTCTGTCACAACATACAGCCCCGTTAACCCATTATTTCCTTCAGTTAAATATTGGGAAGGTAGCAGTGTTGTCATTTGCCACTCAACTATTATGTTTGGTTACCTCACTGACTATTACTAAACCCCCCCCCCCCAATTCCTTTGACAGGTTGAATAGAAATGTCCCTAATCTCGTTGTTTTATTAATTGAACACGTAGATGAACATCCTCAAGGTGTGTAATCAGATGGAAACTGATTCAGATGCGATATTTAAGAGCTTGTTCAAAGAAAGGGCATATTTTAAAGGAGTGACAGAGCTACTTGCAGGGGAATGTGTGAGGAGATTATTATTTGTCTTTAGTTTTAGCTTGAACCAGGACATCTGAAGATTCAAAGTTTAATATAGTAATTGTACTGATACTGACCCCAACCAATAATGAATATCATCCATTCCGGAGGTTTTACTTTTATGATGCCATTTAAACTTCACTTGGATTTCATTCACTTCAATGTAAAAGTAATTGGAAATGGGGAGCATTGGAACAAAAATTTGCCATCGGTACATATTAACTGTAATATAATAATGTATGCATGTTGGTAGGTGCAATCAAAACAAAGATATTTTTAATCATTATTGTGTTATTAATACCACAGAAAATATGATGTACTCTCAAGATCACATTTATTAGAATAATATTGCTTAAATATATAGTTATTGGACTTTGCATTTTGGAAAAGTCCCAGCTGAGAGGATAGCAAAATACTGGAAATATTGGGGGTGAAAATGACTTCAGGACAGTTTGTTAGGAAAATGAAAGAAATGGTAACAGAATACTTATACAGCTGAGTGAGTATAATTTTATGGATGAGAAATTGTGTTCAACCAATTAATTACTTCTTTGACAAAGTAACTAGCATGTTAGATAACAAGGAAGCCAATGGATGTAGCAAATTTTGTTATAGATAACTTGGTCTGTGAAGTGCCGCATTAGATAAGCACCTGTGGACTTGAACGTAATAGTTTAAGTCCAGGGGGTCAGATATGGGGCTTTATGTGTGGGCCAGATAAATTGTCAGTGCAGAGGGGCTAGGAGCAAGGCCAAGTGTGCATCCAGAGTCAAGGTCTGGAATAGTACTAGGTGTGCAGTCAAAGCTGGGACCAGGTGTAACGCTGGACTCGGGGTCAGGAATGAGAGAAGGTATGCAACTGGAGTCAGGGTCAGGAGTAGTACCAGGTATGCAGTGAGACCCAGGTTGGTCAACATGGGCCAAGTGTTTGATTATAATCTGATTTCCATACATGAGATCATTCATGTGCTGCACGTGTTGATCAGAGCCTGGCTCTGCTGTGGAATGTAATTAGGAATGTAATTTAGTCTAACCTTATTCATAGCTAATCCAATTTAAAACATATATATTGCATTCAAGTGTAAGTTAAAAGACTCGCTACAGTATGCACCATATTGCACAATATCAAGCTGAAAAATGCAAAAGCTCCATACGAATGGGTGGGGGGACACCCTCCTCCCACACCCTTGACCCCCCCCCCCCGGTCGCTACGCTCCCTCGGGCTTGGTCTCTCGCAATTTCTCACTCCCAACTCTCACCCAATGTTGGCAGCCCTGGTGTCACTGTGACTTGTCACATGTAATAATAAAGTATTCAATTCAATTCAAGTCTATGGAAGGACTGATCAGAAGCTGGAGCATTTTGGAGTTAGGGAGTAAGTGTATGGCAACCTGGTCACACTCTAACACAGGAGACTATTGTTGCCTCTGACTTGATTTGTCCCTTCAGGTTTTACAGGTTGGGTTCTGGAACCAATTGCTCTCTCCACGTTGTCCTATTCATTACGATCTATTTTAAACCTTGCCGTTCTTTTATGGAACATCATGACTTGCGCCTCTCAGCCTGATGCTGGCTCAGTTTGTGCAGATAGCTGTCAGCGGTGAGGTTTGTGTAGTGATTAGTATCTTTAACTGTGGTACCAACTTAGTAACAATTGCAAAAACAGAAGAATATTTTGTCCTCTTATTTAACTGTGAATCTACCCAAGTGGACCTGATAAAGCTTGGTGTCTTTGTTCAACCGCGTCGTGGAAGCAAAATACTGAAGATGTTGGAAATCCAGAATGAAACTGGAAAATGCTGCACAAATTCAGGCAGCATCTGTGGGGAGAGAAACAGAATTGATATTTCAAGGTAACTATTACTTACAAACAGGCACTTGCAGATGGAAGCAAAAACGAAAAGAAATTGGAACAGGGTGTTACAATCAAGTATGGGTGGCATGGTGGCGCAGCGGTAGAGTTGCTGCCTTGGTACCAGACACCCTGGGATCTCTGGCTTCCTCCCACACTCCAAAGACGTACAGGTTTGAAGTTTAATTAACGGTATAATTGTAAATTGTCCGTGTTAGTATACAGGGTTCGCTGGTCAGTGCGGACTCGGTGGGCCAATGGGTCTGTTTCTGCACTGTGTCTCTAAACCAAACTAAACTATGGGGGGGGGAGGGGGATAAAAAAACAATTTAGGAGAATCACCCTTTTTCTTCATTTCTCAGAAATGGCTGTGCATTTCAATATTTTCCTTTTCATTCTGTCTCCCACTGCTCATTTACTTTGAAGTCTTTCGTTTGCACCCTATTACACCAGTCCCTCTGAATATCGATAACTTAACCAGGATTGAAGAAAGAATTTAAGAAGGAAGGCAAGCTGGAAACTCAACATTACCACCAAAAAAAAGTATAAATTTCAGGATGTTGAAATGAAGTGACATTCCAAGGTTTGATAATCCAATTCAAGCGCTCTGTGGAAGTCAATGAGTAGCAAGAGAATCCTCTCCACTGCCTTTGAAAATGATTGAAATCAAATAATTTCTTATTAAATTAGAAGGCGAAACAAAAGGCTGCAATAATTTCTTCTAATGCAGAGACGAAACCTGAATAATGATCTCTTCATGGAAGCTGATAATACCTGTTTTTATTTGCAATCAACATTTTAAAATCTGGTTAAAATCAACATTTTACCATCTCCTGCTAACAGGTTAGTTCCAAATTAACATTTTGAAGTCAAAAATATGCTCTTAAATCATAATCTGATCAAGGGTTTGATTGCTAAGCATTGACTTTGACAGAATGTCTGAATGGTTTAATCAAAGGATGGATTATGAGATAGCTCAATATGACAAATTCACTTTAAGTGCTTATCGCTCTGGTGGATAGAGGTGAGTCACTAGATGTTGCTTGCATGGATTTCAGTAAGTCATTGGGAGCCCTGTTAACAAGACTTTTACTTTCATATAGGTAAGATAAATTGGATTTGAAGACTCATTCCAATTTATGTGAAGGGGTTTAGATGAAGGGATTACAAGTAACATTAGCAAATTTGCAGATGACACAACGCTGGGTGGCCGTGTGAACTGTGAGGAGGATGCTATGAGATTACAGGGTGATTTGGACAGGTTGGGTGAGTGGGCAGATGCATGGCTGATGCAGTTTAATGTGGAGAAATGTGAGGTTATCCACTTTGGTAGCAATACAGGAAGAAAGATTATTATCTATATGGTGTCAAATTGGGAAAAGGGGAAGTACAATGGGATCTGGGGGTCCTTGTTCATCAGCCAATGAAAGTAAGCATGCAGGTACAGCAGGCAGTGAAGTAAGAGAATGGCATGTTGGCCTTCATAACAAGAGGAGTTGAGTATAGGAGCAAAGAGGTCCTTCTGCAGTTGTACAGGGCCCTAGTGAGACCACACCTGGAGTATTGTGTGCAGTTTTGGTCTCCAAATTTGAGTAAGGACATTCATGTTATTGAGGGAGTGCAGAGTAGGTGCACAAGGTTAATTCCCGGGATGGCGGGGCTGTCATATGCTAAGAGAATGGAGTGGCTGGGCTTGTATACTCTGGAATTTAGAAGGATGAGAGGTGATCTTATTGAAACATATAAGATTAGTAAGGGTGTGGACACGCTAGAGGCAGAAAACATGTTCCTGATTTTGGGGGAGTTTTTGAACCAGGGGCCACAGTTTAAGAATAAGGGGTAAGCCATTTAGAACGGAGATGAAGAAACACTTTTTCACACAGAGAGTCAGTGGAATTCTCTGCCTCAGAGGGCAGTTGTGGCTGGTTCTCTGGAAACTTTCAAGAGGGAGCTAGATAGGGCTCTTAAAGATAGCAGAGTCTGGGGATAAGGGGAGAAGGCAGGAACGGGGTACTGATTGGGGATGATCAGCCATGATGACATTGAATGGCGGTGCTAGCTCGAAGGGCCGAATGGCCTACTCCTGCACCTATTGTCTATTGTCTATTGTCATTCATAGAATAAACTTGCACAATTTCCCAGAACAAGTATACTGTGGACACAAACAGGCATTGAGTGTTTTTACATCTTGTGTATATTATTATTATTATTGGTTTGTTATTGTTATGTGTACTGAGGAGTAGTGAAAGAATTAGTTTATATACTATCCAGTCATATTATTACCATACACAAATACAGTCAAGCCATAGACAAGTACAATAAGTAGTTCAAAGAAAAAAAAACACAATTCCAAAATATCGAGCAAGTGCAGATTTTAAAAAAGTGCAAAGGTTACAATGAGGTTGGGAGAGCGGGACTTGCACTTAGTTGATGAGATGTCCATTCAGTAGCCTGATAACAGCAGGGAAGAAGCTGTTCCTGAATCTGTGTTTTCTTCCTGATGGGAGAGGGAATGACAGGGTGTAAGTGGTTCTTGATTATGTTGGCTACTTTATTGAGGCAGTGTAAAGTGTAGATTGGTGGGGTTAGGGGGGAGGCTGGTTTATGTGATGGACTGGGCTGCTTCCACAATTCTCTGCAATAACTGGTGGTCTTGGCCAAAGCAGTTGCCAAACCAAGTTGTGATGCATCCCGATAGGATGCTTTGTATGGTGTTGGTAACAATCATTAGTGACATGCTATGCTTCCTATGTTTTCTGAGGAAGTAGAGGCTTAGATGTGCCTCCTTAGTCGTGGTGTCAAAGTGGTTGGACTAATTATTGGTAATATTTATGCCTCGTAACTAAATTAAGCGGTAAATTATTTAATATTGTCATTGTTCAGAAGCTGTTAGTAAAGAGTGATTACAGCAGATCAATATACCTACTTTCTGCCAGTGGTTCTATAGCAACAGTCAGAGATGAGATGGAGGTCAAATATCAACACACCTGACCTCTCATTCAGCATTGAGTCCAGATGTCGTAAACAAACAAACTGAGCAAGGGGATCCAATGTGCTTCTACCTGGCATGACTGACATATAGCACAATATATTCATTTAAATAGATTGAAAAAAGAAGTGAAGGTAAATAGTTGGATCATTGTTTTGTATTTTACTTTATTATTTTTAATTCATTTCTAGTCATTTAAGCTCTTTACATAAAATATGAAAAGTAAAAATAGATTTATTTGTTATGTGGGATATTATTTTTCAATATTTTATTAATTCTAAGGAATAATATATGTACACATGTGGATGGCTAAGGGCCAATTAGGGTTAGTCAACAGAGTTTTGTATGTGGGAGATTGCGTCTTACGAATTGGATTGAGCTTTTTGAAGAAGTGACGATTGTGAACGGCAGGGCTCTGGCGAGAGTTGTTGAACAAAGGAATCTAGAAATGCCGGTACATACAAATGGGTGTATAAAACGAGCTGCCAGAGGAGGTAGTTGAGGCTGGGACTATCATAACATTTAAGAAACAACTGGACAGGTACATGTATAGGAAAAGTTTGGAGGGATATGGACCAAACACAGGCAGGTGGGACTAGTGTAGCTGGGACATGTTGGCCAGTGTGGGCAAGTTGGGCCGAAGGGCCCGTTTCCAGACTCACATCCATGGCTTCCATAAAAGTGGTGTCACAGGTATGTCGGATGGTTAAGAAGGCTTTTGGTACATTGGCCTTCTTCAGTCAGGGTATTGAGTATAGAAGTTGGGATGATATGTTACAGTTGTATAAGATGTTGGGAGGCCGTATTTGGAGCATTGTGTTCAGTTTTGGTGTGCAGAGATGATTTACGAGTATGTTGCCAGGACTTGAGGACCTTAGCTGTAGTGAGACGTTGTGCAGGCTAGGACTTTATTCATTGGTGTACAGGAGGCTGAGGGGTGTTCTTATAGAGGTGTATAAAAGGAGAACTCGGAGGAACCACAGGCGATCACATGGAGAATGTGCAAACTCAACACAGATGGCAGCCAAGGTCAGGATCAGAACTAGGTTTCTGGTGCTGTGTGGCAGCAGCTCTAGAAAATGCACCACGATGCTCCCCTCATCTGTAAACTTGCTACCAATTCCTCCCAGATTTATATCCGGTGTTAAAATATTTTAGTGGTCTGAGAAACGACTACTGGAGTTTTCAACAGATCTTTATTCGAAAGTTCAATATCCAGCATACAGGCTTTTCAGACACGTCTGCCCACAACGGTGGTCAGCGCTGAACTAACGCGCGCAAGTGAAAAACCGCGCGAAACAAGCAGCCCCTACCGAGTCACGTGACCGCGGCTTCCAAACGGCGGGTTCGATATATGCGTGCGCTAGCAGGCGCCGCTACACGCCCCCCCCCAGAATCCGCGTTACGGAAACGCACGGGTAAACGGACGGTTCGACCGGAACGCGTAGTCCGAGGTCGCGGGGCGAGTGTAACATTTGGGACTGGCACAACAGGACCAGAGGGGCGCGAAAAATGCAAATGAGGGACGGGCGTAACAAAGGGGACCGGAGAAACGCGACCGGAGGTAACAGGTGCAGTGGGCGGCAAAACAGCAGGTGGACATCCTCTACGCCGTGGAGTAGCCACTGTCACTGGGCTATCCTCGTCAACGTGTGCAGGCTTAAGGCAGCTCACGGAGACGAATTCCTCCAGTACTGAGTACCCTGTACGGACCCTCATACACCCGCTGTTACGGCGAGCGATGAGCGTCTCTACGGAGAAAAACATAAGCACAATCCCGTAACATAGTAGGCACATGTACCGAAGACAAACCATGCCGGGCACTGGGAACCGGGACCAAAGCGCGCGCCCGCTCGCGAAGGTCCACCAACAACTGTGAGGTAGAAATCTCCTGATCCCAGTGGGGCAGGCAAGAAATCCCCGTGAACCTGCAAAACCGAGCCATAAACCAACTCGGCCGAGGAGGCTTTGAGGTCCTCCTTAGGCATTGTTCTGATGCCCAGTAGGACCCAAGGTAACTGGTCGACCCAATCAGGGCTGGTGACTCGGGCTTTTAACGCCGACTTAAGGTGCCTATGGAACCGCTCAACCAACCTGTTGGACTCCGGGTGATAAGCGGTAGTTTGATGCAGCTTCGTGCCGTATAGCTGCGCCATACCACACCACAGGGAGGACGTGAACTGGGCCCCACGATCTGTGGTAATATCTGAGGGGACCCCGAAACGAGCGACCCAATGCGATACAATGGCCCTCGCTCATGCATCAGCAGAGGTATCCGACAACGGGATTGCCTCCGCCCAGCTGGTAAACCTGTCTACGATAGTCAGTAAGTGGGTAGCCCCGTGCGAACAGGGCAAGGGACCTACCAGGTCGACACGGATGTGCAAGAACTTGCCGTCCGGGACGGTGAAATCCTGGACCAGTGGGTGCACATGTCTCTGCACTTTGGAGGTTTGGAATGGGATGCAGGAACGGGCCCATGCAGCGACTTGCTTCCTTAACCCGTGCCAGACGAACTTTGCCGCGACCAAGGCAGAGGTGGCGCGAATGGACGGGTGCGCTAGGCTGTGGATGGTGTCGAAAATCCGCCGCCGCCACACGACCGGGACAATAGGACGGGCTTTACCGCTGGAAATATCACAAAGGACTTGCACGCTGGAGGCGCCGCACGGCACTTCAACCAGCTTCAGTCCTGATTCAGCATTGCGATAAATCCCCATACCGGTGTCTGCCCGTTGGGTGGCTGCCAGCTCCTCGTAATCAACGCTGAGACTAAGCGCTGAAACTTCTGACAATGCGTCGGCCACAACATTCAGCTTGCCTGCCACATGTCGAATGTCAGATGTGAATTCGGAAATGTAGGCAAGGTGCCGTTGCTGTCTGGCAGACCAAGGGTCAGACACCTTGGTCAAAGCGAACGTTAGCGGCTTGTGGTCGGTGAATGCAGTGAAAGCGCGCCCCTCCAGGAAATAACGAAAATGGCGGATCGCTAGGTAAAGTCCGAGGAGCTCCCTGTCGAAAGCGCTGTATTTAACTTCGGGGGCTCGCAGTTGCCTGCTGAAAAATGCCAGCGGCACACAGCGATTACCTACACGCTACTCGAGGACGGCGCCTACCACTACGTCGGAGGCGTCCATGGTGAGGGCCATTTGGGCTGACGCCCTTGGGTGTTCCAGCATAGTGGCGTTGGCCAATGCAGTCTTATCCCCCTCGAACGCCTTCTGTGCCTCTTTGGACCAGACCAGGTCCTTGGGCTTACCGGCCAGGCATTGAAACAACGGCCGCATGATGGCGGCTGCAGACGGGACGAATCGGCGGTAGAAGTTAACCATCCCGATAAACTCTTGCAGACCCTTGACCGATAGAGGCTTGGGGAAACGACGGATAGCGTTGACTTTCTCGGGCAGTAGCTGCGCTCCGTGAGAGGTGATGCTATGCCCTAAGAAAGAGATGGAGCGCAGTCCGAACTGGCACTTCTCAGGGTTGATCACCAACCCGTGTTTGCGCAGCCATTCGAAAAGTAGGCGGAGGTGCTTGACGTGCTTTGCCTGCGAGTGGCTGGCTACCAGGGTGTCATCCAGGTAGATGAAGATAAATGGCAAACCCCGGCCGACCTGATCCATTAGCCTTTGGAACGCCTGAGCAGCGTTCTTCAAGCCAAAAGGCATTCCGAACCATTCGAAAAGGCCGAAAGGGGTAATGGTGGCCGTTTTAGGGACGTCGAGGTGGACCGGGATTTGATTATACCCGCGGATAAGGTCGACCTTCGAGAAGATAGTCGCACCTTCCAGATGGGCCGAGAAATCCTGGATGTTCGGGACTAGATGTAGTTACTGCGTTCAAATGCCTGTAATCGCCGCAAGGTCTCCAGCCCCCGGACGCTTTGGGCACCATGTGTAACGGAGAAGCCCAAGGGCTATCCGACCGTCGGACAATCCTCATGTCCTCCATAAGTTGGAACTCGTCTCGTGCGATGCGCAGTTTATCGGGCGGCCGTGTACCGGCGGTCCCTCAGTGGGAATGTGGTGGACCACGCCATGACGGGGCTTGGCCCCGTCGAACCGGGGCGTGAGCAACCCTGGAAAGTCAGCGAGCAGGGCTGGGAAAGATTGCTGAATCTCAGCTACCTCGACCAGTTGCTGTAGGGGCGTTGACGGGTTGCGCTGCTTGGCGGGGCGTGGGTCTGACACAGGGACCATGCGACCACCTCGCACATCGACTAACAGGGAGAACGCGCACAAGAAATCGGCCCGCAGGTTCGGTTGGGCGACGTCAGCAACGATAAACTTCCACCTGTACTGGTGGGAGTCGAAATTTAGATTCGCGGTCCCCTTACTGTAAGTGCGAATATCGCTCCCGTTAACGACCGAGAGGACAGGTCCCACCTTACCAGCATGAACTTCTCGGGCGGTTGGAGGCGGGATACTAGCATGGGCACCGGAGTCCACCAGGAAACGGTGGCCGGAAAGGTGATCGCGGACGAAGAGGTGTACGTTGGGGCCGATCGCGTTCGCCTCTATGGACGATCGGCTGGGGCGTTTCCCTGAAACGAACAAGGCCTCCGACATCTTCGAGCTTCGGGTCCATATCATTGGTGGTAGTAGCACCATCTGCGTTGACTGTAGAACACTGGCCGCGGCGATTCCTCTTCGACGCTGGGCTGGGTCTCTTCTTCCTCCCGATGTTGGTTCGGCTGCACTTGTTGTGCGACCAGGGGACGGGCGAAAGCGTAAACGTCCCGCCATCTGTGCGCCCACAGTTTGTCGGCTCTCTCCGCGAGCCGCTGCGGGTCGCTGAAATCGGCTCCCGCTAGCATTAGCTGTACTTCGTCAGGCATCTGCTCTAAGAACGCCTGTTCGAAAAGCAGGCACGGGCGGTGCCCGTCCATCAGGGCCAACATCTTTGCCATGACCGTTGATGGCCTTCGGTCGCCGATACAGTCCATATGTAGCAGTCTTGCCGCCCTGTCTCTACGCGTAAGACCATAAGCATGGAATAACAGGGCCTTCAACCCTTCGTACTTGCTGCTGGACGGAGGGTCTCTGATATAAGGCAACAGCCTCGAGGCACAGTCCTGTGGTAATGCTCCTACCACATGAAAATACATGGTGTCGTCGTCACCGATGCGATGTAGATGAAACTGTGCCTCAACATGGGCGAACCACACCTGAGGTTGATCAGGCCAAAAGGCTAGCAGTTTGAAGGTCGGTGAGCCCTGCCTCGTGCTGGCCGATTCTGCAGGAACACTCTCTTCCTGCATAATTCTTCTTGTCTAACGACGGCTAGAGAGGTCGGGGTCTCCAATTTAGTGGTCTGAGAAACAACTACTGGAGTTTTCAACAGATCTTTATTCGAAAGTTCAATATCCAGGAAACAGGCTTTTCAGACACGTCTGCCCACAACGGTGGTCAGCACTGAACTAACGCGCGCAAGTGAAAAACCACACGAAACAAGCAGTCCCTCCTGAGTCACGTGACCGCGGCTTCCGAACGCCTGGTTCGATATCTGCGTGCGCTAATAATAATATATTGTAATACAATATATTACAAACAATGACGGTGTGGATTCCACTCATCTGATTACACTTAGTGCAGGAAAAGGAATTCCATTTGTTTGAATGGAATGCCACAGCAGGTGGGTATGAAGCAACTAAAATGGTTTGAAATTTACTTAAATATTTGTAATTGTTTTATGTATTTTAAACTAATTTATGAAAAATAGATCAAATGCAGTATTTCTCATTACATTTTAAAATATTACAAATTAATCAAGCAATTTTGAATGCTTCTGAATGTTGATCACATTATGTCTTAATGTGATCAACATTCAGAAGCATTCAAAATTGCTTGATTAATTTGTAATACTCCAAGCCTTTGATAGCCAGCAAAGCCTATGAGAACATAGTAGAACTTTGTAGAAACAAGGAACTGAAGATGCTGGTATACCAAAAAAGACACAGTGCTGGAGGAACTCAGCGGGTCACACAGCATCTCTGGAGAACGTGGATAGGTGACGTTTTGCGTTGGGATCCTTCTGACTTACAGGGTCCAAACCCAAAACATCACCTATCCATGTTCTCCAGGGATGGTGCCTGACCTGCTGAGTTATCCCTGAACTCTGTGACTTATTTCCCTTTGAGAGTTTATGCCAGCTCTCAAGTCTTTTACAGCCATTTTGTGGGCTGGATTTGTTTTACTCCTGCACATGCTCTCACTGTTTGACAAAGCCATGCCACCAGTTAGGGGTTCGCTGGATAGGATCAGGCCAGCACTTAATGATATCACCATCAGACGATCTGTACATTTTCCACATATTAATGGCGTGATCAAGGGAGGCTTAACACTCGCAGCGCCTCCTGCGAGTGTGGGGACCCAACACAGACAGTGGAGCACATAGTCACCAGTTGCCCCAAACACCGGCCACCGAATGGTGAACGAGGTCTGATTGACCTGGACGATGGCACGTTGGCCTGGCTCGCCTCAACGGAGCTGCAGGTCTAAAAGACACACGACAGAAGAAGAAGAACACCAGCAGCAATCTCTGGCCCATTATTTTCTTATTTCAGTTCTAATTTACACAACTTACAGCTGTGGACCTGTTGAAATTCCAATGACAGTGACAACAAAAATAGTTTATGGAGTTAAAAAGTTTTAAAATTTTTATTGCAGAAACAATCCAAAACCGTAAATAAATAAAAAGTTAATTTATTGAAAATTAGTTTGCATTCTTTCAATAAGAGGAGAGTGGTATTTTTACGATAATTTGTACTCAATTCATGCCCGATAAATTTGCATTTTTCATAATTTTGTGGTGGCCAAGCCTAGCATTGCATAAAAATAGAACATTTCTGCAGTTTCCCTCTTCACTATGCGTTAAACATTTTTGGTTTAAACATGGCATGAATGAGATCCCACAACTTTTTTGCAATATAGTAACAAACACTTAGGTTCCTTAAATTCGAGTCGAGAATTGCCAACCTTATTTGGACAATTTGGCGTAGGCTTCATCACATGACCAACCATCCTGGCTGAGGAGGTGCATCAGTTTTCTGTGATTGAAGCTGGGCCTAGAACCAGAATCCCATAATCAGGAGGAATATGTCAGTGGTTAATAATTGTCGCTTTTAACGTGTGTGCAAAGAACCATGTCCAAGATAACCTTGGCTCTGGGAGTAAAGTTTTTCCAATTGGCATGGGTTCATCAAAGCCGTGGGGGTGAAAACATAAAGACTTGGGCATTAGTTGATGAAGCAAATTATCTCCTTGACCTTGCTAGAATTAAAGTTTGGGTTTGCAACCACATTGATCTAACGTGTTGGAAAATAAATTATGGAGCTTGTACGTTCTCCCTGTGACCATTTGGGATTACTTCAGGTGCAGGCCAATCGGCACTTCGAGCCTGCACCGCCATTCAATATGATCATGGCTGATCATCCAACTCAGTATCCCGTACCTGCCTTCTCTCCATACCCCCTGATCCCTTTAGCCACAAAGGCCACATCTAACTCCCTCTTAAATATAGCCAATGAACTGGCCTCAACTACCCTCTGTGGCAGAGAGTTCCAGAGATTCACCACTCTCTGTGTGAAAAAGTTTTTCCTCATCTCGGTCTTAAAGGATTTTCCCCTTATCCTTAAGCTGTGACCCCTTGTCCTGGACTTCCCCAACATCGGGAACAATCTTCCTGCATCTAGCCTGTCCAACCCCATAAGAATTTTGTACGTTTCTATAAGATCCCCTCTCAATCTCCTAAATTCTAGTGAGTATAAGCCAAGTCTATCCAGTCTTTCTTCATATGAAAGTCCTGACATCCCAGGAATCAGTCTGGTGAACCTTCTCTGCACTCCCTCTATGGCTATAATGTCCTTCCTCAGATTTGGAGACCAAAACTGTACGCAATACTCCAGGTGTGTTGGTTTGTACCCCTATTCCCATACCTCAACAAGTTCCGAGCCCAGTGTGAAGAAGGGTCGCAACTAAAAGTGTCACCTGTCCATTCCCTCCACAGGCTGATCTGTTGAGTTCCTCCTGCACCTTGTGTTTTGCTCATGATTCCAGCATCTGCAGTTCCTTGTGTTTCAATTAAAAATACATCTCCACCTAAAGAGGCAATACTTAATATGAAACTATATGTGTGAAATGCCACAGGATGTGGACAGATGAGGTGAATGAAATAGCATTATAGTAGTTGGAATATAAAGTGGGAATATTTGAGGTTGTAATTTTTTGGGGAAGAATAAGCAAACATTTAAAACCATGAGTAACTATAAGATGTTTGTGCATAGAAGGTATGGTCATTCCAGCACGGGAAACCTATTCAAAGTAGGAGACTTTGATTTTTGTAATGTATCGATCCTGCCCTCCAGCAGCTCATCACTAATTTTCCAGCAGTCACACTCTCAGGCTGTAGTTTTACAATCCAGACTGTGGTATCTTAGTATTCTTACCCCAACCCCTACGCTGCAATCTCCAAGCATCCCCTCCAACTCAACCACCCCTCCAAGATCCGTCCTTACCCCTCCCTCACTCACCAAATCATTGTCTCTTACAACCCACGCCTTCTTACGCCACCTTACAAGCTTTGATTTGAAGGTGTTTCCATCTTCCCCTCACCCCTCGCCTTTCACCCCCACCCCATTCCCCCTGGCCTGGGACTGGATTTGTTATATTTTCCTTTCTAGATTCCACCGCCAAGGCAATAACTACCATAGAAGGCCACAGCTGTAGTCTGGCCTCATCAGCTCCCTAGGACTGTAAAGCTAATGTCCCGAATCCAGAACTAAGGTTATCCTAGTCACAGCTCAATGCCCCTGATTTTCGGGCCATTCTATAATGCAACGTTATGGCCAACTCTGCGGGAAGTGATCCCAATAGCATCTGCAAGTGCCATGCAGAGAGTCATCTAGTTAGTCTGGGTGCATTTAGGTCTGTGTGCTGCAGTTGCATCTCTGCTTCCTGTCTACTGCACACTGTCATAAATGGCAGCCTCGTCTCACCAAGGCACGGTCATGCAGAGATGTTCTGATGCTGTGAGTTGCAGAAAGTGGGAGCTTCCAGTACAGGTCCTGGCACTGCCTGGGGAAGGGCATGGGATATTACATCAACACAACCAAAATCCCAAAGCATTCAATGGACTTGCACGGGTAATAAACATAGAGCCTAAAACTGAATGCAGTTAAAGGTATTAGCACGAATCCAGTACAGGAAGTTAAGGCACACTGTAAATTGGGAGAAATAACAAGTAACAGGATTGAGCATTAGTGGGTAAATCCTGAAAGACCTGGAAAATCAGAGGGACACAAAGTGCAGGAGTAACTCACCAGGTCAGGCAGCATCCCTGGAGAACATGGATTGGTGATGTTTCGGTTCAGGTCTTGTTGGGACCCTTCAAACTAAACCAGCATCAGCATTTCCTTGTTTCTACAAGTGTAAATGTTGTTTTGAGTGGT
The DNA here is from genome assembly GCA_038087875.1 of Malacoraja senta. Classification (NCBI taxonomy): domain Eukaryota; kingdom Metazoa; phylum Chordata; class Chondrichthyes; order Rajiformes; family Rajidae; genus Malacoraja; species Malacoraja senta. The sequence goes on from CM075977.1 coordinate 291,917,851, forward strand.
GTTTACAGAGTGCAATGTTTACATATCTGTTGTGCTGCTGCAAGTACGAATTTCATTGTTCGGTTTCAGGACATATGACAATAAAACACTTTTGACTTGATCTGAGGCCTTGATCCTCAAAAACATCCAATTCCTAATGGTTGGTAAAATCTAAGGGAATGCTGTAAGATAGTTTCAAATTCAGCTTTGGGGTGAGTTTATTATTGTCATGGGAATGCAATAAGAATAGTGAATTAAGAATGTTCTTCCCTACCCCCACAATCAGCCGGAAGAAGGACCCCGACCCACCTATCCATGTTCTCCGGAGATGCTGCCTGACCTGCCAAGTTACCTCAGCATTTTGTGTCCTTTATTTGTAAACCCGCATTTGCAGTTCCTTGTTTCTACTGTAAGGTTAATGAGCCTGTCCCACTTAGGCGACTTTTTAGGCGACTGCAGGAGACTATGCAGTCGCCACATGGTCGCGGGTGGTTGCCAGGGAGTCGCCTTCATGGTTGTGACGAGTTCCCGCATTCTGGGAACTGGTCGCGGCCTCAATATGGTCGCTGCAAATTTTTCAACATGTTGAAAAATTAGCGGTGACTAGAATGAAGCCGCCATGGAGAGTAGCGAGAATTCTCGTGCCGTAGGTGGGTCGCCAGGAGGTCCTAGCAGGTTGCCAGGAGGTCGAAGGTTCTCTTAGGTTCTCATAGGTTGTAGCCGGTGCAGACCGGTGAATTTCATTGGCTCATTAGGAAAAAAAACGTAAGCAGTAGTTTTCAGAACCAAGGATAACTGACTGGTAATGTTAAATGTCCACTTAGCTTCACAGCCGTGTATCTCTGGCTTCTTAAAAGTTGTCTCCACCCCTTCTCCCCTTTTCCCCCCTCACCCCACTCTTTTAAAGGACTTACCGTACACTGTGCTTTTTAGCTTCTTAATTACAGTGCCAATTTTCCTGTTCATCGTCGTGTGTGTCTGTATCACATTGGCTTTGCAACATGTGAATTTCACTCAGACAGCGCTCCCCCCGTTTGCCATGTCCCCCGCCTGCATAACGGGCTGGTGAAGGAAGTGATGTGTTTGTGTGTTCCACTCTGACAGTCGCCGTTCCAGTTGCCGGTTTATTAGGCGACTGCTGGCAACTTGACAGTCACTGGCAGTCGTCAAAAAAATCGCCAAAGTGGGACAGGCCCATAAGTAAATCTGGGTACAGTCAATTTATTTATAGATTTTTCCCTGGAAGTGTGGTGAGCTGTGATATTTTATGTTTGCTGATTATGAATAAATAACTAAATTTAAATATACCAGCAGAAGCTTAAAATTAAGCAAACATCTGAATGACAAAACATGTCTGTGGCAAAATCTGCAGTAAAAGAACAATACTGACAAACCGATCTGTAATCCAGATCAAAATGGAGACTCTCCCAATGTTACAGGAGGTGACTGAATCTAGTGAGCTAATTTCTTCAGTGTTACTGAGTAATGCACAATGGACTATAAATTACTCTTAAGTCGAAGTCAATAAGTGAGAGAATGCAAATCAGACTTGTGAAATGCAGCTCCACGTTTGGGGTTACCAATGGGGTATTTACTTAGTCTGAGGTAATTATTTTCCATTTAATTTATTTTGAAAGTGTCTACAGTATTTTAAAAAAGTTAACTGCAAAACCATTTTACTGAAATGTTATTTCATGCACAGATAATTACTTTTATAATGAAAGTAACTCATTGATATTTAAAGAATTGCTTCAACGTTGCAAAAGATTTTATCTAATCTTCTCATATCTGCACTGTATGGAGATGGTTAAGATATGTAAATTGGGGTGAAATGTAATCAGTGTGGCTGGCATATGTGCAGATTTGATGCTCAGTCATCATTAAAATCCTTGGAGTAAGATGGACAGGTACTGGTTGTTCCTCTGTGGCTTATCTGATGAGAAATGTCGAACATGAGCAACCTGTGTGACTGACATAAGCACTCCGGTAAGCTCAGGGAGGGGAGAAATGGAGTGCTCCAGAATGGAAGGATGTTAACACTCCTGTCTCATCTAGCATTGTGAGGAACATGCCGAGCAGACCTGAGAGTTGCCTCTTCCATCACTAACACCTTTGTTAATATTATCCTTCAATATACACAGAAAGCCTAATGCTCCACTTGGTGAATATTGTCCCATTGTTAATTTGATACATACTGGGTCTGTTTTTATGCAGGTACGGTGCAATTTCCAACACATTATGTCAATAGACCATTGAGCAATCACATGAAACTTCACTGTATTTCAGATAAGTACATGTTTGATTTTTGCATTACTCAGTCAACAGAATAGTACATCCATTTTTCTGCAAATCTTGGAACACCTGCTTTGACAGATGAGAAATGCTAAATGGGTTAATGTGATGATGATGGCATTGAGTGAAGTTTCAAGGAGGTGCTATTTTAATTTTAACAATGTCAATTATCAGTTGTTTTAAAAATGTTCTCCATCCTGCACCATAACAAGATTCTGTCGTAGTAACGTGAGTGAAGTACTGCCATTCGCTGATATTAGACTAAAACTGACACCACCTTTGGGATTTTGGTGCATACAAAGTTACTATCAATGTTGCCTCCCAGGAATTTGTACAATCCCAGGTATTTGTACTCCTTGGTAAACTGCACATCTCCATGTGGATGTGCAAGTTACCAGGCAGTACAAATACCTGGGAGTGTACCTGGATAGTAAACTGGACTGGTCCAGGAACGCTGAGGCCCTGTATAAGAAGGGACAGAGCCGCCTGTACTTTTTGCGAAGGCTCCACTACTTCAACATCTGCAGTAAGATGCTGCAGATGTTCTACCAATCGGTGGTAGGCAGTGCCATCTTCTTCGCTGCCATGTGCTGGGGCAGCAGGGTGAAGGCTGCAGACGCCAATAGGATCGACAAACTCATCAGGAAGGCTGGTTCTGTCCTGGGGGCGGAGTTGGATTCATGGGAGGTGATCTTGGAGGGGAGGATTCTCCTCAAACTGCAGAGCATTCTGGACATTACAGCTCACCCCCTCCATGACACACTGGTCAACCTGAGGAGTACCTTCAGCAACAGACTGGTTCCACCAAGTTGCAGGACAGAGCGCCACAGAAGATCCTTCTTCCCTGTGGCTATCAAACTTTACAACTCCTCCCCCTTTGGTTGTGGGGTAGACTGAGACTGACTCCGCTCCCCACCCCGCTCAATCTCTGCACATCCCCAAAGCCTTTCCACTCATCACTTTAATTTCATGTTTCATGTATTTTGTGTTGTTTTATGACTGTTGGCAAATTAATTTCCCTCCTGGGATAAATACATTTCTATTATATCATTTCAAAATAAATCAATTGAAACAACATAAAGCTACAGTTTACCCTTTAAAAAGCCTTTGGTTCAAAATAGAAAGATCTAGTTGTGATTAAGCTACTCTAAAATAATGCTTTTGTGTATGTTTAGCATCTCTTATAGTCATAGAATCATAGAGTGTGGAAATGGGCCCTTCGGCCCAACCTGCCCACGCTGACAATGTCCCACCTGCACAAGTCCCACCAGCCTGTGTTTGGCTTCATATGCCTCTAAACCTGTCCTATCCATGAACCTATCTAGATGTTTCTTAAAGTATCTGGACACAAATATTTCAAAATGTGAAAGATTTCACTTGTATTTTAAAACAAAATGTGTGACAACTAATTTCCCTTGAAACACTAATGGCATTTGTGACATTTAAGCTTCCACCTTAAACATGATGTGTATGTTCCAATATTTATTGAGCAATTTGTCTCCATTTTTTTAAAAGTTAATTAAAAATATAATTGTTGCATTCTAAAATGTTGTAGGTGGGAATTTTTAAAGAGACTGGTTATTCTGCCAGTTTGATGACATCATGGCTGTTGGACATCTCAAGTCCTATATATGTTGACCCCAAGAGAAACCGGCAGCAGTTGGTTCACAGCATAGGGATCACCAGGTAGCTTTTCTTCAAAGTCAACGACGAGTGATCTGATGTTAATTATAATTCCTTAGTCATTATATAGTGGTGTAATATGTTGAGAAAATGATGGATGAACTGCGAATACTTGAATGATTTGAACCATTATAAAGCAAATATTGCAAGGAATAGGGATAGTGGATATTACTTGAATCCGGACCCATCTTCAAGGATCTCTAGTACAACTTAACATCTCTAATGTCAGCACCATCTGTTGCTGCTAATTATTGGGCACTGGAGGCCTGAGGGGACATTTTCTTGTGACATGGACACCAGCGCATCAAGTCTATGCCTTCCAATAGTGATCCCCTCAATCTGTCCCCCCACTTATTATCCTATAGGTTATTTTATCTCACAATCCCATAAACAAACTCTTCCTCCATTACCGCCGCCCTCCATTCTTCTACTACCTACTTACATCTAGGATTATTTACCAGACTAAGTAAATTTACAAACCAGAACTTCTTTGGCCTGCCACACTGAACATTGAACAAACTGAACTCCTTCATTGAGAAACAGCACCTCATCATCTCAAACCGTGTTGTAGCCTTTAGAACTTAATATTGCATTCAACAAGTTTTAAGTTTTAGGTCAGAAGTGACCCTGTTTTGTTGTTGGCTCCATCAGCTGAACTCAGCCATAGTCTCTCCACAGATGCTGACACATCTGCTGCCATAATCCCAAAATCCATTTAAATTTCCACTGCTACAAAATACTCAGTTTAATTAAGTGATACTGAGTTACTCTGCAACATTTTTCGATCACTGGTAAGATAATTTGGATGATCACAGAACATGTTTAGCCTGCTCCAGTCTGTACGTTGGTGTTACATAAATATTCATAGAAATGTAGATAAGAATTGGCCTACTTGATGAAATGCCTATCCAATTTGTGGAGAAACTAGTGAGTAAGTGTTTGCAATGAGTGTAACACACTCCTTAGACATAGCACAGCGCCAAATAATCCTGCATTGATTTTGTAATATGGGCATTCATCACGTCACACAAAATAGATTTTAATCCTTCTGCAGTTGAAGAGGTCTTTGCTCATTTGTTTTTCTTGGCAGGAGCTCCTTTCATAAACCTTTGAGCAAAGCTTAACTCCTTTCCAGGCACCCAGTGAGGAAGTAGTTTAGTCTGCAGCAAGATATATGGATATGCACCAGTTTAAAGAAAATAGTCTGTGCTTTACTCCAAGATGATGTATGTTTACTTATACTCTCCTAAGTGGCTGTTATTTCTCTTTAATCAGGAAAATCCATCAGTCTAATAATGGATGATCACGGTGGCTCCTTAGACAGACCCCAATCTGCCCGATCCAGGCAAAATGTCATTAAATGTGGATGGCTGAGAAAGCAAGGGGGCTTTGTTAAAACTTGGCACACTCGATGGTTTGTGCTGAAGGGGGACCAGCTTCATTACTACAAGGATGAAGATGAAAACCGACCACTGGTAAGTACCCGAGGTGAAAGTTAATATGATAACCGGCATTTTTTGTGGACTATATATGAATTTAATATTTAAGCAGCAGTGTCTCAGTTGAAGTAATTGAGTTGTCTCCCAGGATTACGTAGTTTTGTGTCAGAAGTTTTTGAACAAATTGGTTTTTTTAAGAACTATTCTGGAGATTTTACTTAGTGCATTTTTGTCGAAAGCTTTATGTGATTTTATCAATTAATTAGTGTTAACTCATTGCTAAAAATGTATAGCTTCCATAATAGCGGAGAAGCCCTGTGTAAATACAAGTATCAAGTCACTACCCTGCTGTGTTGGTTGCACTTTGTGTGTGCATGTTATTCTTAGGAAAATACAGTATCTTGCTGGCATCACAAGTCAAGAATTATATAATGAATGAAATCCCATGAAGAAACTTACCTAAACAACTGCAGGATACTGTTATGTGATTAAAACGTAGTTGGAAGGTTGACAGCAGAAATAAAATGAAAAATGAGTACAAATCTATTTGAAGGGAAGGTTATGAATAGTGGAGAAACTGCAGGAAACAATTATAAAGTGCGACTAAAATTAAGTTGACAGATACAGGAGCTGGTTTGCGATGATTAAAGTGAAAGTAGTGAGAGTTCAGTTAATACATTGCATGTAACAACAGACAAGTGGGCATGGGTTTAATCAAATAAGCTCTTAAGTTGCAAGTTCCCTGATTTCAGTCCAGATGGAGATTGACTGAAAAGTGGCAATCTTTGTGCAGGGTGATCCAGTGTGGATCCAGGTTAATACCAGTCTGAAGAAGGGTCTCGACCCGAAACGTCACCCGTTTCCTTTTCTCCAGAAATGCTGCCTGCCCCGCTGAGTTACTCCAGCTTTTTGTGTCTAATCCAGTACAAACTCTGACATCCACAAGATTTGCACTAAATGAGGAGTTCGAGGAAAGTAAGTTCATTCCATCTGAAGATCAAAGGGGATGAGACAATTATATGATAATTTTGGTTCATTTAGTTTAATATATGATTACCATGTGCAGGTACAGTGACAAGCTTTTTGTTGTGTGCTATACAGTCTAAGGAAAGACCATACATGATTACAATCATGCCTTCCTTGGTGTACACATGCAGGATAAATGGTACAACAAATTTTTAAAGCAAGATAAAGTCTGGTAAAGTCTGATTAAAGATAGCTCAAAGGTCTCCAATGAGGTAGATTCGAGAACAGGACTGCAATCTATCTGGTGAGAGAACGGTTCAGTTGCCTGATAACAGCTGGGAAGAAACTGCATTGTAAGAATAATTAAATTTCCTTTATCATTTTCAGGTAATTCATGGGGAGATGAAGTTGCTTTTAAAGGTTGTGTAGAAGTAAACTTTGTGACACATTTTCATAGTGTGAAAATATTAAGTTGAAATTAATTAAACTTTCCAGCGCTCACATTGACTTTTGTAGGTGGGGTCCTTCGGGGCCGAGAATGACTCAATTCGACTCCAGATCGGCAGGTTCTGAGGTGGCTTAAGCAGCCAATGTAGGGTCTACAGACTATGCCCAGATGGGTCAGAGCTGGTGGATGGATACTTCGGGAAGAGGTGCATTTCTTCTCCAATGTACTTGATGTTTCTGGGTGTTCTCAACAAATAGATTCAAGATTCTCCATTCCATGCTGAATTCTCTTTCTCCATTTTGAGAGGCTGTGAACCAGGAACTCCTACAAGTCACCAATGATATGTTTCCAATGACTCTTACCAACTTCTATAGATTCACTTAGAAACCATCTTATTGGGATGTATCACACCTTGGTTTGGCAACATCTTTGCCAAGACCACAAAAAATTGCAGATGTTGTGAATGTCGATCATACTAACCAGCCTCTGCCTATTGACTCCATCTACACTTCATGCTGCTTCGGGAAAGCAGCCAACATAATCAAAGACCACTTATACTTGTTAATTCCCTTTACTTCCCTCTCCCATCAGAAAGATGATACAAAAGATTGAAAACGCATAATTGCAGATTCAGGAATGGCTTCTTTCATGCTTTTTATCAGTGCTGAATGGTCATCCCATAGGATAGGCTCTAGTTCCAATCTTCCATCCTACCTCCTTGAAGACCTTGCACTTTTTTATCTGCACTTTCTCTGTAACTGTAACGCTATAATGCTGTAACATTATATTCTACACTCTGACATATTTCTCTTTGCACTACCTGTTGTACTTGTGCATGGTTTGACTATACTAGTGTATAGTACGTTTTGACTGGATAGCGCACAGACAAAGCCTTTCACTGTATCTCAGTACATGTGACAATAAGAAACCCATACCAAGTCCATGTTCATATAAAGCAAATCAAACTGCCTCTTATTAACCTCTGACAAATACTTCAACCTCTGACAAATACTGTAAAGTTCATTGAGATACGCATTTGATTTAGCTGGCAGGGATGAATTGACAGATGAATGGACATACTGATAATAAACGCAATAAAACCATATCTTCTTGCTTTTGTTTGCCTATAGAGGCTACTGATTGAAGTACACCCTTGGTTAAATTTGATAAGACTTGGGGTAGATTTATTCAACATTTTCACACATCATAAATTGCTCCTTCTCCAACCGTTATAAACATTATTTTACCTTTATATGGTGGAACGGACTTGACGACAAATAAGGACTTAAATTGTTGAAATTCTCAGCTCAGATTCTGTTTTGCATTTTTTTTTCTAGTTGGGGGGGGGGGGGGTTCTTCCTTTTTCTCTTTTCTTTCTTTTTTTTCTACATATATAAGTTTTCATTTAAACATTTAACTATATTTACATAGAGACCGGGAGGTCTATATTCAATGTGTATTTTGATACTGGACTCATATTTAGGTTATACCTGTTATTAATGTAATCCTGATCCCTATGTATCAATATCATTGTTATGTTTATCATTATTCTTTTTGTTTTGTTTTTTGTTTTGTTTTTGTTTTTGGGAAAAAAAGCTAATAAAAAGATTTTTTTTTAAAAGAAAGAAGAAGTACAGGATGGATACTTCAATTCCACTGCAGATTGGAGCTGAAATTCATGTAATTTCAATACAAGTTTCTTGCACACGGGATAAAATCATTGCAGATGATACATGTCCCAGATGCTCTGCGAACGATACGGGGGGGGGGGGGGGGGAAGCCACTGGTCGCTGTCTATGGAAGCTGCCTGTGGTGCACAACCTTGGGGTGGTGGAAGGAACAGAGATATTTCTTCTGTGCGCTTTTTGTAATCAAGCTGCATATGCACAATAAAGAATGTCTTTGCAATGTGATTATAATTAATGCAGAAATGACCTCCCATCCTGGATTCCTCTCGGACCTACACTCCCACATGAATTCTTCTACTTGCAAACATCTTGACAATTTGAATACAGCCAATACTTTGAAGTCGGTTCTTTATATTATGTGGTTAAGTAATGAAAATTAACTGCACGTGGGGGTAAAGACATCAACTAAGTAGAATAACAGATAGTATGATTTTCCATGGATAGAGAATCAATAGGAGTTTGAAGGAGTGTTGTTCTTCTGGCTGTGACTATGGTCGGCTGAGAAAATCTGTGATTTCTCTTGTCCTTCTGGTAAAACTTGATCATATAAAATGGCTGGTAAATAGACTGCTGGATTTTGCTTTTAAAACATAGCATTCTGCAAAGGTCTGTTGCGATGTATCCTGCATAAATCCTAGCATCAACATTCAAGCAGACTGGGCTAATGTGATAATCCGTTGATCGAGCTTTCTCATGTATAGAGCTGTCAGGAAGACATTGAATATTGTCAGCAGAGGTGTTGATGAGCAGACTGCTATAATAACCTTCGAATTTGTGAAGCTCTGTCAGATCCTGGAAACTTCACAAAGGTCAATGGTGGAAGTTCTCATGAGACATAACCGCAATGCAGTTCCTGAAATTGCCGGTTGAGGATATTTTTGAATCAGTGTGTCCAAGTTGTGTTCTGTGTAATTTGATGCAAAACATGTAGAAACTTTATTGAGTTGCAATATGAATCTCGTAATTAAATTGTAGAGGTAGGATTGCAAATTGCAAAAGGTCGCATAGAGGTTTAAACTTGGTTGATGATGCTGCTGTACAGGAAGTTGTACATGAGGCACATTCTTTACTGCTCGTCCTTATAGGAAGGTCAGGAATATTGTCACAGGCCTCTGGAGCCTTGGTTCCACATGCCACAGTAGGATTAGCAAGCCCTTCAGCTCTTCTGCCGGGTGAGTGTCTTGTTGGCAGCTTGAGAAGCGTTAAAGGGTCTTTACATCAGACCTTCCGACTGGCTCCTATTTTCCCTTGTTGATAATGAGGTTAGTTGCCTCCAGCAGTTAAATGTTGCCCCAGTTTCTCCATAACCAGAACCAGATGGAGCCCAGGGTTAATACGATAAGACACATAGTGAATTTTAGTGACAACACTCTACATGGATAACATACTATTACCATTGATTTTGTTGATTGCTGCTCTCCATCAGATGGCCAACATAATCAATTATGACTGGTAAGTCATCCAATACTCTTTGAACCGGCCTGAGTGACTTTCAAGCTCTCTGTGAAGTAAACCAGTAGGAGGGATTGGCTTACATTTCCCCTGGGAAATGCTGGCATCAAGGACTACTGGTAATTCCCCACATGAAGACCCAGAGACCTCACCACCCAGTGCCGACCTTACTGCAAGGTGCCTGCTGACCTGCATTGGCTCTTCAGTCCCTTCACGCTAACCTTTGTCCAGGTCCTTCTCCTTCTCCGGTGCTGTAATCTCCTCCTGCTCTTTCACTCTCAGCATCTCCTTTATGGTCTCCCCTGCACATCTATTTGCTCCGACATTGGTGGCTGTTCAGCTGCCATAAATCTAAGCTTTGGAACTAAATCTTCCATCTTCCCACTCCCCTTTCCTGCTTTCAAGAATCTCCTTTAAAACCTGTGCTTTTCACCAAGCTTCCAGTCATTAATATCTCCTTATCTGGATTGGTGTCATGTTCTGTTTGAAACCTTTCCCATGGAGCACCTTCGGCATTGCAGTACTTTAACGATGTTTTGTGAACATCAGATCATGTTATTGATATCTCCCTGAATCCTTAAAAAACACGAAGAAGGGGTTCGGCCCGAAACGTTGCCTGTTTCCCTCGCTTCATAGATGCTGCCTCACCTGCTGAGTTTCTCCAGCATTTTTGTCTACCTTTTTTTTCTTCTCAGCTTGTGCAGAACATCTTTCCTATTTATGTTAAATTCTTATTTATTGCCTTTGTACATTTTTGGAATGAAGACTCCGTTTCTCCTTGGATTATACTAAGCAATAGTCTTTCAGAATATTTGTCATTGTGTCCATTCCTTCGTTTCCAAGCCACATGCAGAACTTGATATTCTCATTTATTTTCCATCAGTCTTCTTGCCTATTTCAGCACAGGAAATATTTAAGTTTTATAAATGTTTTTAGCACATTATATTTTTAATTTAATATAGCGATTACTTCTGCAGCTACGTTTTTTTCTCAACACTACATCTCACTTTGCATTCCTGATCAACGCTTATAAGAGCTTTAGTTATCAGTGTTAATTCATTAACCAGCCCAAATCCAAGTGACTTTCTAGCAGATCTACAACCTTGCAACCTCTTCCTGGAAAAATGTGTGAAGGCTTATTAAGAAATATCTTTGTTATCATCCCGTGAGAAATGAAATAGCCTTCAGAAGTAGAAGGTCACACTTTCAAAGAATGAGCAGCAAGCAGCACTGTACAGTCACAAAACCAATTGGTATTTTGAAGAAGTGTAACTTCTAACAGGATATGATCACTCAGCCAAAGATTAGAGTTGTAAAAATAGGCATAATACATCACTGTCAGCTGCGAGTAGTAAAGAGCCTGCTCCCTGTTTGTCTGCTTAGACTTGTGATTTCACAGCTTACATGGGAGTCATGGAGCCCATTTGTCTGTGGAGATTACTGTAGAGCAGCACTGTCCTGTTGGCCAGTTTGTCTCAAAATCCCAGGTGAAACTGGTCTTTATTTATGGTAGATACCATTGATAGCATTTCTGAAAATGCATTAATATTCAGCTTTTTAACTAATTTTATATGTTGGCTTTTCTTTGAACAACACATTTTCATCCATAATGTTTAGGAAGGAACTACAGGTGCTGGCTTACACCGAAGATAGACACACAATTCTGGAGTAACTCAGCAGGCCAGACAGCATCTCTGGTGAGAAGGAATGGGTCACGTTTCGGGTCGAGACCCTTCAGTCTGAAGAAGGGTCTCGACCCGAATCGTCACCCATTCTTCTCTCCAGAGATGCTGCCTGTCCTGCTGAGTTACTCCAGCATTTTGTCTTTCATCCATATTTTTTATTTCCAGCACCTGTGGTTTGTTTATTTTGTTCTTCATTCATGAGTTTGTTAATTGAGAGGACAAGGATTCCAGCTGGTGCCCTCCACGATTTGGAGATGTTGACCATCCCATTCCGCATCTGTTGGTCAGAAGAAAGAACAGTCATAGTAAATAATAACAGGCAGTGCTGGGTATACTCAGTATGTCTGGCAGCATCTGTGGAAAAATGAGCAGAGTTACGTTCCTTCATCAGAACTGTTTGCAGCTTTTTCCAGCTTTTCGCCAACAGGAAATAAATCTGATTTACATTTCTGCAGCAGCTTTCGTAACTACAGGATATCCCAAGCTCTCTGCCGCCAGACGAACTATACAAATACAGTCTTTTCTAAGGTGGAGAGATGTTAACTGCTAGCTCTTGTTAAGTGGAGGTAAAGTGCAGAATCTCACTCAAGCGGCTCAGTGATACATTTCTAAGTCACTTTCACCATAAAATTATTTGTAAACAACTTGTAAAAGCTTTGCCAAGCATTTATTTGAGGAACTAACCTCAGGAAAATAACGTACACTAATCACTTGTGTGGATTATGGTAGGTATTACTCGCATAACACCTGAGTCACTTGCATAAATGTAACTAGAGGTACCGGAATCAAGTTGGTGTTCAAGGCAAACTGACACAATGATTTTCTTTTGTTGCGTTTTTTATCAGGCCCAAAACCAGAGAATTAACATTGTGCTGTGATAGTCTGATTTTTTTTCCCATGCATCTAGAGCTACAGGAAAAGAAAAGCTTCTCCAAAATATTTTTGTTGTCAGGAGATATGATTTAACTGAAGTTAAGTTAGTGTTCTCTGGTTCCCAGTACAGTAGCTTTTGGATGGACTGAATCGTGTAATGTAGAGGACAGAAGGAGACCACTTGGCCCATTTCTTCCATGTCAAGCAAGAATGGTGTTATTTCATTTACACTCATATCCTAGCTCTCCATCTGGGACCTTAAGAGGTCATAGATTTGGCAGATTGCAAGGGCTTATTAGATATCTTTAAAAGGTGATGAAGGTTTCACCTTCCACCATTCTCTCAGGCTGTAGGCCCTGAAACCCTTTGGATGAAAAATGTTATCCTTAACTCCTTTCTAACCCATCTATCAACAACTTAAATCCATGTTTCCCAGTTATCTAACTATCTGCCAAGGGAAATTAATCCTTTTTGCTCACTATGTTCAGGCAAACCAGCATCTGCAGTTCCTTCCTGCACACATTCTATGTCTGTGTGCTTCAGTTAAATCTCCCTTCAACTTCATTTTTTCCAAAGAAAACAACCTCAGCCTGGTCAGTTTATCCTCATAACTATAATTTTCCAGTCCTGGGAACATCCTTGTAAGAGCCCTTTGTACCCCCCTCTATCACATCTCATTAGTGGTGAGTAGAACTGTGCTCAGCAATTTAGCTGTAGCCTACTTCGTGTTTTATGCTATTTAATATGATTTAACTAATGATGGTAAGTATCCACCAATCCTCCTTTAACTAACATATTTACCAGTTCAAGTACCTTCAATAATCTATGGACATGCGTTCCAAGATCTCTCAGTTCCTGACTCTTTTCAGTACCCTATCATATTTTGTGCATTCGCTTGATGTCTCCATATGGTTACCTTGTATTTCCCTCTAATTTTTTTTGCACTTCTGTACATGTGAACCTAGTTGATTAATTTCTTTCTCCATCCCATGAGTTTTATTGCACAACAAACAGCCAATTCTATTACCAGAATGATAGACACAAAATGCTGGAGTAACTCAGCGGGTCGGACAGCATCTCTGGAGAGAAGGAATGGGTGATGTTTCGGGTCGAGACCCTTCCTCAGGCAGCAAAATTGATAATCAAGCATCCCAGAATTATGTCCAATTCTGTGCGTAATTGATTTACATCATGAGATATAAGAAGCCTTGTACCTGTGAAACCCACATTATCACATCAACCTTTGGTTTCTCTTACTGAATCAAATGTTAATTTAATTTGCTATCTTCCCTTGCATCCCCTATTAATTTTTACTCTCTTGATCAATTTGCCATGTGGGACTTTGTCAAATGTGTTTCTAAAATCAATGCATGTTATTCAAATTCTCTATCCTTAAGAACATTTCAATTAAGTTAGTCAGATACAACCTTCCCTGAACAAACCAATGCTGACTGCGCTTGATTAACCAGTGTCTCCTTAATTGCTGATATATGCTGGCTCCCAAAAACTTTTTCCAACTATTTCTTCATCACAAACATTGGGCTGACTGGGGTGGATTTACTCTTTTACTGCTTTTCTTTTATAAATAATGCTACCATCTGTACAACACTGTGGTCCCCCGCCACCAGCCTGTGGCTCCAGAGCATTGGAAAGGGTAGTTAGAATATGTCCCGCCCCCTCCCCTGACATCAGTCTGAAGAAGGGTCTCGACCCGAAACATCACCCATTCCTTCTCTCCAGAGATGCTGCCTGACCAGCTGTTAGTCCAGCTTTTTGTGTCTAAAACATCGAACAATCCCTGATCCAGGTGTACACTGGCCCTATCCCCGTACTTTGCCTCCGCTACATTGACGACTGCATTGGTGCTACTGCCTGCACCCATGCAGAACTCATTGACGTCATCAACTTCACCACTAATTTCCATCCTGCACTCAAATTCACTTGGACCATCTCTGACATCTCCCTAACGTTTCTACATCTCACCGTCTCCATCACAGGAAACAGACTATTGACCAACATCTACTTCATACCTACTAACTCCCATTGCTATCTTGACTACACTTCTTCCCACCCAGCTTCCTGTTAAGACTCTATCCTCTACTCCCACTTCCTCCGTCTACGCCGCATCTGCGCCCAGGATGAGGTGTTCCATACCAGGGCATCGGAGATGTCCTCATTCTTTAGGAAATAGGGGTTCCCCTCTTCCATTATAGATGAGGCTCTCACTAGGGTCTCCTCGATATCCCGCAGCTCCACTCTTGCACCCCCTCCCCCCCATTCGTAACAAGGACAGAGTCCCCCATGTCCTCACCTTCCACCCCATCAGCCATTGCATACAGCATATGATCCTCCAACACTTTTGCCACCTCCAACGGGATCCCAATACTGGCCACAACTTCCCATCTCCACCCCTTTCTGCTTTCCGCAGAGACCGTTCCCTCCGAAACTCCCTGGTCAACTTGTCCCTTTCCACCGAAACCGCTCCCTCCCCAGGTACTTTCCCCTGCAACTGCAGGAGATACAACACCTGTCCCTTTACCTCCCCCCTCCATCCAAGGACCCAAACAGTCTTTCCAGGTGAGGCAAAGGTTCACTTGCACCTCCTCCACTGTATCCACTGCTCCAGTTGTTAACTTCTCTACATCGGCGAGACAAAGCCCAGGCTCGGCGATCATTTCGCTAAACACCTCCGCTCAGTCCGTCTTAACCTATCTGATCTCCCGATGGTTCAGCACTTTAATTCCCCCTCCCATTCCCAATCTGATCTTTCTGTCCTGGGTCTCCTTTATTGTCAGAGTGAGGCCCAGTGCAAATTGGAGAAACAGCACCTCATATTTCGCTTGGATAGTTTACACCCCAGCGGTATGACCATTGACTTCTCTAACTTCAGATAGCCCTTGCTTTCTCTCTCCATCCCCTCCCCCTTCCCAGTTCTCCCACTAGTCTTACTGTCTCCGACTACATTCTAAACTGTTACTCTGTACCGCCCCCTCCCATGACATCAGTCTGAAGAAGGGACTGGACCCGAAATGTCACCCATTCCTTATCTCCAGAGATGCTGCCTGACCCGCTGAATTTCTCCAGCATTTTGTGTCTATAGGCTGTGGGCCGAGCATCAAAAATGTATCTAGAAATCCACTTTCGTGACCCACGTCACAGATTTACATGAAATTTTCCACAGATTTAGATGAAATATAATTGAGAAGGAAGTCATAACTTGTCAGTGCCAAAAGCTGCACATTAATTAATTAAACTAATTAGAAAATGAGATCGGGAAAGTAACCGCCATCTAGTGGCCAGTGCCCATATTACACCATGGGCAGCCTAATTCCGTGTTGCAGTCCATTTAAACTATATATTATTATGACATATATATATATATATATATATATATATATGACTTGTAAATATGACTGTAATCATATATATTTAAGTATAATAATATTATAATAATATTATATACAAATAATATGATGAATATAATTGTGAGTGTTTTTTTAATGATGCTGTCGCAGAGGTCCTGCTCCTGAACCAGCCTAATTAATGGGTGAGGGCAGTTCTTGTGGGTTCCTCCCTTTACTGAACCCCACTGACTGCCACTGTGCAGCGTGGGGGTCACGGCCATAGTGGGACTGGGGCAGTTCCAGGCTGGGGGACAGTCCTGCAAGGCATCTTCCAGTCGCTTTAATAGAAAATGTAATGAGACTGCAGCAGAGGTCCCAGGTTTTAAGGGCTCATGAACCTGCCTAATTAAAGGGTCAGGACAGATCCTCTGGATTCCCCCGTTTACTGAACCCCACTGACTGCCATAGTGGGGAGAGTGGGGGTAACAGCCATAGTGGGACTGGGGCAGTGCCAGGCTGGGTGACAGACCTGTAAGAGACCTGTCTTATTTCTGATGCAAATGTCACATCCTGACCAAGAATCAAATTCTCTGATGTTTACTCGATGAGTATTCATTTTAAGCTACAATGAGCCTATATTTATGTTAGAGACCCCCCCCCGATGGTGCCTTTGCAAATGAGGGCTATCACCTTTAACCTAAAAGAACCCTAAAAGTGTTGCATTGTTTGAGTATCTGTAGTTTGTGTGTGTGTCTGTGTATAGCTGTCAAACGTGGATGTAAGTGTGGATGTGTGTGTGTGGATGTATGTGTGGATGTATGTGTGTGGATGGATGTGTGTGGATGGATGTGTGAATGGATGGATGTGTGTGTGGATGGATGTGTGGATGTGAGTGTGTGCGGATGTATGTGTGCATGTATGTGTGTGTGTGCATGTATGGAAGTGTGCGTACGGATGGATGTGTGTATGTATGTATGTATGTGTGGATGGGTGGGTGGACTGTCGCACTGTCATTCACCAGCATGCCATTATCATAAGTAATTCAGTCATTGTTTAAATAATTTGACCAAATAAACAGTGAAATGATTGACATTAAAGTAAAACTTTATATAATCATTTATTTCCCCAATTTATTTGTTTACATTACATCTGATCTTCATCTGAATATTCTTCATCAGATTCCAAGTCTTTTGATAAGTTTTGATAAGTCCATTGATAAGTTAGTTCAAGTTCAAGTGGAGGGTCAGACAGAGGCTACAAAAAAAAATCTCATAGTCATTGTCTGCATAGACTTCAATTCATAAAATTTCAACCTCTTCTTAATGTTAATGAGAATAACACTGTTACTACCATAGATAAATTAGTTCAAGTTCACATGCACCAATTCATTTCTACATAAACATCAGCCATTTCTAACCATTTATCACTCCGATGGAAGCCTATAAAGTGCAGTCAATATTCCTCCGTTTTTCTCCCGTGGTCGGGGCCTGGAGACCTTCACTTTGTTAAGTACCTAGGCCCCGCAGTTGGAGCACTTTTACTCGGTAAGTGATCGCAGGCAGCTCTGAGATTAGATGTGAAAGACTTATTGGACTACAACAAGCTGGCATCAGTGAAAATGTTTAATTTACTTTGTTATGGATACACATAGTTTAGGCCCTCAACTTCATGAATGAATGAATGAATGAATGAGTGAATGTACAGCCTCCAAATCTCATTTTTTCACATTATAAAAGGGTACAATTAAATTAATTAAAGTCCATAGATTAATTTTCATAAATTCAGACTTTAGACCTTACCTTTCAGTTCCAGTTGATTCACAAAGTTTGACTGGTTTCACGACTTGGCTGTCCTCTTTGTGTTGCAGCACCTCAGCAGCGACTTTGCTTTCAAGGCTTTGTTTCACTTCTATCCACTTAGCTGCACATTCTTCAGACTTCTTAATGCTTTTCTCACTAAATTCAATTAACTTGCTGTGAGTTTCCACGACATGTATTCCACAGAACAACAAATAACCTTCATCTGAATCTCCAGTAAAACAGGCATCAGTAGAAGCATTCTCAGCCATGATGCGTGCTCCCTGCCTAGCTAGCCTGAAACAAAGCACGTGATTGGCCAACTGGCATCCGACTCAATGTTAAACGTGCTTTGATTGGACTAAAAATACCCGAAATTTTTCAGTTTTTTCTCTAATTTAATAAAAAATGTACAAGTTTTGTTCTTGACGAGTTTCAGGGATGATTTATATAATATTTTTACACAATATGTGAAAATTTCATGTAGTTCCGTGAGTTGGGTCATGAAACTGCACAAAAAAGCTCCTCGGCCCACAGCCTACTAGTTAGAATATGTGTTGTTTCTTTCCTCGCTTCTTTAACGAGCCTGGAATAAATTTTATCCAAACCTGGTAATTTTTACACCTTGATGTGCCTTCTCTCTCTGTACATCATTTCACAATCTTCCTCTATTATGTCAATGTCTATATTGTACCACTCTTACTGGAAGACAGGGCAAGGTTTTCATTTATAACTTAACAAATATCTCTCACCACCGCTCTTTGATTTTGATTTCTAATAGGGTCTTTTTGTTCCTTTATCTCTTTCCATTTTGATAACCATATAACCATATAACCATTACAGCACAGAAACAGGCCATCTCGGCCCTTCAGGTCCGTGCCGAACACTTTTTTTTTCCTTCCCTTCTGTCTTCTTACTTCCCCCTAGTCCCATCTACCTGCAGTCAGACCATATCCATTCCTTTCCCGTCCATATACACATCCAATCTATTTTTAAAGGATAAAATCAAACCTGCCTCCACCACTTCCACTGGAAGCTCATTCCACACAGCTACCACTCTCCGAGTACAGAAGTTCCGCCTAATGTTACCCCTAAACTTCTGTCCCTTAATTCTCAAGTCATGTCCCCTTGTTTGAATCTTCCCAACTCTCAATGGGAAAAGCTTATCCACGTCAACTCTGTCTAACCCGCTCATCATTTTAAAGACCTCTATCAAGTCCCCCCTTAACCTTCTGCACTCCAAAGAATAAAGACCTAACTTGTTCAACCTTTCTCTGTAACTTAGTTGCTGAAACCCAGGCAACATTCTAGTAAATCTCCTCTGTACTCTCTCTATTTTGTTGACATCCTTCCTATAATTAGGCGACCAAAATTGTATTCCATACTCCAGAATTGGCCTCACCAATGCCTTGTACAATTTTAACATTATATCCCAACTTCTATATTTAACATTACATCCCAACTTCAACTTCTATGTCTGAAGAAGGGTTTCGGCCCGAAACGTTGCCTATTTCCTTTGCTCCATAGATGCTGCTGCACCCGCTGAGTTTCTCCAGCATTTTTGTGTACCTTCGAATTTCCAGCATCTGCAGTTCCTTCTTTAACACTTCTATATTCAATGCTCTGATTTATAAAGGCCAGCACACCAAAAGCTTTCTTTACCACCCTATCTACATGAGATTCCACCTTCAGGGAACTATGCACAGTTATTCCTAGATCCCTCAGTTCAACTGCATTCCTCAATTCGCTACCATTTACCATGTACATCCTATTTCACCGGCCTCCAACCTGACAAACAGCCATCCACCATCACTCTCTGGCATCTCCCATTCAGCCACTGTTGAATCCATCTTGCTACTCCACCATTAATACCCAACAATTGAATCTTCTTAACCAACCTTCCATGAGGAACCTTGTCAAAGGCCTTACTGAAGTCCATATAGACAACATCCACTGCTTTACCCTCATCCATTTCCCTAGTAACCTCTTCGAAAAATTCAAGAAGATTAGTCAAACATGACCTTCCAGGCACAAATCCATGTTGACTGTTCCTAATCAGACCCTGCTTATCCAGATGCTTATATATATATTATCTCTAAGTATCCTTTCCATTAATTTGCCCACCACTGACGTCAAACTAACAGGTCTATAATTGCTAGGTTTACTCTTAGAACCCTTTTAAAACAACGGAACAACATGCACAGTACGCCAATCCTCCGGCACTATTCCCGTTTCTAATGACATTTGAAATATTTCTGTCATAGCCCCTGCTATTTCTACACTAACTTCCCTCAATGTCCTAGGGAATATCCTGTCAGGACCTGGAGACTTATCCGTTTTCATATTTTTCAAAAGTGTCCGCACCTCCTCTTCTTTGAATCTCACAGTTTCCATTGCTACTCTGCTCGTTTCCCTTACCTCACATAATTCCATATCCTTCTCCTTCGTGAATACCGAAGAAAAGAAATTGTTCAATATCTCCCCCATCTCTTTTGGCTCTGCAGATAGCTGTCCACTCTGACTCTCTAATGGACCGATTTTATTCCTTGTTATCCTTTTGCTATTAATATAGCTGTAGAAACCCTTTGGATTTACTTTCACCTTACTTGCCAAAGCAACCTCATATCTTCTTTTAGCTTTTCTAATTTCTTTCTTAATATTCTTTTTACATTCTTTATACTCCTCAAGCACCTCATTTACTCCATGCTGCCTATAATTATTGTAGATCTCTCTCTTTTTCCGAACCAAGTGTCCAATTTCCCTTGAAAACCATGGCTCTTTCCATTTTTTACTATTTCCTTTCAACCGAACAGGGACATAAAGATTCTGTACTCTTAAAATTTCACCCTTAAATGTCCTCCATTTTTCTTCTACATCCTTCCCATAAAACAACATGTCCCAATTCACTCCTTTTAAATCCTTTCGCATCTCCTCAAAGTTAGCCTTTCTCCAAACAAAAATCTCAACCCTAGGTCCAGTTCTGACCCTCTCCATAATTATATTGAAACTAATGGTATTGTGATCACTGGACCCGAAGTGCTCCCCGACGCATACCTCCGCCACTTGCCCTGTCTCATTTCCTAACAGGAGGTCCAGCACTGCCCCTTCTCTAGTAGGTACCTCTATGTATTGCTGCAAAAAACTATCTTGCACACATTTTACAAACTCCAAACCATCCAGCCCTTTTACAGAATGTGTTTCCCAGTCTATGTGTGGAAAATTGAAATCTCCCACAATCACTACCTTGTGCTTACTACTAATATCTGCTATCTCCTTACATATTTGCTCTTCCAATTCTCGCTCCCCATTTGGCGGTCTATAATACACCCCTATAAGTGTTGCTACACCTTTCCCATTTCTCAGTTCCACCCAAATAGCCTCCCTAGACGAGCCCTCTAATCTATCCTGCCAAAGCACTGCTGTAATATCTTCCTTGACAAGCAATGCAACACCCCCACCTCTTGCCCCTCCAATTCTATCACCCCTGAAGCAACGAAATCCTGGAATATTTATTTGCCAATCACAGCCCTCCTGCAACCATGTTTCACTGATCGCCACAACATCATACTTCCAGGTGTCAATCCAGGCTCTAAGCTCATCCACCTTTCTTACAATGCTCCTAGCATTAAAATATACACATTTAAGAAACCCACCACCACTTATTCTCTGTTTATTATCTTTTTCTTCTTTCTCCCCTACATTTTGGGTCCGAGTGCTTCCCTTCTCTGCCTCCTGCCTCCCACATTTTCTACTAGCTTTCTCTATTTGAGTCCCTTGAGTCTATTTGATTAATTATAAAACACCCAAGGGCTTGCTTAATTTCCTGCTAGTGTCGATTTTAAACAGAATCTTTGCTGCCTTATTTTGTTTTTCGTTAAATTTCACTCCTGAACCTTTTTATTCATTTGTCAGCACATAAGCATGGTGCATATTGGGTAGAGTGTTGTGTTGTATTTGTTTGACTCTATTTGCCATTACATCACCTTTTTGATTCACTGCACTCCTCCTCGTTGGACAAAGCGATGAAGGAATGGTGAAATGGGTTATATGTGAATTAGAGGGAAATTAGAGGGAAATCTGCTGCATTCCCTTTGCTTGCTAAGGTTGTTGGATAGGCAGATGGGTGGGAAAGGTTTGGTGGGATGTGGGTCAACAGCTTGTGATGTGGCATCTTGGTCAGCATGGGCAACTTGGGCCGAAGGGCCTGTTTCCAAACTGTATGAATGTAGGCTATCCTTGACCTTGATGATAAGAGATCAGGAATTTTGGAGATATTGGACGGAGCCTAAGCAAGTGACTGCAGTGAATTCTGAAGATGGTGTACACAATGGCCCGTGATGATGGTGAGGATGAGCATTTCAAGTAGTGAAGGACAGTGGTGGTGGTGGTGGTGGAGGGGATAATCAATCAGTCTACTTTTCCTGGGTGGTGTTGGACTTCTCCAATGCTGACTAATAGGCATTCGTTCAGGCATGTGGAGAATATTTATCACATGGCTGAATTTTCATTGTGGATGGTGAAAAACATGGGTTACTAAGGAAATAAACTTTTGTCATAGGAGAACCATCCTCAGACTCCATATTGTAACCACACTATTTATATGGCGGTCCAATTGAGATTCTGGTCAATTCATACAATTCCATTTCCATCAGTGTGGATTTTGGCAAAAGGGATACAGCTAAGGAAGGGCCAAGCTATAGTTCAAATGTGAAGCTTCTGAAACAATACAGAAGGAAGCCAGTCAATCCCTCGGGTGCATGCCTCAACTCTAGTCTCATTCCCCCTTGCCCTCATTTGTCTGTATCCATAAAACCTATCCGCTCTCAAACATGGCCATTACTCTCCTGTGACTTTTTTTTTAATCATTAACCTACACTGTGGTAGGTTGCATAGCCAATGAAACTTTGGGATGTGGGGAAAACAGGAACAATACATGAAGAGGAAAGGCAGTACTGCAAGCCGTCGTTTTCAACTTGAGAAAATGGCCTGGGGAGTGTTGGAGTCTGAGCTGAGGATACAGTCTTTTGCATGTGCTGAAGATAATAGATTTAGTTATCTTCATGCTTGATTGAAAGAAACTGCAGTTCCACTGAAACTAGATCTTGGACAATCGGTGTGACAGCAAAGAAGTGGTATCAAAATCTGAGAGAGATGTTGGGGACGTACACCTGATTATTGACAACGTGCACGTGAAACCTGTCCACACACTCCAGTTTATGGCACCAGCTATTGCAGGGAGACCACTTACATGTTCTTTTTGAAGTGTTGGCAAAATGTAAACTCTGGTTGTCAAGGTGTCCTGGTTGACAATGGGAAACCTTCCATATTGTGTATTAAAAGGATAATTTGTTTATTTTGGCAGGAGGCACTGTCTGCTGGGACTACATATTAAAACATTTGGGAAGAAGTGCGTAGTTTTATGGTCAACAACATAAATATTTGATTTTGTCCTGTTACATCAGGCTTCACACTGGGCCTCCAAAGACATACAGGTTTGCAGGTTAATTAGCTTGGTATAATGTAAAATTATCTCTAGTATGTGTAGGGTAATGTTAATGTGCAGGGATCGCTGCTCGGTGTAGATTCATGGGCCGAAGTACCTGTGTCCGCACTGTATCACTAAACTAGACTAACTGGCAGCATGAAGCACTCTGCACTACAGCAAGGTTAGTTGCAGTTATAATTTCACTACCTTGCACCTAGAAACCTGCTTCACCATTGTATTTTTTATTCCTCGGACCAGGTAAATTCCAGTCTGAGAATTTCAGTCAGTCCTGAACTGAGGTTTGTACTGCAACATAGATCCATGGCTATTAGAAGTGAAGCTGGGAGGCAGCCAGCAAATTAAAATGTACTTTTCGTGTTGGCCACTAAAATCAGACCCAGTGTCTGACCCAGTGTTTTTCCCATTTTCTAAATCTGTCTTCCGTGCGGTGCTGTCACTTCTTGGGGGGGGGGGAATGTTTTGCTTGTAGATTGAATTAAAATGTCACGTTTTACATCAACAAGTGTTTACATTGAATTTGTGTCTCTCTTACTTGGCATGTTTACATTTTTAATTGTCTAGATCTGCATTTCCTTTAATGAGGAATGCATTGAGGAATACTTCCAAGGTCTGTGGTGCTCAGTGCATAATGCAGTAGTGGCTGCCTATTCTACTTTCATACTTTACATTTGTATATGAGTGTACCACATTTAGTACTCCACTTCTGAAACTTATTTCTATTGCCTACCAGTACAACACACTGCTACTGTAGCATTCATGTTTTATGCTATTTGCTGAGATCATACGTGTCACCTGTTACTCTTTAAAGAAAAGATTTGCTCGGAACATACAACATACAGGTTCAGATAGGCCTCACCCCGTTACTTAGAACAGAGCATAGAGCAGAGGACAGGAACAAGACCTTTGGTCCACATTGTTCATGCCGATCATGATGCCAAGTTAAACTAATCTCTGCCTGCACTTGATCCATATCCCTCCATTCCCAATGTGTCCATGTGCCTATCAAAACGTCATTTAAATGCCACTATCGTATTTTATTTTATCAGTTATAACTTTAATAGAATGTAACCGGCAGAAACCTTCAAAGTTTAAAAACTGCATAACATATTTAAAAGGTGTACCTAATTAAAAATCTCATTCTCCAGAGTAAAGTCGGGTGGTGCTTGACTTTCTTTCACTTCAGCTTATTTGGAATATAAGTTTGAGACATTAATTAAAATGATTCCTCCTCATTTCTTATTGCAGAGCAATAATGTTATCAGTTGCAGTATGTTGAGCTGGCTCAGTTTCATTATCATGTGAAAATCATGTGGCCTCCTCTTTGCCATTGTGCCAAACCAAGATTCACATTTGAGACCAATTTAGAGGGACAGGAATAATAGATTCCAGTCTTCAGGGTTGATGTTTTGCTGGGATTGCAAGTCATCCTTGGCTGCATATGCTAAATGTGTGAGGTGCAGACAGCTGTGTGATATTCTGTTTCCAAAACTCAATTCATCAAAACTGAAAATCATAAATAAATGGTAACCACCCTAACATTGTGCAACCAAGGTTGAATTTCTATCCCAATGTCTTTAGATCATTTGGTGTATTTCAATCTAAAGTTACACCGACATTTGCATGTGAAAATGATAATTTTAGCTGTATAAACGCAGAATGAAAAAAAATAGTAGAAAGATGCTGAAATTAATTTCAACTTAGTGACAATGCCTCCAGTAGTATTGACTTAAATTGGTGACTTGGCAGTGGAGCACCAATTGATTGCTTCCATTTTAAATAATGGAATGTGGCACTGTGTCCTTTCTAATCTATGGCCTTTTAAAATGATGATCCTTTCCATATATTTTACCAATAATATCTATTTGTTCTGTTAACTCAAATAAAGTGTATAAGTATGTAAAATGAAGGGGTAGTGCTCACAATCTGGTTCATCTGCAAGACGCAGTGTAGCAAATGCCAAGCTATTTTCGCCTTCATTTCCCAAAACCTTCACTCCTCCATCCTGGAGGACAAGGACATCTTTACTGCAAAATTCCACTGAATTGCACATGATTTTTCTCTTTGAAGCTTATTGGCAACACTTCATAATATCTGGGAGAAATTTCTGAAACTCCCCACCCGATGGACTACGCAAGATGAAGTAAGTGAGTTGCTGTTAACTACTCAAGGATGGATGAAGGTGAAGCAATAAATGATGGTCTTCCTGATGAGAGCTGCATCCTGTGAAACAAACTGGGGGGGGGGGGGGGGAGAGGAACAGAACAATCTTGTAAATCCATCTAAACTAGGAAATAAATAGTCTAACAGCCAGTACCTCAGAAATTCCATTGCTGCCATAGTGGTCCCCTGACTTATTAGAACATTGCTACTGAGATGATTGATTATAAAACTTTTGTCTCTTTACTCCTGGAATTACACTTTCAGCTCCAAAACTAAGGACAAGTATTGTGCTTGGGTGCACACTTTGACTCTATTTTAAAAGCTATGATGCATGGACATAATGTGACCACTAATGGATGTTTATGAGTGGTCTGGAGATGGTAATTTAATTTCTGGATTATGATGATGTCAGAAGCCACAAGGGCAACAATTGGAGTTATTTATAATCATCAACTGAAATGAGATAAAATAAATTTCACAAAACCACTCCTTGCAATAATTATGATTTTGTGGGAATGAGGAACTGTGGGAAATGATTATTAATACTGGAGAAATTGGTGCGATGGTAAACTGATATGTCCCAAAGACCTTGTCTGAAGAAGGGTCTCGACCCGAAATGTCACCCATTCCTTCTCTCCAGAGATGCTGCCTGTCCCGCTGAGTTACTCCAGCATTTTGTCTGTCCCAAAAACTTGATCATCTGCATTCCAATGTTATGAAAGAGGTGATTGCAGAGTTAATGGGTGCTCTGGTTATTATCTTCCTCATTCTGCTTATTCTGTGATAGTTCTTGCAGGTTGGAGGGTGGCAAATGTGGCCACACTCTTTAAGAAAGGAGGAAGAAAGAAATAAAAACAATGAACTTGGTGACCTATAGTTGAACATTAGTAGCAGCAAAAATGCTGGATTCTATAATGAAAATATAATAATAGAACACCCAGAACCCGACTAATGGGATTGAGAAGAATGAACATGCATTTATGAAAGGTGGATTACGTTCGACTAATCTCTTGGAGATCTTTAAGGATGTGACCAGTGGAATAGAGAAGGAAAACCCATGGTGCAGCGGTAGTTGCTGCCTTACAGCGCCAGAGACCCCGGCTCGATCCTGACTATGGGGGGCTGCCTGTACGGAGTTTATACATTTCCCCTTATCCAGGTACTCTGGTTTCCTCTCCCACTCCAAAGGTATACAGGTTTGTAGGTTAATTGGCTTTGGTAAAAATTGTAAATTGTATCAAGTGTGTAGGATAGTGCTAGTGCATGGAGTGATCGATGGTCGGCATGGACTCAGTGGGCTGAAGGGCCTGTTTCCTGATGTATGTCTAAAGACTAGTGCGAGATTGAGATTTTTAGAAAACATTTGATATGGAGCCACACAGAGGTTGTCCAACATTGAATTAGGGACAATGTACCTGCAGGGATAGAGAATTGGGTAATATTTGTGATGTACTGCAATGACTGGTACTTTAGGGGGGGGGGGGGGGTGCAGCAGATCATAATCTATATTGATGCATTGGCTGAGCCGACTCCATCTCATACTTCCATGTTTGTTTTTTAGAACAAATCTAGGAGGAGTTGTAAGTAGGGAGAAGGATATAAAGGTGCTTCAATCTATTGGCAAGTTGATTGCATGAGAACACAACAGATGTAATATAACTTGGAAATAATGTTAACTCGTTAAAATCAGAGCACTTAACAGAAAAGTCGTTTTTTTTTTAATTGGCAAATGTTGATATCCAAAGAAACCTGGGTGTTCTTGTAAATGAATAACTGAAAGCCAACACATAGGTGTAGCAAACAATTGGGAAAGCAAATGGTATGTTGCCTTTTATTGTGAGGTGATTTGAGTTCATGTGTAAAGCTCTGTTGCAAATTTATTGGGTCTTGGTGACACAACACCGGAATATTGCATTGCAGGTTGACACTCTTTACCTTAAACTTTATCATTTGCCAGAGAGGGAGTTCAATGATGATTCACTAGACTGGCTACCGAGGTGGCGGCTTTGTTGTTGGAGGAAAGATTTGAGGAGGCTAGGCCTGTATTCTCTGTGTGTTCAGAAGAATAAGAGATGATATCATTGAAATCAACAGAATTCTTAGTGATCAATAGGCTGGATTCAGGAGAATGCTTCCCCTGGCAGATGAATCTAGAACCAGGGTCACGATCTCAGAATAAAGGGTAGGCCATTTAGCATTGAGAGGAGGAATAATTTCTTCATTTAGGGGATAGTGAATCTTTGGACTGTTCTGCCTGGAAAGCTATGCAGGCTGACTCATTGATTTCAGTGACAAAATAAATAAACATTTTTTGGATGTAATGGAAATAGTTTTTTCATAATTAAATAGATTATAATATGGCAGACTGAAATGTGATCATAATTATGTAACTGGACATCTTTTGTCATCAGAAACCAAAACAATGTTCAAGTTCAACTATGCCACAGAACTTTCTCTTTATACCATTCTTCCATCTCACTAGGATAGTGCAGGAAAATAGTGGCCTGCAAGGGATCAGCCCTGGTCCTGATCAATGGGAGAGCAGGGCTAACCTTGGTTTCTAATTCCTGCATTCTGTTCTGCTTGTCCTCCGAGTTTTACCAATAAGTACAGTTTAATTTGTATCCCTTCAATGAGGATTAACATTGACACCCATGTACGACCTGTTTATGTGCATGCCAGTGTCTGAGCCACACTCGCTCTATGCTGTCTGTGGTGGAATTAACTCTGAAAGAGTGAAAGTTGTGTTGGCATGGCTGGAATTGCATTGAGGAATAACTTGCCGCATCTGATCTGGTCAGTGTAACAACACGCAGGAGAGCGAGTTGCACTGACGCAACCTGATAGTATCTCTCTCCGTCACAGCTGCTGTAGAGTTTGACAGATATCATGTGGCAGCTGCTGGCAGGAAGAGAAAATAAGTCTGACTGGTGAAATATTAGCAAGGACGTTCCATGGCAAAAAAAGACGTCAGTAAATTGTGAAGAGGAAAGAATGGTAAATAGAGAGAGAGTTCTGTGGCATAGATGAACTAAACATTTTTCTTGTTTCTGATGACAAAAATGCTCAGTTACATAATTTTGAGTCTGCCATATTATATTTAATACAAATAATGCTGAATTACTAGACTTTATTATTATGTTTGCATCATAGATTTCAAATATTTGATTTCTATCAAAGTTAATGTCTATCCCCACATGAGGAAAACCCCTGAATGAAATAACAACATGTTCTGGCTACAGATGCATGTTGTTGAATTCACCAAGTACTGGACCAGTTACAAATTGTACTGAGATCAAACTTATCTACAGTAAACTCTGGTAATTCAGTGCATAACAATCTGGCGAGACTGCATCATTACTTGAGAGTCAAGTCTGCAGACTGGTAGCAAGCTGTGATGGGACTGTGGTTGGAACAGCGATCTGCAGCCCAGCTTCCAATGGAAATCTGTGTTGGCTGCCAGCGGTGAAGGTCAGGGATCTAAACTGGAAGTAGGCGGCAGAAGGCCAGAAAACAAACAGAAATGTCTTGTTCTGTAAAGCTGTTGCTGTTTGGATAGGCATTTCTGAATACATCTCCCCTATTGTCCTCTCCCTCTCTGGGCATTCCCGCTTACTCAGCAGACCGTTTCAAGCACGATTATGGTTTATGGGGCCTGCTACCAGAGGTTGCGTAGGAAGAATTAAAAGCTGTGGCCAATGACTGTGACAGGCAAAGATCCATTACCCTGTGCAGATGGCACTGAGAGATGAGAGGAGCTGGTGAGAGATCATTTCTGTGGCAATTTCACAGAACACCTTCGCTCAGTTCGCTTGGGTCTATGCAATCTCCCGGTTGCCAAATGATTTAAACTCCCCTTCCCATTCCCATACTCACCTTTCTGTCCTGGGCCGTCTCCTAGGCCAGAGTGAGGCGAAACACAAATTTGAGGAACAGCACCTCATATTTCGCTTGGGCAGCTTATAACCCAGTGGAATGAATTTTGATTTCTCTAATTTCAAGTAACCCTTGCATTCCCTGTCTCTGTCCCTCCCCACCCTAGTCATCTAACTAGTCTCACTGTTGTTCTGCTTAGTTTCACTGTTCGTACGCCTTCATTATTACCACTTCCACCAATGGACCATTGTGGGCTCCACCTTTCCTTGATGATCGTTGCTGGCTTTGATTTGTTCTTTTCATAACCTTTCATTCATTTGTTCTTTGTAACTTTTCATACCTCTAGTTTCCCTCTCCCCTGACCCTCTGTCTGAAGAAGGATCTACACCCAAAAAGTCACCAATTCCTTTTATCCAGACATGCTGCCTGACCGGACTACCTGACTCCAGCATTTCGTGTCTATTTCTGTGGCAAGCCTATGCTTGTGCGTGGAAGCAGTGGTCTGATTTCAAGCATCAGGAACTGCTGTCTAACAGTTTCTGTTCACAGTGAAGGTATCAATGTCAGCAAGCTTCTATTTTGCTTCGTCCACTTGCTCTCCTCCAGATATGACGGATGCCAGGACAATGTTATTGTGCAGCTATCCAATGAGTAAAATGGGAAAACCTGGAATTAAGGGATGAGATGTGCTTTTGTCCTGCCTGCAACTTCACTCTGAGGATTGAATCATTACCCTGTATAAGAACTAATGGCTCTCATACAGCCTGGAGTTTCAATCTTATTGTTTTGACAGTTAATTGCACTGTTGTTTTCAGCCAGTTAGATTTTAGAACAAAAATCGACACAAAGCTGGAGTAATTCAGCAGGACAGACAGCATCTCTGGAGAGAAGGAATGGGTGACGTTTTGGGTTTCTGGTCTTGACCTGAAACTTCACCCATCCCTTCTCTCCAGAGATGCTCCCTGTCCCGCTGAGTTACTCCAGCATTTTGTGTCTATCTTCAGTTTAAACCAGCATCTGCAGTTCCTTCTTACAGATTTTAGAACACATTGTGTTTTATAACTGCGAGGGCAGACATTCATAAATTTCAGGTGCTTAATGTGCATTCATGTCCAATTACTCGCAGTGTATTCCAGAGGGACGTTCTCCAAATAAAGCTTTCAGAAAATGAAAGAATGATAAATAATATTTTCCATTTTGAGAATGGAGTGGTGTTGTAGTGACATTTGCCAATATTCAATGTACAATTTATGTTTTGGCAAAGACCGAGTCTGTGGCAAGTAGTGAAGACAAGGCCAAGTAGTAAACCCATTGAGCTTGCCCTCACCAACTTATCAGTGGCAGAAGTATCAGTGTCTGAAGAAGGGTCCCGACCCGAAACGTCACCCATCCTATTTCTCCAGAGATGCTGCTTGACACGCTGCACTTTGTGTCTATCAGTGGCAGATGAACATGTCCGTGATAATACTGGGAAAAATGATGACGGCATTGTCCACGTGGAGACAAAGTTCTGTTTTCACACTAAAGATAATCTCTAGTCTGAATTGTGGGTCTACAATCGTGCTAAATGGCATATACTTACAATAGGTCTGATAGCTCAAAATGGGTAACTCCATGATATGAAAGGACGCAAAGTGCTGGAGTAACTCAGTGGGTCAAGCAGAATCTCTAGAGAACATGGATAAGTGATGTTTCGAGTTTGGACCATTCTGCAGACTGCTAACTCCATGATACAGTTGGACAGGTACATGGATAGGACAGGTTTGGAGGATTATGGACCAAGCGCAGGCAAGTGGGATTAGGGTAGCTGGGACATTGTTGGCTGGTGTGGGCGAGTTGTTGTGACTCTATAAGCTGGAGAGCATCAGTAGAAATACGCACCATCCCAATCTTGATGTCTGTGCCAGTCATTTCCCCTCGCTCTGGTTCACTGGGGAATGCAGCACATGATGGGAGCAGCCCCAGCTGTTCTAGAATTGAAGTGCCAATCTGTAGAAACCATCACAAAGAACTTCATGACTGGTATAGAGGAATGAACAGCATGCGATTGGCAGAGCCAAGCCTTCTCACAACCAATATATCAGACCAAAGTTCTTCCGTCCTGCCATTTCTTGTTCTGCATGATGGTGGACAATTAAGCGGCTGAGGGAAGAAGGCAGTATCTACAACACCCTCATCATTAATGATGGTGGGCTCAACGTACGAGTGCATTTGCAATCGTGTGGCCAGAAGTGCTGAATAAAAACACATCTGGGCTGTATTCTGTGAACCCCATTATCAGAAAGAACGATTAGGCTGATTTGACTCACTGCAGGCCGAGAACAGTGGACTGAGTAAATGTCCCGAAACCGTCACTCCGCCATCCTGGAGAACAAAATTCCCTCTGAATTGCACGTGATTTTTTTCTGCCAAACCTATTGGCAATACTTCATAATATCTGGGAGAAATCTCTGAAACTCCCCTCCCGATAGACCACAGAGTAAAGAGAGCAATGTCCTGGAAATACCACAGGCGACCCGTGCTCTCGTATTAATCACGCCCGTTGCCAGCCTGCTCCAGTCTAGTTACAAATCTGGCAAGATGGAAAATTGCTGGTAAGTGCTACCCACGCAAAAATAAAAAGACAAATCCAATCCGTCAAATTACTGCTCAATTAATTAATTTCTATAATTAGGACAGTAATGGAGAGAGTCGAGACAGTGTTAGCAAGCACTCTTGTTGACCAAGTAACGTGCTGAATTCCTGAGTTGAGAATGAATATCTCTGATATCAAGGCAGCCTTCATCAATTGTGGTATCACAAAGTACTTATAAAACAGAAGTAGGCGTCAAGGGAAAAAATACTTTCATATTTAGGGTCATACCTTGTACAATGACCGATCATTCCAGCTCTAGACATTGCTGCAGGAGTTCTCAACAGCCTTGGCTCAATGATTTCAGCTGCTGCATCCATTTTAAAGTCAGAGGTGGAGATGATCACTGATGGTCACACGGTGTGCAATATTGATGACTGAGTGATTTTCATTGGCAACTCCGAAGCAAATGAATCAACCCACATGTGCACGAAGTAAAGCCTTGAAAGTAATGCAACCGGGCATTGGCTGATAAATGGCACGTAGTATTCATGCCATAACATTGCCAGCTAAGAAATAACAAATTCTGAGAGAGAGTCCAACGACCTACTCTTGACACTCGGAGGGTGGTACCATTAACAGCGTCAACTGGACCAGCTGTGTACTGCACTGACAAGAACAGGTCAGAAGCTGAGCATCCTGAGGCAAGAGACTCGCCACAGACTGTCCACATCTGCAAGGTGCAAGTCAAGAGTATGACGGAATACTTACAAAATATATATAATATGCTGGAAATAATCAGTAAGTCAATAGTATCCATGGAGAGGGAAAAGGAGTTAATAATTCAGATTGGGGAGAACTGATGAAAGGTCATCAGGCTGAACCTATGCTTCTTCCTCCAAAGTTGCTGGCTGACGTGCTGAGTATCTCCACAATTTGTTATTTTGCAGCCTCTATACTTTTATTTGCTTTCTGTATATTGTGTGAAGGAACAATCCCGCTCGCTGAGCTGAATGCAGCTCCAAATGTATGCAAGAAACATGACATCATCCAGGACAAAGCAGCCCACTTAATTGCCACCCATGCAGCATTCTAAGCAACCATTCCTCCAATATTGGTGGACAGATCCTGTAGAGTGTGCTGACTATCAAAAGCACTGCAGTTACTCAATTAGCCATGCTAATAGCACCTCCCAAACTACTACCAAGAAGAACCCATGTATTTGAACACCACCACTTGATCACCTCCAAATCACACGCCATCCTAACGAAAAATATATTGCAGAATAAAAGGAATTAGATATTCATCACAAATTGCAGATTTTTTTTTCTGAAGCAGGCAGAAATTATCCAATAGTGAAAGAGTAATTTTGTCTTCTATTCAATGTTTAGCTACAAGATTTGAACATTGCAATTCCAAGAAAGGTACAAGTTCTAGAAACCCTTCTGCACTTTTGTTGCACAGTGTCCTCACTTCTAGCATGCATTAGCCCAATGCAAAGCACGTTAGTTGGGCTTTGCATTGGGCTAATCCATGCTAGGTGTGAGGACACTCTGCAACAAAACATGTATTATGTGAGGCTGGCGATACAGTGTACAATGGAATAGACCCTCTTGGTTTAATGCCCACAGAGGTCTTCGCCACCTTTGCTGTTGTGGGGCAAGCATGGGACCTTAGGCAGATGGCAGGTCAGAGCAGAGAGACATCCAAGATGGAGTAGAGTAAGAGTGGGGATGGGCATCAGTGGAGGGAAGGGATATCAGGCTTGAATCAACACATGAGGTAGAGGGATGGTGAGACCAAGTGGATTTTGGATCGAGGTTGGATTTAGGGTATCTCAATATTGCCATGGTTAGATTAGCAGTCAGAATCACAGTCAGCTGGAGTAGCAGTGGTAGTCTGAGAAAGACCTGCAGTGAGGGGTAAATTTCAATTTAAAGGCCTAACCTGCTCCCAGTCCCAAACCCTGGGGCCTTTAAGTATTATTGGAGAAGGTCCTGTGAAGGACTGTTGGTTCGGGACCTTATAGACCCAGCACCTATTCCCTTCTAGTGAATGAGTTCCAGATGAGGCCCTTGTGTAGACACAGGTCCCTATCTGCAAATAAAATGGGAAGAGGCCTGGCAAACCACCAAGACCTACATGATCTACATGACATATTATGAAAGAATCAGTCGACTGGGCTTGTATTCACTGGAGTTTAGAAGGGTGAGAGGGGACCTTATAGATACTAGACTAAGTGGGATCCGTTGGGTCCTATGTTCACATGGGAGGGCTGGTCCCCCGATGCAATATTCCACCTCTCCACCAATTTCAATATTGGTGGCCAGTGGGGGGGGGGGGGGGGAGGGTTCTGGAGTGCTGATATGGGTGTTGTTGGCTGCTGGGACTACTGGTCTCCAGATGGCTAGTATGGACATTGTGGGCCAAATGGATTCTTGGGGTGGCAGCTCAGTCCCTCACACCTGATGTGCTGGCAGCTAACTCACGGCTGGTGGGCTGGCAGTTCACTCACGGCTATTCCTTGAAATTCCATTTCAAGCAGAGTGCAAGGCCACCAAATTCAAATCAATTTTCCTACCATTTCAAGCAGGGTGCAAGGCCACCTAATTCAAGTGCAGTTTCTTACCACTTCGAGCAGGGTGCAAGACCACAAAATTCAAGTGCAGTTTCATACCACTTCAAGCAGGGTGCAAGACCACCGAATTCAAGTGCAGTTTCCAACCACTTCAAGCAGGGTGCAAGGCCACCAAATTCAAGTGCAGTTTCATACCATTTCAAGGAGGGTGCAAGGCGACCACATTCAAATGCAGTTTCATACTATTTCAAGCAGGGTGAAACCACCATAATAACCATCATAAACCCACACAAAACACCACACTCACAGTTCAGTAGACATTCAGTGTGTTCAGTTGATTCACAGCTCAGACAGTCGTGGCCTCTCCTTCCCCCATCATGCAGAGACTGAGCCACACCCACACTTCCGGGTTTTATAATCCCTCCCCCTCCCACTGGAAAAGGTGTGGCCTTCATGGCGTGATTGACAGGAGAGAGATTCTCAACATTTTTTAAACACTAATAACACTTTTGTTTTTCATTGATGGGAAGAATCTTCTGCACCTGATGAGCAGAGGGGAACTGAGTAAGATGGCCAAAAATCACAGCCGTAAGTGGTAGCATTTTATCTAAAATGAATATAGTGCATACAGGAAGTTTAGACAAACAACCATTTGCAGGCAGTGCCTTTTCACTTCAACCCAAACCCCCTAAACAACCATTTGCATGCAGTGCCTTTTCACTTCAACCCAAACCCCCCAAACAACCATTTGCAGGCAGTGCCTTTTTACTTCAACCCAACCCCCCCAAACAACCATTTGCAGGCAGTGCCTTTTTACTTCAACCCAAACCCCCCAAACAACCATTTGTAGGCAGTGCCTTTTTACTTCAACCCAAACCCCCAAACAACCATTTGCAGGCAGTGCCTTTTTACTTCAACCCAAACCCCCCAAACAACCATTTGCAGGCAGTGCCTTTTTACTTCAACCCAAACCCCCCAAACAACCATTTGCAGGCAGTGCCTTTTTACTTCAACCCAAACCCCCCAAACAACCATTTGCAGGCAGTGCCTTTTCACTTCAACCCAAACCCCCCAAACAACCATTTGCAGGCAGTGCCTTTTTACTTCAAACCAACCATATTTTCATTTTCAAACCACATTAAGGGCACTCACAGTTGAGTAGACATGTGTTCAGTTTTATTCAGAGCTCAGAGAGACTTGACCCTCTGGCTTCCTCCAGCTTGCCGAGACTGTGAGGCACACCACTTCCTGGTTTTATAGTCCCCCCCCCCCCTCCCTCCAGCAGAGGCAGCAGAGAGAATGGCAATTAAAAAACAAACATTAATATCTCTCTGATTTTTCATCGATGGGAAAAATCCTCTGGTCCAGGAAGGCAGAGGGGGGCTCTGAACGAGGTGGCCAAAAATCACGGCCGTAGGTGGCGGCGTTCTCTCCGAAATTACAGCACAGTGAGCCAAAAGCAGTCAAGGTCAGACTTTTAGTAATATAGATAGATATAAAATTCTTAAGGGATTGGACAGGCTAGATGCAGGAAAAATGTTCCAGATGTTGGAGTCCAGAACCAGGGGTCACAGTTCAAGAATAAGGGGTAGGCCATTTTGGACTGTGATGGGGAAAAACTTTTTCACCCAGAGAGTTGTAAATCTATGGAATTCTCTGCCACAGAAGGCAGTGGAGGCCTTCTCAAGAGAGTTAGATTTAGCTCTTAGGGCTAACAGCATCAAGGGATATGGGGAAAAAGCAGGAACGGGATACTGATTTTGGATGATCAGCCATGATCATATTGAATGGCTGGCCCAAAGGCCGAATGGCCTACTCCTGCACCTATTTTCTATGTTTCTGTTTCTATGATGCTTTGCCTAATGCAGGGCCTTTGGTGTTTGCTGAAGTGTATCTCTTTCTACTCGCACTAACATTAAATTCCACTCCAAAAAATTGTTTCATTAATGCAGAATATCGGTTATTACTTCAGTCTTTGTGAAGCACTTAGTCATTTTAAATAACTGATTCTTTTTACCAGAATGGTGCATTGATTCTAATAACAATGTATCTTTCAGAGGTATAGAAATTAAAATGTATTTAATTTCCAGAGTTCCTGTCCTCTTCTAATGCATGACTAAGGATTATTTTGAATGAAAATGTTCCATGTGATAAACCATTGAATGTTCCATGTGATAAACCATTGATTTAGCTCAATAGCCATAAACTACTTTGTTCCACATTGAGCTGGTCTTTGATCTCCCCCACCCTCTCAGGTCATCATTTAATTTCTGTCAGTCTCTCTTAAAAAGGGGTTTAGTATACCGAAATGCAGCAAGAACACCACCGCTGTGTCTTTTCTTAATGTCACTAATTTCTCTTTGTGTAATGAATCTTAGTGCATTGTCACTATCACATTAAATTGTCCTGTATTTGTGCATCAGACACAATCACAGTACTTCTACATCAAAGCCCAATTCCCTGTTTACAATAAAATTGTCATTTATGTTGGAGAAATGTGCACTTTCATTTTTGATAGAGTACCAACATAATGTATACAATATATTTTTGTTGTGTTCATTAATGATTCAAATGAATTAATATTTTAGCAACTCTCTGGTACTGCATTTTGCAGCATATGTATAATTCAAAGAATCTCTGGAATAAATGCATAATGTCAAAGGTTGAGGAGTTTTGTGCCTAGGCCTGAAGCATGTGAAGCATAGCTTTCTGTGCTACTTGTCGAGATGGATTTCGAGCGACTATTTAATCTCTGTATTTCTATCTTGCAGTTTTTGCTGATAAGAAAAGTTTCAGACTAACCTAAACGGGCTACATGTTTAAAGTAGGTCATAGCTGATTGAAGAACCCTTGGCAATAACACATTTCTTTAAAAACATTGACCACCTCCAATTTCTGAAATCATCTTCACAAATTCTGTTTTTCTTCTCAAGCCCTCTGATTTATTGTCACTTTCCAGCCCTTCAATCACCCATTATTCCCAGCATTTCCTTATCAAGTCGCTGCAACTGTGTCCCCATACTCCCTCTGTCACTAACAACATGCTCTGTAACTGTGACCAAGGCACATTGTCCCTTTTCTCTTCCCTGAGACCTCCACAGGATTGATGAATCTACTTCCAGCAAGCATTGTTTATGGATTACTTTCTCATATTTTCATGTTTTCACTTCTTTCACATTGGAAATCATTCAGACCATCATGAGTCCACGCCATCTCACCCAGAACATTATAATAATGAATAATAATAATAATGAATACGTTTATTAGCCAAGTATTCACATACAAGGATTTTGCCTTGGTGCTGTGCCCGCAAGTGACAATATGACACACAGTGACAGTTAGGAATGACACAAAAAACATTAAATATTAAGATTAAAACATTATCGATTAAACATGTGAATTAAATAAAATACCAGAGCGAAAGGAGGCTTCAGATTCTTGGTTATTGAGTAGAGCTACTACTCGTGGAAAAAAAGGTGTTTTTATGTCTGTCTGTGGTAGCTTTGACAGTCTGGAGTCACCTTCCAGAGGGAAGTGATTCAATGAGTTAATGGCCAGGGCGAGAGGGGTCAGAGATGATCTTACCCGCTCGCTTCCTGGCCCTTGCAGTGTACAGTTCATCAATGGAGGGAAGGTTGCAGCCAATAACCTTCTCAGCTGATCGGACGATTCGCTGCAGCCTCCGGATGTCATGCTTGGTGGCTGAGCCAAACCAGACCATGATGGAGAAGGTGAGGACAGACTCTACGATGGCCGTATAGAATTGGACCATCACTGCCTATGGCAGATTATACTTCCTCAGCTGCCGCAGGAAGTACATCCTCTGTTGTACTTTTTTGACTGTGGAGTCGATGGTGGCCCCCCATTGGAGATTATGGTTCCCGGGAACTTAAAAGACTCCACAGATGTGACTGTGGTGTTGTTGATGGTGAGTGGGGTGAGGGGAGGGGGGA
This sequence comes from Malacoraja senta, assembly GCA_038087875.1. Taxonomy (NCBI): domain Eukaryota; kingdom Metazoa; phylum Chordata; class Chondrichthyes; order Rajiformes; family Rajidae; genus Malacoraja; species Malacoraja senta. The sequence goes on from CM075977.1 coordinate 291,956,141, forward strand.
GCTCTCCTAAAGTCTACAATCAATTCCACTGTCTTAAGAGCATTGAGTTCCAGGTTGTTGCGATGGCACCAGGATGCCAGCTGTGACACTTCCTGTCTGTAGGCAGATTCCTCCCCATCCTGGATCAGTCCAATCAGGGTTGTGTCATCCGCAAACTTGATAAGCTTGACAGAGGAGTCAGTGGAGGTGCGGTCATTGGTGTAGAGGAGAGGGGAGAGTACGCAGCTTTGCGGTTCTCCTACGCTGAGGGTCTGCGGGTCTGAGATGTGCTTTCCCAGCTTCACATGCTGCTTCCTGCCTGTCAGGAAGCTGGTGATTCACTGACAGAGGGGTTCAGGCACAGTCAACTTGGAAAGTTTGGAGAGTAGTATCTCTGGCACAATGGTGTTGAATGCAGAGCTAAAATCAACAAACAAATTCCTCGCATAGGTCCCTTGGCGGTCTAGGTGCTGGAGGATGAAGCGCAGGCCCAGGTATCAGGGAACTGAATCATCCTATCAACAACTAGAGAGCGATCCTGGGCTACTATCTACCTCACTGGAGACCCTTGGACTATCTTTAATCAGACTTATCTTGCACTAAACATTTTTCTCTTTATAATGACTGTATGCTGTGGATGGCTCAATTGTAATCGTGTATATCTTTCTGCTGACTGGTTAGCACACAACAAAAGCTTTTCACTGTACCTCGGTGCATGTGACTATGATCTATACTAAACTAAAGAACGATCTCTTTAATTCCTTTCACCCATTTATTTTTCCCATAACTGATACTTTCATACATGCCCATTAACTGCTCCCAATTCTACCACCAGTGCATAAACTAGGAGTAATTAATAGCTAATTAAACTAACAGCTAGCACGTCTTTAGGATATGGGATAAAATTGGACCTCTGTTGTTGCAGTTCATAGTCACATATTCCACCTCCACTTTCTACAAGGTGGAGATATAAATACACAAATACAGGAAGCTGGAGCAAAAAACAAACTGGAGGAAATCAGTGAGTCAGGCTGCATCTGTGGAGGGAAATGGACAGTTAATGTTCTAGATCGAGATCCATTCCCAGTCTTATTGTATTCTTCGGGCCGTTTGTCTTTTCTACCTTGTACAGGTTCAACATTAAAGTAAAATAGAAGGGAAAATTCCAAGATTTGGTTATGTAGCCCCATAATTTTCAACTTGTATTTTAAATCCAAATGTAAACCAGGATGGAAACTTCCTTTGTTCTCTGCTAATAATCCTGATATGATGCAACCGATCGTAAATATTTGTCCATAGATTGGCATCCAGCCTCTTCCGTATTGATTGCACTGCCAGTAATGTGAGGCACTCATTGCATGTACTGTGACAATGCAAAAGCAGAACTGCCATCAATGAGTCAGCAGCATTCCTCAGCATATTTCAGCCTCGCAACCACTTCCTTTTTGTGAAAAGACAGTACAACTGTGATTAGTAATCCCTGAATTAAAAAATGTGTGGAATCCTATCCATTAACCTCTGTGAAAGTCTAAAGCAGGTTATTGGTTCCCTGCTGTGGTCTTAATTCCTCCTCCATAACCCTCTTGAATTGAATATTTTAATGTCACATGTGACAAGTCACAGTGAAATTTTACTTCGGAGTCACGTGAGTGACTACGTGAAGAAGACCCGTCAGGGAGCCTGCGCGTCATTACGTCAGACGCATCTCTAGTGGAATGTAGTTTTTACAACTCCAAGGTAAGTAAAACACTTTTTGGGAGTTTTTTAGGTCCGTTTGCTGTGGTGGTCTGTTGCGATTTTTCACAGGCACCATGAACAAAACGGGCAAGGGCAAGAGGCGAGCCGCAAAGCCGATAGAGAGCCGCGGGAATGCGGTTGGTGAAGGGCTGCCTCATACCCCTGCTGCAGTCGCTGGCTGGGAGCGGGGCGACTGTGGACTTGTGTATTTAGAAAAAGAACGGAGCCAGCATCAGTTGGGCGCTAGCCAACATGCAAGTCAGGTCCATGGAGCAAGAGTCAGTTTGGGATTCACCTCCAAGGCTGGATACCACTTTCTGAGTGGATATTCCAAATGGAGAACCTGTACACAGGTTGCTCCAACAAGACATACTCCAGGAGGAGTGATGTCAGAGCCAGACTGCAGAAGCCAGGTCAGCAGCACCTAGTATAGGGCTGCTTGATAGCACCCTCATTGATGAGGCGCGTGCACAGGGTCAGCAGAGTTCTCCGATACAAGCGAAGACGGCAGCTGCCAGATGTTCTATTTCTGGCAGTCCGATTTGCTGCTCTGTGAGAGTTCTGACCCTGACTCTGACGGTGAGGCCGATACAAGCGAAGACGGCAGCTGCCAGATATTCTACTCCTGGCAGTACGATTCGCTGCCCCGTCAGAGTCAGGAGAGCCATTGGGAGAAGAAGTGGCCTCGACGATCAACTATTTTTTGTCTTCCATCAGCTCCAGTAGCTTACGATGGATGAAAATGCCAAAAAAGCACGAGACCCCAGGGAACTGCGTATTGCTGAAAGTACTAGCAGTGAACCAAGATATAAGGGGTCAGATGGGCGAGGGCATGTGAGCCTAAGAAATAAAACTGCAGAGAATATTGAAGCTGCTGGGTTGAGGAACAACTGCATTTTTGCAAGAACAATGGATGGAGGCCAGGTATGGAGATGCATCAAGAGGCACTAGGGTTGCTATGTAGCACCCACTTCGAGATGAATTGTTTCAGGAAGTATGCCATTCGGCCCACCATCAACCCCAAGTTGCAGCAACTCTGTAAAGCCCAGCAATGTGCAGTCACTAAACTTATTCTTCGGAGAAAAACCTCACGAAACGTGGGAAAGAGTTGGATGATGAGGCAAAAACAGCAAGGTTGATCAAAACATCGATGGTCGGCAATTCTGTGAAGAGGAGGTATTCCTTTCAGACATCATACAGAATCCTGGGCCTACACCAGGAACAAGTCGACCATTGAAGCAGGGGCGCAGTTGGCGTCCTGCAGCGGGAACACGAAAAAGCGTGGGTTTTCCTGCCAGGAGCCAGGGACCACATGTCACTCAGGTGACAAAGGAGGTAGGTGGACCTGGTTCTCATGGGAACATATTAAGGCAAAAACAGCCAAATATTGGAAGCAAATTACTTCAGATTCATTATTCTGAGTACTATTCAAAGGTTTCGAATTGATTCGATCCAGATAGTGATTTGCCATCCAGCATGTTCCTAGCAGAACACTCCAATTTCACAAAAAGAAGTGATGGAGGTTCAAGCTGAATTTGAAAACTTGTCTATAAACAAGTAATTGAAAGGTTGGTTTATCAAAACCACCAAATTGTGTTTAAATTTTCTCAACCTAAAAAGGTGAGGAGTATTTTAGATCTGACAAGTCTTTAAAATTTTGTGAAGTATAGACACTTCAAAATGGAGACTTTGAGACTGCCAAACAACTTATTTCAAAAGATGTTATATGGCACCTATAGATCTGAAAGATACATAGATACATAGAAAATAGGTGCAGGAGTAGGCCATTCAGCCCTTCGAGCCTGCACCGCCATTCAATATGATCATGGCTGATCATCCAACTCAGTATCCCGTACCTGCCTTCTCTCCATACCCCCTGATCCCTTTAGCCACAAGGGCCACATCTAACTCCCTCTTAAATATAGCCAATGAACTGGCCTCAACTACCCTCTGTGGCAGAGAGTTCCAGAGATTCACCACTCTCTGTGTGAAAACATATTTTCTCATCTCGGTCTTAAAGGATTTCCCCCTTATCCTTAAGCTGTGACCCCTTGTCCTGGACTTCCCCAACATCGGGAACAATCTTCCTGCATCTAGCCTGTCCAACCCCATAAGAATGTTGTACGTTTCTATAAGATCCCCTCTCAATCTCCTAAATTCTAGCGAGTATAAGCCAAGTCTATCCAGTCTTTCTTCATATGAAAGTCCTGACATCCCAGGAATCAGTCTGGTGAACCTTCTCTGCACCCCCTCTATGGCTATAATGTCCTTCCTCAGATTTGGAGACCAAAACTGTATGCTATACTCCAGGTGTGGTCTCACCAAGACCCTGTACAACTGCAGTAGAACCTCCCTGCTCCTATACTCAAATCCTTTTGCTATGAAAGCTAACATACCATTCGCTTTCTTCACTGCCTGCTGCACCTGCATGCCTACTTTCAATGACTGGTGTACCATGACACCCAGGTCTCGCTGCATCTCCCCTTTTCCTAATCAGCCACCAAGATGTATATTACTCAGTGTCTGTTCATTTGTAAGATAAAAATATTTGAAATTTATCTGAATGAAACAATTATGGCAATTCAAAGTTCTGTCTAATGGGTTAACTTCAGTTCCTAGAATTTCACTGAATTGGTAAAACCAATTTTGGGGCTAATTAGAGTCCAAGGACAGATGTTGATGGCTTAACTGGATGATGTCCTAATTAGGACGAATAATAGAATTTGTGAGTTATCTCTCTCAAATGTTCAATCCACTTTTGAAAGTTTTGGGTTTAATTCATCCAGAGAAATAAAGGTTAACACCACTTACAACAATTGATTATTTTAAATTCACAATTGATTCAATTGACATGGTAGTAATTTTACCCAGGGTAAAGGGTGGAGCTGATTGATGGTTGCATTAAGCTGTTGAAAAAGCAATGATCTTCAATTAAGACAGGTGGCCAGCTTGCTAGGAAAATTAGTTTTATTTCCAGCAATACAATATGGGCCATTGCACTACCAGCAGCTACAGATGACAAAAAGAAAAGGCACTAAGATGCATGGTGGCCATTTTGATAGGCCATGCAGTTAAACAACAAATGCTGCTTCTGATTTGCAGTGGTGGATTTAACATGTATCCAGTAGTTCGAGCAAGATACTGATTGAACAGCCTTCCATGGTCTTACAGACTGAAGTCAGTGCACTAGGATTGGTGCCACTGAAATGGTATCCATCTGTGGACAGATGGAATATGGAAGAGGCATTAGCTTTTGCAGACATGGATAATCAACATTTTACAGCTGTTGGAAGGCTAATGAGCTCCAAGCTTGTTGTTAATACAACTAATCTGCATGTTCAGCTTCAAATTAACAATACTACAGCAATGGCATGTATTAATCGTATGGGTGGAATTAAGTCAATGTCATGTGACAAATTAGCTAATCAAATCTGGACTTGGTGTGTTGACAAATATTTGGTTTCAGCTATTTATCTACCAGGTAGATTCAATATAGTAACAGACACCAGGTTATGGGAATTTCCATGATAACAAAGAATGGATGTTGAATCTTAAGATTTTAATGATATAGTAGTCAGATTTGGGAAGCCAGATACAACCTGTTTCCATCCAGACTCAATCACCAGTTACAGAGATATGTGTTATGGGAACTACATTGGGAGACAGTAGCGATTGATGCTTTCTTGCTACATTAGGGTGGTATGTTTTTATATGCATTTTCCATCATTATGTCTCATAAACCGGTGTCTGCTTAAAATGAAGCAGGATGCTGCATCTGGGGTACTGGTGGTACCGGACTGGTCTACGCAGCCATGGTTCCCTTTGATATTGGAATTAATGACACAGTTTCTGATAAAGGTTCCCAAAAGAAGGGATTTACTGGTGTATCCAATAATTGGAGAGTAACATCCGTTATATGCCTGTATGGATCTGTTAATTTGCAGGTTTTAAAAAGAGGATTGTCTGGGCATACTGTGGACATGCTTACAGCAGTCTGGCGGAAGAGCACTCAACAGCAGTACATTTGCGAATCTGAGGTTGTGACTCTGTAAATGCTGCTTTCCCATTATGTAAAGAATGGGAACATTTTCTGTGTACAAAAGAATATTGAATGTTGTATGGCACATGTCTCAAATGTCTTGGGTTTTCTCAACACTCTATTATGAGGGGTTGAGTTATAGTGCGATTTATTCAGCCAGAAGTACATTGTCCTCGTTTTTTATTGATGGGGTCGGAAAGACATCCTGTTGAGTCTCGATCTTTCGTTTCCAGATTAATGAAAAGAATTTTAATTCCAGACCTTCTAAACCGAGGTATGGCAATCTGGAATATAGAGTGGTTTTAAGCTACTTCATCAATGGACTCTTGGTACGATTCTGATTTTGGCCAAATTCAGCATGAAGGTAGTCATGCTTATGGCACTTGTAACAAGCACAGAGAGTGCAGACATTACAAAAGTTGCAGATACACAGGATGGAAGTACCTCAGGATAATGTTATGTTTTACATTTATGACCTACTCAAATGAAGTAGGGTCAGGTGTGACGGGATTCAAGAGTGTTTTATTAGCATATTCCATGGATCCATGTCTATGTGTTGAGACATATTTGTTGCAATACATTGAGGCTACAAAGGTCTTATGAAATATGAAAACAAGATTGTTTATCATTCACGGTAAACCATACAAGATAGTGTCAGTTCAGACTATTTCAAGATGGGTAAAACAAGTCTTGGTTGCTGCAGATGTTAACAGTGATGTTTTTACATTCCATTCGATTTAGCAGCAACATCGGCGGCCAGGGCGAAGGACGTCCCGTAGACCATATTCTCGCAGCCGCCGGGTGATCTAATAAGTTGGTGTTTCAACACTTTTACCATCGGCCTATTGCCAATACGAGGCTGTTTGCAGATACTATATTAAGTTCAGGGTCGCACCATATCCCGCAACACTGCTCTCTCTCCCCATCCCCCCACTCGCAACAAGGGCAGAGTCCCCCTACTTCTCACCTTTCACCCCACCAGCCGTCACATACAACAAGTAATCCTCCATCAGTTTCGCCACCTCCAACATGAACCCACCACTCGCCACCTCTTCCCATCTCCGCCCATGTCTGCCTTCCACAAAGACTGCTCCCTCCGTAACTCCCTTGTCAATTCTTCCCTTCCCTCCCGTACCACCCCCTCCCCGGGTACTTTCCCTTGCAACCGCAAGAGATGCAACACTTGTCCCTTCACCTCCCCCCTCGACTCCATTCAAGGACCCAAGCAGTCGTTCCAGGTGCGACAGAGGTTCACCTGCATCTCCTCCAACCTCATCTATTGCATCCGCTGCTCTAGATGCCAGCTGATCTACATCGGTGAGACCAAGCGGAGGCTTGGCGATCGTTTCGCCGAATACCTCTGCTCGGTCCGCAATAACCAACCTGACCTCCTGGTGGCTCAGCACTTCAACTCCCCCTCCCATTCCATATCCGACCTCTCTGTCCTGGGTCTCCTCCATGGCCAGAGCGAGCAACACCGGAAATTGGAGGAACAGCACCTCATATTCCGCTTGGGGAGGCTGCATCCTGGGGGCATGAACATTGAATTCTCCCAATTCTGTTAGCCCTTGCTGTCTCCTCCCCTTCCTCAGCCCTCGGGCTGTCTCCTCCCATCCCTCAGCCCTCGGGCTCCTCCTCCGCCTTTTTCCTTTCTTCTCCCCACCCCCTATCAGTCTGAAGAAGGGCTTCGGCCCGAAACGTTGCCCATTTCCTTCGCTCCATAGATGTTGCTGCACCCGCTGAGTTTCTCCAGCATTTTTGTGTACTGTTAATGCATCTTCAGGCATCATATGTGTCTTGACATCCATGCATTTTTCTGTTTGATAACAATTCAGTTATGGGAAGAAACTGATTAAGCGAAGTACATTTGATATCTGCACCTCCTGTACATCATAGTGGTCAATGCAACAAAAGGATGAATTATATTAACACCACTAGATGTCAACTGTAACAGCAAGAATCCTGTATGTTTGCAATTAACAGAAAGGAACATAAGTAAATGCCTCTTCCTTGTTTTATTTCTCTTTTGGGGAAACATCTTGTCAATAGAAAAACTAACGGAAACACTGGAGTCTCTAAATTACATAGATGGATGCATCTGCTGATGGGATCTACAGTAATTTATCAATTATCAATGCAGCATGTAATTTGTAAGCCGTTTAATGTACAGTTAATGCCAGGATTGTGCACATTGTCCAGCAGTTTGTCGTGATTTACAGCTTGCATCTATTTCTCTACAGAGGCTGCTGGATTATTTATAAACTCACAACAACTGCATTAAACTTGCTGTTAGCTTCCCCAAACACCCTAAGCCCATACTATGAGAAGAATGCTTAATATGTAAACTTATAAAATGGCAGTTTTTACAGAATGTAAATTAGCAGAAGTACAAGAGATAACAGAACAGACAAGACTGAGGGCGAACTGGATAGGCCAAACATTTCACTCTTCATTTACCTCCAAATCTAGAGGTACTGCAATTATTATTCGTAAAGGAATTCCATTTAAATCAAAGAACACTATTTTAGATAAGGAAGGGAGATATCTTATAGTAGCAGGGGAGATCAATAACATGCCAATTACGCTGGTAAATATATATGCGCCCAACTTTGATAACCCTCAATTTTTTAATAAAATTCTGAATATAATTGCAGAATCTAATTATCAAAATGTTATAATCGGAGGAGATTTTAATTGTGTTTTAGATCCTTATTTAGATAAATCGATGCAAAAACAAAAAGGTCAGACGAAATCTAAAACCAGTGAACTCTTACACACATATATGGAAAACACAAATATAACAGATGTATGGAGGATTGCAAACCCGACGGGAAGGGATTACTCGTTTTATTCAATGGTGCATAAAACATATTCACGGATAGACTATTTTCTAGTGGATACAAAATTAATTTCGCAATCTCTGAATCCTAAATATCATATTAATGCGATCTCAGATCATTCTCCGTTAACTTTTGTTCTAAAACTAGAAGGAATGTCTATGAATAAACCGTTCTGGAGGTTTAACTCACAAATTTTAAAAGACCCTCAAGGGAGTATCTATCTAAAAAAACAGATGGATCTATTTTTTGAGTTAAATGATACACCAGAGATATCCCCCACGTTATTATGGGAATCCTTCAAAGCATTTATAAGAGGAGTCATTATTTCATTTCAAGCCTATCAAAATAAAAAGAATAAGAATGAACAAAGACACTTAGAAGATCAAATAAAACAGTTAGATATAGATAATGCTAAAGACCCAACTATGGATAAACATAATAAAATACTACTACTGAAATTTCAGTTAAATAAATTACTGTCAGAGAAAGTTATAACATTATTTCAAATCACAAAACAAGAACACTTCGAATTCGGGGACAAACCCCACAAACTTCTAGCACGACAACTTAAAAAACGGGAAAAAGAGAATGCAATATTAAAGATTAAATCAGATAGAGGGGAAGTATTAACACTACCCAAGGATATTAATAAAAGATTTGCTCAATTTTACCAGAATCTATACACATCTAAAACGTCAATAGACAATAATAAAATCTCAGAATTTTTAGATAATTGTAATCTACCACAATTAGAACGCAGGGAACAAGAGGAACTGGGAGCACAAATTACTTCTAAGGAGATAGAAGACACAATAAAAACACTAAAAAATGGAAAAACACCAGGACCAGACGGATTCAGTAATGAATTTTATAAATCTTTTTATGATATAGTTACTCCACGATTACAAAAAATGTATACATATGCTTATAAAGAGCAAAACCTACCTGAAACACTAGCGGAATCAACGATCATATTAATACTTAAAAAAGATAAAAATATAGAAGAACCAGGATCATATAGAGCTATTGCTTTGTTAAATACGGATCAGAAAATAATAGCAAAAACATTAGCCAATAGATTAAGCAAGTATGTTAGTAGACTAATACATGAGGATCAAACAGGATTTATACCTAAGAGACACTCATTTAATAATTTGAGACGTTTGCTTAACATAATGCATTCACATAAATCTTATGACGAAGAGTTAGCTATCATCTCACTGGACGCAGAAAAAGCGTTTGATCAAGTAGAATGGGACTATATGATCAAAGTATTGCAAAAATTCCAATTGGGAGAAAACTTTATTGCATGGATAAAACTACTATATAACAAACCTACGGCTAGAATACTAACTAATAATATATTATCTTCAAAATTCGAATTATCTAGGGGCAACAGACAAGGATGTTCACTATCACCGCTGTTATTTGCTTTGGTAATTGAACCCCTTGCTGAAAAAATAAGAACACACTCGAATATTCACGGTTATAACACAAAATATTCAAACAACAAACTATCCCTATATGCTGATGATGTACTACTGTACATCACAAAACCACAAATTAGTATACCAAATATATTAAACTTAATTGAGGACTTTGGATCCTTTTCAGGATATAGAATAAATTGGAACAAAAGTGAAATTATGTCGATTAAACCAAAAGACTCAACACATCTCAGGAAATTCCCTTTTAAAATAGCTATGGAAAAATTCAAATATTTAGGAATTGAGATTACTAGAAATTACCATGATATGTTTAAAGCTAATTATAATCCCCTACTTAAGAACAAGATCTAGGTATAAAAATTTCAAAAGAGAGTTGGGATAATCATTTATTACAGGTGCATAAATGCTCGATCAACGTACGACATACGCTTATCCAATTTAAAACATTACATAGATTATATTATTCAAAAACCAAACTAAATAAAATCTTTCCTAACGTCTCACCAATCTGTGATAAATGTATATGTCAAGAAGCTACCATAGCACATTCTTTTGTTTTTTGTACAAAAATCCAAAAATTCTGGTTTGAAATATTTGATATTTTTTCAAAATTAATCAAAATAAAACTGGTACCAAAACCAGAATGGATTATTTTTGGAATATCGGAAGGTATTCCTGAATTAAACGTGTATCAGAAGAATTTACTCAATTATGGGCTAATAATGGGAAAAAAGCTTATACTTAAATTCTGGAAAAATGCGCCCACACCAACAATAAAAATGTGGACATCAAATATGTTGGAAACATTACATCTGGAAGAGATGAGATTCCTCCTAGTAGGTAAAGTAGATCAATTTCAAAAGACGTGGTCTACGTTTTTGGACCTATTACAAGCATGAGGTGCAATAGTAATTTAGAAAAACAAATAAATAAATAAAAGGTATCTGGACCTGGTAATGGGAGGTAAAATAAAAACAGACTTGGTTGGTAGTTCCTTCTCTATGAAGTATGGTATAAGAGTTATAATAGAGCGATTGTTCCTTCTTTCTTTCTCTTTTCTTTTCTAGGGTCTATTTTCTAACTTTACTTCCTTCTCTAACCTCTTCTCTAAGGGGCTTTCTTTTCCCAACACTCTTTTGCACTTCACAACCTTTGCGCACTTTCTTCACTTTTCTTACTTCTTTCTTTTTCTTTCTTAAAGTTTAAAAAAATGAAGCGGTACAAAAAATGTATTAATATATACGTGTTGTACATTACTGTAATCTACCGTACTTCTAAAAAAATAAAAAAAATAAAATAAATAAATAAAAAAAAAAAAAAGAACTGCAAATTGCCATAATTGATTTTGTATCAACAAAAGGATTTCTCTTTGGAAATATTCTCATTAAAACATAACTTTGTTTGGAAGTAAAATCGCAGTGCCATCAATCCGATTCCCAAGCTGAGCTGAGCTATATTCGGTGATGAAGCTGTAAAAGAAATCCAATCAGCATTAGATATCTCCGCAGAAGCTGTTGATTATTTGGTTACGGTAATATTCCCAAAAGCAAATTATCCATCAAACGCTACTTTATTGAGTCTATCAATAGGGGAGAGTAAAAATAAATGTTCCTTTCACTGACAATTATATTTCACCAAATTAAATCTAAAGGTAGATATAAATATCATTTGAGTTGTCATACAATGAAATGGAAGATTGATAAATTAGTAAGGAGAATTTAGAAATTGTGTATTTATTTATAAATTGCTTGTTTTTTCACATTATCAACCTCTTATAAATTGTTTGCGATGATATTCAAAGTAGGGAATAGCTATTAAATCAATCATGAACTCTAAAAGGTCCTTGTATACATCTGCTGCTTTGTTCAATGTTCTTCGTCCCTCATATTTACATGTATCAGGGTGTCTGGACACCAATAGACCAGCTGGCACTCCTGCCTGGAACTGCCACCTGTCTTTGCCTGTACGTACTTGGGCCAGGCGAGGACCACCATTCTGGATACAGGAGGTTAGTTTAGAGATACAGTGCGGAAACAGGCCCTTCGGCTCACCGAGTCCATGCCGAACAGCGATCCCCATATAATGCCCTAATAGAATTCCTACATACTAGGGACAATTTACAATTCTTACCAAAGACAATTAATCTACAAACCTGTACATTTCTGGAATGTGGGAGGAAACCGGAGCTCCCGGAGATATCCCATGTGGTCACAGGGAAAATGTATAAACTCCGTATAGACAGCACCCGTAGTCAGGATCGAACCCAGGTCTCGGGTGCAGTAAGGTAGCAACCCTACTGCTGCGCCACTCTGCTGACAGTACACCGCCCAGTTGGCCAGAATCTGATCGGCATTTGAGTTTTGAGTAATACAGTGCCAAGGCCATGTACTGGAAAGCCCCTGCAGCTGGAAAATGTGGAGCAAAGATTTGATTTTAGTTAAAATTCTGTTCCCTTTTGTTCCTAAAATACACTGTATATAATTTTAATTTCTGGCTTTAATTTTAATCTATTTTAAGTGTTTTTGAATGTCACTTATTTCAAAACTACTGCAGTGGAAGACTTGCAGTCCTGATTGGAACTGCAGTCTGGCTCCAAATACCTAATGGTCAAGGGTTCTTCATAATCTGTCTAGGAATTAAAATCTATGAATTGTTGCCATATCCATGAGATCATTGAGATTTAGTGTGGTGCCCTCTTGTCTCTTTTCCTTTGATCCCAGAGATCTAATAAGCCTCAAAAATATCTTTACCAAGGGGAAAGAATGATCACAAAGTGCAAGACTTCAGAGGGCAAACTTCAGATACTTGATCAGTATTGTACAACCATAAGAAATAATGCTGGAAAATAAGTAATGCCCCCCCCGCCACCGATATTAGTGCGCTTAGGAAAGTACAATTAACAGAATCTCCACATATCCAACCCAGCGTTCTTTCCTCTTCAATGTGATGTATTTAAAGCCATACGAGAAACTTAAATAAATTGTTCTGTGCCACGAGTGAAGGCCAAGTCAGCTGTGCAATGTGAACAGCTGCTGTTTCCTTTGTTCACAGTGGAAAGAACTGAGCTCGTCCAGTTTCACAGCCTTGCTTGATTCTTTGTGCTAAACTAGTTTGAGCGGTTTGCCTTCACCAGCCATGATTTGATTTTCAAGTGGTCATGCATTGTTTCTGGTTTGTTTTCATTCCAGTTTTGAAGAGATGAACAGGCGTTGGATATGGTTTGTTTATGTACTGTGTGATGCCAAGATTCATTGCCAACTTTACATTTGAAAAGAGGCTGTGATTGATACCCTGATTAAAGTATTTATCAAAAGCTTCAGAAATATCCTTTAACACTTTCACATCTCCTTGTTGTAGAACCATTTGGAGTTCATCGCCCAGTCTTTGCTTGGGAGTGAATATTTGGCTCCTCATGTTATCTTACATTTAATTATGTAAATGTGTCCATTGCTCGCTGCCTATTAGGATCTATTTGAGTAAATTAACCTTTTCTTGCCAATTATAAAATAACATCCTTTTTAAAAAAAAAAAAACTGAAATTGTTTATTACTCTTGAAATCAATTAGCCATTCTTTAAACATTGATTTTGCAAGTAATTGGTAGATTGGTTTAATTTACAAAAAATAAGAAAGAAGTAATAAAAGCCTTGGTTATGTCTTGATAAATGCTCTTTTAACTGCTCGCTGGTAAACTTGGGGTTGAATGTAAGTAATGATTAGATTCATTAGATCACTATCAACACAATTAAACAGAAAGCTGTTGAATAGACCAAACAGCATGGCCTGGAATTTGCAGTTGTAATCCATAGGGATGCTGTCAATGTTCACAGGAACCACAGTCTGTGATAATACCAATCTTGGGTAACCATTTTTAGATACTCTCGATTTATAATTATAAAACGTTTTTGTTTTCCGCTTGAAATTATTGCTTATGGTATGTCTTGTTCTCTTTTAACCATAGGTGTATATTCTGATCTTTATCTAATTATCTGCAAATTGTTTGAGCTGGTGGAAAAATTATGTTTTTCATTTTCCTGCTTTGCCAAATGTAAGGATACTTTGATTGGTTGCTTGGCCAATTTAATGACATCAAAGCTGTTTAACCCGATGCCCTCTGTTGGTCTGAGGCTTGAGAATGCAAGATTTTTGAGAGCTGTTTTCCTTGATCAGCGACAAGTACCGTCTTTACACTACTCATCATAAAATCCAGATCAATATGTTTATTGGTCCTAGCTGCCATAGTTTCAACATCTTGGCAGACTAATGCTTTTGTGTGAGTCCAATGAATTCCTTGTCTTCCTGAGGGTGATGGTGTTAGCTTCTGAGATGTCAGGTTGAAGAACCTCGATACGTATTGTAGTCCCTCTTGATCCTGCGTTCCTGGGTAAATTCCCCTGCAGTTGCTAACTGAGGGACAGGTACACAGATAGGAAAGGTTTAGATGGAAAGTATACAAAAATGCTGGAGAAACTCAGCGGGTGCAGCAGCATCTATGGAGCGAAGGAAATAGGGAATGTTTCGGGCCGAAACCCTTCTTCGGCCCGAAACGTTGTATATTTCCTTCCCTCCATAGATGCTGCTGCACCCGCTGAGTTTCTCCATCATTTTTGTGTACCTTCGATTTTCCAGCATCTGCAGTTCCTTCTTAAACACATGGTTTAGAGGGATATGGGCCAAATGCAGGAAGATGGGATTTGTGTAGATGGGGCATCTTGGTTAGCCTGGGCAAATTTTAGCTTTAATCTTTCTTTCATTGACATATTCTGTTTTGTTCTCCATTTTATCAACGAGCTACTCCTACATCTTCCATTACAAAGGCTATTTACGAGATCTAATAAAATGATTAACACTAAAATGAGGATTGAAGACAGGACCAAAAAATCGAAGTTATAATCATTCCATAAAAAAACAGCTTCACTTGATTGACTGCATGGCTGCTAACTCTGACCATCTCTAATGAGCAGCAGCACAGATAATTTCAAATAGTTCATTATCTCTGCGATTTTGCAAGTCATTGCTAACATATTGCATATAGACGTATATTGCATATAGACGAGACAAAATGCCTCCTTTAACAAATCGCTCCTCTGAAGTCTCTGTGTTCTTAGTTTTATTCCTCGTAAGGAATATTATGTGAGCCTTTACAGTTTAAAAAGCAATCATCATTTCCCCTTTTCCCAATTCAACCTGACTGCTGACTTCATTTTGCGACACTTCATGAGATATTTCTTCTTCGCCCTTGTCTGCAATCTAGATTGGAATTGGTTGCTTTGGTTACAGTGATGATGATTTTTAATCAGTTCACATTTTCTGGTACTGCAATGGGCACAGTAAATGAGATGCACAGAGCAAATAAAATATCTGTTCTCATATCTGTTCTCATATTTCAAATATATCTGTTCTTTTGCCTCTTCTTTCCTTTCTTCCCTGCTTCCACCATTCAATAAGGTATTGTTTTTCCTAGAAAACTGAGTCTCTTTAGAAATGAGAGAGACACAAAACAAATCTGAGAGCTCAAAATGTGAATGCAGGAGGTATGAATTGTAAGAACGGAGATAACACGAAAATTGTCATCAAATGGATGATGGCTTAACTATCACAAAATATAGATCAGATAGAAGTTAGGCAGAACATTGGCAGATGGAATTTAACCCTGACAAGTTGAGGCAATGCATTTTGGGAAGTCAAATCGGGGTTTCAATTCCATAGCTCCCTGAAAGTATTTACTGTCATAGGCACTCACTAAAGCACTCAAGCCACATTCAGCCAGAAGTTGTGAGTTACTGCAGTGCATTGGATCATCATCATGTGTTATTCCAATAGCATCTTCCAAGATCATTCATCGTTCCATCATCCTTATTGGATTTAAATCCTGGAACTCGCTAGCTAAAAGCATTGTGAGATGCCTTCCCAAGAATTGCAGTAGTCCAAGAGTCAAGAGTGTTATTGTCATGTGTCCCAGATAGAACAATGAAATTCTTGCTTGCAGCAATCAACAGAATATGTAAACATAGTACACTGTAAACAATATAATAAACGAGAAAAAAAAGTTCAGTGTGTGTATATGTACACACTTACACACTTACACACTTACACACTTACACACTTACACACTTACACACTTACACACTTACACACACACACACACACACACACACACACACACACACACACACACACACACACACACACACACACACACACACACACACACACACATATAAAACAAACAAACAGTAATAGTCTATGCAATTCAGAGCTTATTTGGAGGTTGTAGTGTTTAATAGCCTGTAATAGACTGTAAGGAAGCAGCTGTTCCTGAACCTGGACGTTACAGTTTTCAGGCTTCTGTACCTTCTTCCAGATGGCAGGAAGGAATCGAGTGTGTGGCCAGGGTAGTATGGGTCTCTGATGATGCTGGCTGCCTTTTTGAGGCAGCAAATCTGGCAAATCCCTTCGATGGTGGAGAGGTCAAAACCGGTGATGGACTGGGCAGTGTTCACAATTTTTTGCAGTCTTCTTCGTTCCTGGGCATAAGTTGCTGAACCAGGCCGTGATGGAACCAGTCAATATGCTCTCTACTATACACCTGTAGAAGTTCAGGATAATCCTCTCTGACATACTGAATCTCTGTAATCTTCTCAGGAAGTAGAGGTGTTGATGGGCTTTCTTTATAATTGAATCTGTGTGCTGGGTCCAGGAAGGATCTTCAGAACAATGTTTTTGACTCTCTCCATTGTCATCCTGTTAATATAGACAAGTTTGTGGGTCCTCATCCTTCCTCTTCCAAAGTCCACAATTAGTTTCTTGATTTTACTAACATTGAGATCCAAGTTGTTGTGTTGGCACCATTTGGTCAGTGGATTGATCTCACTTCAGTATTCTAACGCATCACCACAAAAGTGGTTCACAGCACTTTCTCAAGAACATTTCAGTATGAGCAAGAACTTTTGGCTTTGCCGAAGATGTCCACATCCAAGCAAAAATAGCTATAAAAGGTATGAAAACATGAAAGTCGCTTTAAATGCAGTATGATTCCATAAACAAGAATAAGATATGTGCTTGAAATTGCTTTTGATGATAATCTTGCAAACAAAATGTTCACTAAAATCCTACAAAATACCCTTTTGACAAATAGTGCTATGAGATAGATAGACACAAAATGCTGGAGTAGCTCAGCAGGTCAGGCAGCATCTCAGAGTTTGAGGAAGGGTCTCGACCTGAAACGTCACCTATTCCTTTTCTCCAGAGATGCTGCCTGACCTGCGGAATTACTGCAGCATTTTGTGTCCATCTTCGGTGTAAAGCAGCATTGCTTATACACCCACTGCTATGAAATACTTTAAATCCACCTGAGAGGCAAATGGGGGCTTTATCCAAAATATGGCCTTGTTGATAGAGCTACATTTCTATTAGTGTTCTGCTAAAGTCCCAGCCTAGATTATAGGGGTGAAACTCTGGAAGGAAGTTTGAACCCAAAGCATTCTTTCACTTGTGCCAGATATCTATCACTGGGGTGACACAAGCTAATGGCCAAAAACACATTGACTTGTCAATGGAAGTCTTTTAGGACCGAGATGAGAAAATCATTTTTTACACAGAGAGTGGTGAATCTGTGGAATTCTCTGCCACAAAAGGTAGTTGAGGCCAGTTCATTGGCTATATTTAAGAGGGAGTTAGATGTGGCCCTTGTGGCTAAAGGGATCAGGGGGTATGGAGAGAAGGCAGGTACAGGATACTGAGTTGGATGATCAGCCATGATCATATTGAATGGCGGTGCAGGCTCGAAGGGCCGAATGGCGTACTCCTGTACCTATTTTCTATGTTTCTATGTTTCTATGTCCGCCTGAGCCAACAAGTATCCATCAATTTGAAATAAGAAACTGTGTAAATGAACTGGTTCTACTAGACACTACCATCTCTGTACCATTTTTATTTTTACTGCATGATTAGCACAGAGTATAAGAAAATATAAGAAAATGAGAGTTTTAAGGCAATCTCTTTTTAATTTAGTTCATTTTCCTTTGAAAATTATACCATTGGTCTGCCAATCTTTAACAAATTCAAATGGAATTCTTTTGTCGATTATGTTGACAGAAATGCATCAAATATTCATATTTATAAGTCACATGAAATAATTGCAAGGTCACTTTGTTACTTTGCTGCCCCGGTCTGTCAATAGCAAGAATAGTTAAGCAAAAAAAATGTCTTCTCTATTAACAGCTTTGGTTCTACTGTGCCAAGAAATAGTGATGACTATATGGAGAGAGTTCATAAAAAATTCCCAAGCTATAGAAAGAAACTCAATTTCTCTCCCAAGATGCATCCCAACATTGAAATGTTTCTCGTCGAGTTTGAAATATCAGTTGACAAACATGAACAATATTGAACTGATTTTGGAAACTTTAAACTCTTCCAACTGGCATTCGGTGAACTTTTTATTCCTGATATCCATTTGAGACACACTGATGCCACTGAGGTCTTTGAGATGAAGTAAAAAATGGGTTTCTTCCAAGTGATTAATGACACTTCACTGTGACCATTTATTGAGTAAATTGATTTGAAATTAAGGATATTCCGTCCCAAAGGACACATTTACACAGTCATGGTCACTCCCAAGATTAGTGTATGGAGCTTTATCACAGATGAATGTTATCCATAAAGCATGCAGAGTGCACAGTTACTGCATTCTTAATATGTAAATGAACATGAAAGACTGCTTCTAAAGCACGATCTGGATTTGGTAACTAAAGGTCAATGGCTTGAAATACTAGCCGCGTTTATTTGCAAATGAGGCCTGACCAGCTAAATATCACCAACTTTTATTTTGGAGTTTCTGCACAGATTTTGTTTTACATTTGTGAAGGGCAAGTTACTTGCAGATGTGGGTATAATCCTTTGATCCTGGATTCAGTCTTGTACTCTTCAATGGGATGAGGATTTCTTTATCCCCTATAGTGTTGGATTGTAT
This sequence comes from Malacoraja senta, assembly GCA_038087875.1. Lineage (NCBI taxonomy): Eukaryota > Metazoa > Chordata > Chondrichthyes > Rajiformes > Rajidae > Malacoraja > Malacoraja senta. The sequence goes on from CM075977.1 coordinate 291,975,154, forward strand.
TTGATCTGATCTGTCCCTCCCTCTTGTCCCAAGGCTGCAGAGACACCTTGCAGGAATTGGTGTTCTCCACTGCTGTCTCACGATTGGAGTGGCTGTAAGTAGCAACCGGGGCTGCAGGTGATTCTTCCAGAGGCCCTGCAGCTTGCAGCATCCAGCTGCCAACAACTTCACTGCTTATAATGTTTCTGACAACTGAGACATTTAAAGACAATTAAAATTGATTTAAATACTTAAAAATAAATAAAATGCATTTAAAATATTTTTAAAATGATTTAAATACTTAAAAATAAATTAAAACGATAAATGTATTTTAAGACATTATGACGCTTCTTAAGCAGTCCCCAGTGTGTAGGAAATAACTGCAGATGCTGGTTTAAATCGAATGTAGACACAAAATGCTGGAGTAACTCAGCGGGACAGGCAGCATCTCTGGAGAGAAGGAATGGGTGACATTTGAGGTCAAGACCCTTCTTCAGACTAATGTCAGGGGAGGGGACTGGACTGAGATAGAATGTAGTCGGAGACAGTAAGACTGGTGGGAGAAGGGGGAGGAAATGGAGAGGGAGGGAAAGCAAGGACTATTAGAATGACTTGCTTCCATTCCTGTATATGTTCTGAGGTGACCAATGAGGCCAAAGTGGGATCTGCAAACTCCTCCACCAATGGGGCAGGAGGTGATTGAGGGTGGGTAGTTTGTGGGGTCGTGCTCTACTCCTGCATCTTACGCTGGCCCTTTGAGTGTTTCCTTTACACGGTCTCGTGGTTCTCCCACATAGCCAGCAATGGTGGAGGACAGCACGGCTTCGCTTGGCCAGACCCACCACTCAATGCTGCCAGGACATTGGGCCTTCTCGGTTAGGCCAAGAACCCTGCACTGACCACAATTGGGACTTGAAAATGGTGCCAAAAACTGGTGACTCTGTATACTGTCTCAGTGTGCTACAGCCACACACTTGAACTACATCTGAGATACTTATCTAAGACGTCTCTAAGTGCTTATTCAAAGTTATACTTGCACTAAACTGTGTATACACATTTATTTCACAATACCTTGGTACATGTGACAATAAAATACCATTGAATACTCCTTCATATTTAGAGTTCCTGGGCCAGAGATTCCATTGTGGATATTGCATTTCTTTGAGGAAGCTTTGAGCACATCTTCTTCCTGCATGTCCTCCCACAACTGACCTCAGAATAGTGTGTCTATTTTGAGAGTCTAACATGCAAAATAACATAATTTGCCATTTATGGCCAATTGAGTGTAATACAAAAGAAACATTTAGAAATATAGTTTTAAAAAAAACATATGAAATGAAGAAAAACATACAGCTCATCTTACCTGTTTAATTAAGATTGGCAATGTGATTCAAATGAGCGGCAGAAAGCTGAAGGGTTCAAGTCAAGTCCAGTCATATTTATTTATATAGCACATTTAAAAAACAACTCTCGTTGGCCAAATTGCTTTACATTTGTTATAAGAATAGCACAAACAAAACAAACTACATACATATATACATGTAGCCCTCACTCAGAGGACGTCAGGAAAGGCTTGGGAGTATAGCTAAGTCTTTAGTCTTGATTTAAAAGAGTCGATGGAGGGGGCAGTTCTGATGGGAAAGGGGATGCTGTTCCACAGTCTAGGGGCTGCAACCGCAAAGGCACGGTCGCCCCTGAGCTTATGCCTAGACCGTGGGATATTCAGCAACCCCAAGTCAGGCGATCTGAGGGGCCTGGAGGTGGAGTGGTGGGTGAGAAGACTTTTTATGTAGGTGGGGCAAGCCCATTGAGGGCTTTGTAGACATGGAAGAGGATCTTGAAGTTTATACGGAACCGCACAGGGAGACAGTGGAGAGATGCCAGGATCGGGGTGATGTGGTCCCTTTTTCGGGTGCCCGTCAGAAGTCTTGCTGCGGCGTTTTGGACCAGTTGCAGGCGGGACAGGGAAGATTGGCTGATGCCAGTGTAAAGGGAGTTGCAGTAATCTAGGCGGGAGGAGATGAATGTGTGGATGATCTTTTCGAGGTCATCAAACTGGAGGAATTGTTTTATTTTAGCTATCGTCCGAAGCTGAAAGAAGCTAGCTTTTACCACGACATTGACTTGTTTGTCAAATTTCAGTGCTGAGTCAAATATCATGCCAAGGTTTTTGACGTGAGGTTTTGAGTAGTGGGGTAAGGCTTCCAAGGCTGCCTGCTATCATTTTGATTGAGTCCGAGGGGCTGAGAAGGATGACCTCAGACTTACTCTCATTTAGTTGGAGGAAGTTCTGGGCCATCCAACACTTTATATCCTCGAGGCAGTGGGTAAGGTTAAACAAATTTGATTGTTTTTTGGGCTTCAGGGGGAGATAGAGTTGTGTATCGTCTGCGTAGCAATGGAAGGAAATGCCGTGCCTTTCAATGACTTGGCCTAAGGGGAGCATATACAGGGAGAAGAGAATGGGGCCAAGGATGGAACCTTGTGGAACCCCACAGCAGAGATTAGCTGGGGAGGAGAAAGAGTTGCCTATGTTAGTCGAGAAACTCCTACCTTTGAGGTAGGAGATGAACCAGCTCAGGGCAGTGCCATCAATACCAACCCCATACCGGAGACGGTCAATTAGGATGGTGTGGTCGACAGTATCAAATGCTGCGCTGAGGTCAAGAAGGAGCAGAATTGCACAGTCGCCGGAGTCAACAGTGAGCAGTAGGTCATTATGTACCTTCAACAAGGCAGACTCTGTGCTGTGGTGAGCCCTGAAACCGTGGAAAGTTTCCAAGATAGTGTTTTGGTGAAGGTAAGGTATAAGTTGACTTAAAATTACATTTTCAAGGGCTTTTGAGAGGAAAGGCAGTTTAGAAATGGTCTGTAGTTGCTTGGCGAGGTGGGGTCGAGGTTAGGTTTTTTCAGGAGTGGTTGGACCACCGCACGCTGAAGCAGCTAGGTACAGTGCCAGTGGCCAGAGAGCTGTTGAAGATGGCGAGGATGCTGGGACCAGCTGTTGTAATGATGTCCTTTAGGGAGGGCAGAGGGGACAGTGTCGAGGGGGCAGGTAGTAGGTTTCATGGTGGTGATCAGTTTTACAAGGGAGGGTAGAGTAACGGGTTGGAAACAGTCTAATTTTGAAGAGCAGACCAATGAGACAGCCAGGTCACGGGTGGGAGGGGAAATATTCGTTCTTATGTTCTTTACCTTGCTGGGTGAAAAATGTGGTAAATTCCTCGCACTTAGCAGGGGACCCAGTTAGGCTGGTGCTGGTGGCAGGACAAATGATGGAGGTGATGGTGCTAAAAAGGACCTTCAAAGGTTGTCTGTGGTGCATCCAACTCCTCAACACAAGCCATTGTGGGTCACCCAGTAATTTGCCCAGAGGTCACTGGGAGAGAGACTATGTTTGACCTCCCGCACATTCCTTGTATCTATGGAATCTGCTGCTGGCCATGGGCATTAGCTGGCCTGTTATCAATGGCTCATGAGATAATTTATCTTCAATTTTGCACCAGTCATCGACTGAGATATCTATGAAGGTGCATTATTCCTCTAAGATGCTTGAAGAGATGGCACGGTGGTAGAGTTGCTGCCTTACAGCGCTTGCAGCGCCAGAGACCCAGTTTCGATCCTGACCACGGGTGCTCTCTGTACAGAATTTGTACTTTCTCCCGTGACCGCAAGGGTTTCTCTGAGATCTTCGGTTTCCTCCCACGCTACAAAGACGTACAGATATGGAGGTTAATTGGCTTGGTGTATGTGTAAATTGTCCCTAGTGTGTGTAGGATAGTGTTAGTGTGCGGGGATTGCTGGTTGGCGTGGGCCGAAGGGCCTGTTTCCATACTGTATCTCCAAACTAATCCATTCCTGCACTAGGATGGATTAAAAAAAAATCCAAACAAAATTAAATTACTGAGATATACAATGATTGAGAAATAACAATAAGTGCTTGACTTCCACCCCCATCCCTGCTGGGGGTTGGCATGACAACAGGGGTGGGGAGAGGAGCTTGGTGCTTCAAACAATAATTACAATCCACTTTCACTTCACTTTTGCAGTTGATTAATAGCCTCTGAAATCTTTGATTAACCTACTTTCTTGTCATTAGATTGTCCATCATTCCACAAGAAACTTTTTAACAATGATGAGTCTTCCCATTTGTGGAAATGATCTTGTTGTAATTATATGCAATAAATCTGTGCACAGGGGATTGATTTCCTGACATTCCTCTCAGTTTAATGACTACAGAGGGAGGCTATAACAATATTTTATTTCCTTATGAAGCTGCTGATTCTGGTGATTAACCATTTTATATCAAAGACACAATTTATTAGGAAATGCAGTAACGGTTTTAGATGGAGCGATGAAACCACAGTAATTTAGAAGCAATGAGGATTGGGAGCATTCTCTTTCCGCATGTGGTGAACATAATGGTTACACCTGATGGAAATTATTAATTTCTGTGAAATATGTGACTGCATATACAATCCTAGGTAGAATTTGCCAGAGAGAGCTACGTAATAGGCAAAGTGGGTGCAGGATGACTTGGACAGGTTGGGGGAGTGGGCAGATGCATGGCAGATTAAGTTTAATGCAGAAAAATGTGAGGTTATCCACTTTAGTAGCAAAAACAGGAAGGCAGATTACTATCTAAATGGCGTCAAGTTTGGAAAAGGGGGAAGTACAACGGGATCTGGGAGTCCTTGTACATCAGTCTATGAAAGTAAGCATGCAGGTACAGCAGGCAGTGAAGAAAGCGAATGGCATGTTGGCCTATATAAAAAAAGGAATCGAATATAGGAGCAAAGAGGTCCTTCTGCAGTTGTACAGAGCCCTAGTGAGACGACACCTGGAGTATTGTGTGCAGTTTTGGTCCCCTAATTTGAGGAAGGACATTCTTGCTATTGAGGAGAGTGCAGCCTAGGTTTACAAGGTTAATTCCCGGGATGGCGGCACTGTCATATGCTGAGAGAATGGAGCAGCTGGGCTTATACACTCTGGAGTTTAGAAGGATGAGAGGGTATCTTATTGAAACATATAAGATTGTTAAGGGCTTCGACACGCAAGAGGCAGGAAACATGTTCCCGATGTTGGGGGAGTTCAGAACCAAGGCCAGAGTTTAAGAATTGTAAGCCATTTAGAACGGAGATGAGGAAACACTTTTTATCAAAGAGACTGGTGAATGTGGAATTCTCTGCCTCAGAGGGCAGTGGAGGCAGGTTCTCTGGTTGCTTTCAAGAGAGAGCTAGATAGGGCTCTTAAAAATAGTGGAGTCAGGGGATATGGGGAGAAGGCAGGAACGGGTACTGATTGGGATGATCAGCCATGATCACATTGAATGGCGGTGCTGGCTCGAAGGGCTAAATGGCTTACTCCTGCACCTATTGTCTATTGTCTATTGTCTATTGTCTATTGTCTATTGGGTATAGCGGTAGAACTACTGCCTTACAGCACCGGAGACCCGGGTTCGATCCTGATTACGGGTGCTTGTTTGTATGTTTTTTCCCCGTGACCTGCTTGGGTTTTCTCCGAAATCTTCAGTTTCCTCCCACACTCCTAAAGACGTACAGTTTTGTAGCTTAATTGGCTTGGTATAAATGTAAATTGTCCCTCATGTGAGTAGGATAGTGTTCGGGTGTGACAGTTGCTGGTCAGTGTGGACTCGGTGGGCCGAAGGGCCTGAGTCAGCGCTGCATCTCAAAAATTAAACTAAAGGTGTTAGCCTTATCTGGGGCCTGCAAGTGACAAAAATAACGTAATGATTCTTATATTTCGGTATCTTTCAGTAGTGTTTAAAATATGTTTTTAGTTTGCCTGTAAGTACCATATTTGTATTGGGGAAATGGTGGTTAAAATTGCTTGGGTTAGTTGCCTGCTGACAGTTCCAATATGACCTTCTCTCCACATCCCAGTAATAGAATCAAGCCAGATCCTGATTATGTGCCAGTGACCCCCATTGCAATTTTAATAGTGGCCTGATTGGAGCTTGTGGTATGAAGGGGTAAATTATTTTTGTGTTCCTTGTGAACAGGATATTCACACAAGGAAAGTTAAAGGTCTGTCTCACTGTGCGAGCCCACATGCAGAAAAATCCAGTTAATTTCATGTTTAGTTTAAATCCTGCTGACTTTTCATTGTTTAACTTTAAGTGTGGATTTTATTTTTTATTATGGTGTAAAAGTAATTTCATTGCATCTGTCTTTCCTTTAAAACGTGGTTATCATGCATCTGCTTATCTGATTGTAGATCTCAAAACTTGTCATTTAGCGCATTGCATTGTATCTTTTATTGCCTGAATTTAGACTAGTGCATTTCTCAGCTGAATTAGTATATAGTGGAAATATTTTTATTTGTGCATCATTTGTTGATTTTCATGTATGAGAAGCCCTTTTTCAGACCACTGTGTTGTTTGCTGTGGTGCTACTTTTCTCAATATGCGTAAAAAAGCGTTTTTTATATTGAACAAGAATAAAGACTTTGTTTCACAT
>CM075977.1:291981811-292035659 GCA_038087875.1 Malacoraja senta
AATAGGAATAGGAATAGGAATACTGTATTGAGCACAGTGAGATTCTTTGCTTGCATACACAGTGTATATACATAGCAGCCACATACAGCGCTGACAAAGTTACAAAGCACGACGACTCCCGCTTTTGTGCCCCCCGCCCCCCCAGCGGTTCCCCCACGCCGGGTCCCCATTGTCCTTTATTCCCTCCCCATTGTCCATTGTTCTCCCCCCACCTCTCTCATCGTTCTCCCCCCACCCCCCACGCCAAGTCCTTTGAACGCCGAGTACATTGAATTTCTACAAGACAGCGTAATTGTGGATATATATCATGGGAACGAAGAGGAAGTGGAAAAAAAGAGAATTTTGAAGGTTTCGAAAAAATGTTTTTGTCCACAAATAAATAAAGCATGAGATGATGGAGATTTCCAAAATTAGACCATTTCCTCTTTATTTTGGAGTCTGTGAGACTTCTTCAGTGTGAATGACCATGTAGATTAATTGATGGCAATGGTGTTGCTCAATGTCACAGGTCTCCTGGATCAAGCAACTCACTTAAACAAGAAGGAAATTCACATTACACAGAGAGCCAGATTTATATGGGCATTTACTTTAAGACCAGGCCAAAACGTGTTTGGAATGTGGGATGAAACATGAGCCCATGGAGAAAACCCCCACAGTCACAGGGAGAATATACAAACTCCATACACCCGTTCACCCAGGATTGAACTCGGGTCTCTGGCGCTGCGAGGCAGCAACCCTACCACTGTGCTGTTCTAGAGTTCAGAAGATCGAAAGGTGATCTCATTCAAATATATGGAATTCTTTCAAGGCTTCACAGGGTGAAAGCAAGGGTACGATGCCCCTCAATGAGGTTTGTGGATCAGGGAATCCTCATCTCAAAATAAGGTGTTGGTCATCGTGGATGGAGATGAGAAATGTTTTCATCGGATGGGGCTGAATCTTTAGAATTCTCTGCAGAAGGCGGTTGTGGAGGCTCGGTTATCCAGTATAGACAGGAAAGAGATTCATAGATTTTTTGATTTTAACAAATCATGGGATATGGTGTTAAAGCAGGAAAGTGGAGCTGAGGTAAAAGACCTGTTGTGATCTCACTGAATGGTGGATCAACATGAGGGGCCACATGGATTTACTATTACCTCTTTTTTTATGTACTTGCGTTTCAACACATTATTTCCTATCATTCAATAGGCCATGGTGCATTGTACAAAGAACCTAACCAGCTTCGTGAGGCTGCAGGGAATAATGTTCTTGCAAGCATTAGCACTGCATTGCATTGTACAAGGCGTCACGAAGCAGGGTCAGTCTGTGCATTGTTGCACAGAAATTGTATGTTACTTTCAAAATTGTTTGACAAGCACAAACTTGGCTGCACAACCTTCGTCCATGATGGGAGTTTTTAACAACAGTGATCCCTACCTCAGGTGGCAGATAGTTGATGGGGATATGGGGCCTCACTCACGGCTGATACAACATCATGTGTTGCGGGACGGGCTCCTGGAGTAGGGTCTTGTTGTCCTCAGAACCCAACATCGACAAGGGAAAAGGATTTACCGAGAAGATGGATGACAGGAAATATCCTTGAAGATTTCTTGAAGACTGTTGGGCAGTGCTTCAGATAGAGATGGAGATTTTAAGTAAAAATTGAGTAAAACTTCCTTGGATTGCCGTGTCTTGCTTACATCTGAAAACCATTCTCTCCATGAATCATGTAGTTCTGATGAAATACCTCAACAATCGGGCACTGCAAGCCAGTTGATGTCACTGCCAATGGTCTTTGTGCACTCCACCAAACTGCTGATTGTGCATGTGGCATTATGATTGCTTTGCCAGTAAAAACCTTTTGCATAATGCATAAAAGGTTATGCAATACAATATATGTCCCAGCTCAATATTTTCCCATTGTTGCCTGCAGTTTTATCTGGTATTTGATAATTTGAAGGCTTTGATGTTGTTCAGACACTATAGTTGCCGTCAGACAGCCCATATTGTTATAGATAATGACACATTGACAGAGATGAGACGTTATAGGAAAAACGTTCCTGAGGCATGATTTTATGATGCTTTGAAGTGATTTGCGGTAGTGCATGGAAGTACCCTGCTGGAAATAGAGACCATTACCAATTTGCTCGCAGCGCTGAAACTTGTTCACTCACAGCGGAACTAAAAGATTTGGACACGGACATCATAGAACATAGAACAGCATAACAACAGGCCCTTTGGCCCACAAAGTCTGTGGCAAACATGATGCTAAAACCATCTGTTATCTTGCACATAACCCATATCTCTCCTTTCCCTACATTTCCTTTTGCCTGTCTAAAAGGCATAGCCTGTTATAGCCACAGAATAAAAGGATGTACCTTTAGAAAGGAAATGAGGAGGAATTTCTATGGGCAGATGGTGGTGAATGTGTGGAATTCATAGCCATAGATTAGCAATGTTACAAAATTTTAAGATTTTAAAAATAAAGTCTGCAATTTATCCCATCAGATAAAGCATAAAATGAAGTTTAATTTGACACCTAATTCACTTTCATATCTTCAGTATTAAAAAAGTTATGGCCATTTTCATACTCGGAATTTAGCATCTTGTTCCCTATTGCTTTTCCATTGACTGAACACAAAAGCTGTGATCGAGGACAGTCAAAAGCCCATAACTTTCTTAAAAATTAAGAGAACTGAATTATTTTTCAGTTATTATAGATTGAAGCATTCTGAAACAAATATGAAACAATCTTACTTAGAAGACATTAAATTAAAGCATATAATTAGTTAGTTACCTAATTGTAGCTAATTACAAAATTCAATTACTAGATCCAAACATCTATCAATTTCTTAAGAATAGATTAACATTTTCAAATAGCCTAAGTGTCCAAATAACATTCACACAAGAATTCACAATATAACATAATTTTTAAATCTCATTGTCATGAATTTACAGGCCAAATGGAAGGAATTGAATGTTTAATACCTGTAAATTAATGGGCATTTAAATAATCTTTTGAGTGAGGATTTCTGGAACGCGATCTTTTGGAACGTTGATTTGCGGTGAATTTAATCCCGTATTGGCATGAAAAATACTGCCGTTAGTTCGGGGAATAAAATCACCGTTTCGCATGAAAAAATGTGAATTAAAGGGTTCTTAAGGAGCACTTTTATACATTTAAATAAACCACTTTCGTTTACCTGTCCCGTGCATGAAATCCGTCCCCATTATCGGCGTTGACGGCTTCAGGAGCTGATTTTAAAGTGACTCCAGGGCTGACATTGTCGATTTAATAAAAATAAAAAATTCACAAAACGCCCCTAGGAACGATTTTTCAGCAAACGCTTGTACTCCAACGAAATATAATTCAGGACAAGGTAGGAGAAACCCGCGTTTTAAGCCCGCCCCCCCCCCCTTAAAGGCACCAAAATCGCGCACATGTGGCAGAATTACAGCGCGGCTGAAGGTAAGTTTTGTAACATACCTACATAGATGGCTGTGTCAATGGATATTTTTAAGGTGGTGATTGACAGATTCTTATTAGTAAGGGTGTCAGGGGTTATGGGGTGAAGGCAGGAGAATGAGGTTGAGAGGGAAAGGTAGATCAGCCATGATTGAATGGTGGAGGAGACTTGATGGGCCGAATGGCCTAATTCTGCTACTAGAACGTAAGATAAAATCTCTTGAATGCCACTATTGTATCTGCCTCAACCACCATCCCAGTAGAGAGTTCAAGGCACTCACCACCCACTGTGTATAAAGGTTTTGGTTGTCTAACTTATCGACACCTCTCATAAAATTACATACCTTCATCAGGTCTCCCTGCAACCTCTGGCATTCTAGAGAAAATAATCCAAGTCTGTCTAACCCATGTAGCTAATACTACTTAATGCAGGCATCATTCAGGTAAACCTCTTCTGCATCGTTTTGAAAGCCTTCACATCTTTCTGTAATGGACCAGCCAGAATAGAATGCAATACTCCACGGGTGGTCTAACCAAAGTCTTATAAAGCTGCATCGTGATTTTCTGACTATACTCAATGCCCTACCTATGAGAGCAAGCATATTATATGCATTCTTTATCACTCTATCTACTTGTGTTGCCACTCAGAGGTTATGTACTTGGACCCCATGATCCCTCAGTACATCAATGTTGTTGAGGGTCATGCCATTAATAGTATATCTTCCCCTTACATTTGACCTCCCAAAGTGTAATGTCTTGCACTTGCTTGGATTAAACTCCATCTGCCATTTCTCTGCCCATTTCTGAGGCTGATCTATATCCCACTGTTCACTTTGACAGCCTTCCACACAGTGCACAAACAGTGCACAAACCCAGTAATCTTGGTGTCATTTGCAAACTAATCGATTCTCTTCCAAATGGGAGTAAATCCTATCCTAAAGAACCCTCTCCCATAGCTTCTACAGATGCACCATAGAAAGCATTTTATCAGGAGGCATCACAGCTTGGTTTGGGAACAGCTCCATCGAAGACCGCAAGAAATTGCAGCAAATTGTGGACGCAGCACAGACCATCACACAAACCAACCTCCCTTCTATTGACTCCATTTATACCTCACGCTGCCTTATCAAGGCCAGCAGCATTATCAAGGATGAGTTGCAACCTAGCCACTCCCTCTTCTCCCCTCTCCCATCAGGCAAAAGGTATAGAAGTGTGAAAACTCACACCACCAGATTCAGGGACAGTTTCCTCCCAGCTGTTATCAGGCAACCAACTCATCCTACCACAACCAGAGAGCAATGCTGAACTACTATCTACCTCTTTGGTGATCCTCGGACTATCCTTGGTCGGAGTTTGCTGGCTTTACCTCGCACTGAATGTTATTACCTTATCATGTATCTATACATTGTAAATATATTGATTGTAATAGATACATGGACAATAGGTGCAGGAATAGGCCATTCGGCCCTTTGAGCCAACAGCGCCATTCAATGTGATCATGGCTGATCATCCACAATCAGTACCCCGTTCCTACCTTCTCCCCATATGTACATGTGACAATAAACTAAACTGAAACTTCTCTATGCCTGGATTCTCCCTGCTTCTCTTCTTAAATCCAGAAACAACATTAGCCACTCTCCAATCCTCAGCAGCCTCACAGTGGCTAGAGGCTAGAGTAGGTGCAAAGATCTTTCTCAAGGCTCCCGCAATCTCCTCTCTTGCCACTCTCAACAATCTGGGACAGATCCTATCAGACCTTTGGGAGTTATCTACCAAAATGCTCTTCAAGCACCCCAACACCTCCTCCTTCTTAATCTCAAACTTGCCTTGCATATTAGTGTTCTCCACACTGATCTCACTACCCTCCATGTCTTTCATTTTGGTGAAAGTTTAGTACCTTTTATATTCCCAAATACCAAGCACAAATTCACTCCTTTATCCTTGAGTCGTCCTACCTTCTCCCTGGTTACCTTCTTGTCTTTAATATAGGTATAAAAAAACATTGGGGTTTTCTTCAATCAGACACACCAAAGTCATTTGTGGCACTTTTGACCCTTTTCTCCTTTCTTTATATTCCTCTAAGGACCTGTCTGATCACCCTTAAACCTTGCATGCACTCCTTTTTAACTTTTTGACCAAATTAACAACCTCTTTGGTCATCCAAGGTTTCCTTACTTTGCCTTCCTTATCCCTCCACCTCACTAGAACATGTTGGTTCTGAACTTTGATCAGCTGGTCTTTAAATGACTCCCACATGTCAGATGTAGAATTTTCCAGAGTACCCTCCCAAGCTCCTGCCTAAGAAAGTTATAGTTTTCCTTACTCCAATTTAGTACTTTCCAACAGTCCACCCTTCTCCCTATTCATTACAAATTTAAAGCTTATGTGGTAGTGATCACTATTCCCAAAATGCTTGGCCTCCGAAACACTGGTCACATGGCCAAGCTCATTTCCCAACACAAGGTCCAGTATGTTCCCTTCTTGGGGTTGAACTATCCAAATGCTGTTTCAAGGGATCCTCTTGGATACACTTTCCAAATTCTGCCACATCTAAGCGTTTGGCACTATGCAAGTCCCAGTCAGTATTGGGGAAGTTAGAGTCATCCACTAAGGCAACCCTGTTGCTTTGGCATCTTTCAGTAACCTGTCTACATGTCTGTTCTTCTACTTCCCGTTTGCTGATGTGGGGCCTATTATACAATCCCTATTTGCAACTTTCTTCTAAGCTCTATCCATATCCCTCAGTGGACAAACCCTCTGGTATCGCCTCTCTGAGTGCCTTCCTGACTCCTCCACCTCTTTTGCGTCCCTCTCAAGCACGTCTAAAGCCTCAAAACCTGGGATCATTGAGCTGCCAGTCATGTCCCTCTTGCCACCACATTTCCGCAATGGCCAGAGCATCACAGTCCCAAACACTGATCTAGGTTCTAAGTTCATCTGCTTTCTCCACAATACTTCTTGCAATGAAATACATTTCAGCCCATTAGCTTCACCATATTCCTTCACCTCTCCCTGCCTGTCCTTCCTTTGAGCCTTAATGATCCTAACCTCTACCTGCCCATTACTCCTAATTTCTGACCTATTGCTTTCATTCCCATCCTCCTGCCTCTCTTGTTTAAATCCTCCTGAGTATCACTAGTGAACATCCTTGCAATGATATTAGTCCCTCTCCAGTTCAAATACAATCCGTTACTCTTGCACAGGTCACCTCTGCCACAGAAGAGATCTCAATGGTCTAAAAATCTGATCCCTGTCCCCTGCACCAACAGCCGAGCCACATATTCATCTACCCTATCTGCCTACCCCTACCCTCACTAGTGCAAGGCACTGGGAGCAGTTCGGAGATCGGCACCCTTAATCGACAGCCTAATTCCCTATATTCACTTAGCAGAACCTCATGCTTTTTCCTACGTATGCCATTTATGCCAACGAATGACCTCTGGCTGCTCGCCCTCCCCCTTGGGATTGTCATGCAGCCACACAGTGACATCTTGGACCCTGGCACCAGGGTGGCAACACACCATTCTGGAGTCTTGTTTGCTGCCACTGAATCTCCTGTCCATCCCCCTAACTAATATGTCTCTTATCACAATGGCTCTGTCTGACTTTTCACCACCCTGCTGTGTCTCAGAGCCAGGTGCCAGCTTGTCATGCATGACCGAGTTTGAGATCATTCGGTGATGCAATGGCGCAGCTGGTGCTTGCAATGCGCTCACAGCATCAGAGACCCGGGATTGATGCTGACCTCTGGTGCTGCGTGTGTGGAGTTTGCGTGTTCTCCTTGTGACCGCGTAAGTTTCCTCAGGGTGTGCCGATTTCCTCCCACATCCAAAGACACTCCTACTGTCGAGAAATTAACCCTAATGTATAGGGAGTAGATGAGAAAGTGGGATAACAAAAGTAGTGTAAATTGGAGATCAGCGGCTGTTGTCGTTCACTCAATGGGCCAAAGGACCTGTTTCTATGCTGTATCTCTGATCTGAACTGAACTATACATTGAATGAAAAACATGGACACGAGGAACAGCAGATGCTCGTCTACAAAAATGTCACAATGTGCTGGAGTAACTGAGTGGGTCAGTTCTGAACCTCTGAAGAACCTCTGAAGAACATTAATAGGAAACGTTTTGGGTCGGGACTCTTCAGACTGATTGTTGATTGGGGGAGAAAGCTGGAAGAGGGGTGGGGAGATGTGACAGAGTCTGGCAAGTGATAGATGGATACAGGTGGGAGGGGGTTTGAATGACCGATGGTTGAAAAGACGTACCTTTAAGTACGGTACAGTGGAATTAGAGGGAGCGGCAATATTGTGGGAGTCCAAAAGCATGTGATTGTGAGTGTAAGGGAAAAGAAATGTTCCTGATGAACATTGCTCATTGAGAGATATCCTTTTTTCACACATGGAAAAAGATATATTGTTTAATGATGTGGTGTGAAAATGGGAAGATTACTTTAATGTGAAGCCATTGGTAACAGCTGGAAGTTGTGAGGTTGGGAAATGGACCCAGCAGTAGGGTGAGAGAGTGGATGTGTTGTTGCATTAGAGAATCTGTCACAGCATTGCAATTTGGACCTTTTTTAGATCATGCCTTCCACGATAAGTTTGAGTGTCGAATGGAACAAGATCAAATTCAATCAAACTGTTGAGCTTGCGTGTAAAATTGCTGAGTTGATGAAAATGGTATCCAAGGAGGCTAGAGAATTTTATCTACCACTAGCAACTGGTAGAGCGGTAATCCACAGTTGGAGAGCCATTGCCAAGTTCAAGGCTGTGCGACCATCTATAAATCATACTGATATGACAAGTTCAGTCAGTTGCTTTCATTGTAATGGCCATCGCCCACCACAGTTATGTCAGATTAGAACAGCCGACTGTTTCAGCTGCCAAAGTGAAGGCCACATTGCAAACGCCTGAAGTTCAAAAGTCAAATGTTCAACAAAAGCATACAGAAAGAAGGCTTCGTAGTTTGGGAAGTTCCCTTGGACACTGAGGAACTGTGTTTGCACAGTACGTGTGCTGCAAGCAATGTTAGAATCAAATAGACTGACTTTTGAGTAACGGCATTGGTTAACAACTGGTGTATGTGTGAACAGACTAGTTGATAACCACTGTAGAATGCCCAGAAATGATTCATGGCACTTAGTCTATAAAATGGAATCATGCTGATAGAAAGTCGGTGTACTGTTTCCAAATATTAGAACAAATGGAATGTATAATGTACACAGTGAATAGCAAGTATGGCAACCCATTGTTGTAGCAAACAATGTAAACCTATGTGAACAAGACAACATTAATGTGGAATGACAGGCTGAAATAACGAGCAAAATTAGAAGAATCTTTACAGTTTGATGCTTCGGTTGCCTTTTGACACATTGTTAGAAGCATGGGAAGAAATCCTCAAAGACAACCATAGCTC
Organism: Malacoraja senta; assembly: GCA_038087875.1. Taxonomy (NCBI): domain Eukaryota; kingdom Metazoa; phylum Chordata; class Chondrichthyes; order Rajiformes; family Rajidae; genus Malacoraja; species Malacoraja senta. The sequence goes on from CM075977.1 coordinate 291,990,673, forward strand.
CTAGCCACACTACAGTATGCAGATTTACAACAGGCCAGATGCAAAGCCCAGAAGAGTCAAATAATACAAATATGAGCAACAAGTGTAATTGGCCAATGCCACTCGCAAACTTGTGCAGATGTGTAGTGAGTACAAGGTCACTTTAAATAAAGTTGTTGGTGAGGAATGTTAGCAACCCACCGCACATGCTTTGAATGTAGAGACAACAAGATCAAATGCATTCAAAACGCTGGACCTCTCACGTGAGCACGCACATTTGAATATTGACAAACATTATCAGCAGTACCAGTCCATCAACATGGACAAAGGGCTCTAACCATATACAAGGTTGCCCTATGGAGGTTAGATTTTTCAGACTGCTAAATAAACTCCTGCAAGGAGTAGATCATTATTGGAGGCAAGATGATCTATTGATTGCCATGAGCATGAGGGCAGCATGGTGGCACAGCGGTAGAGCTGCTGCCTTACAGTGCCAGAGACCCTGTTTCGATCCTGACTATAGGTGCTGTCTGCACGGAGTTTGTATGTTCTCCCCGTGACTGCATGGGTTTTCTCTGAGATCTTCAGTTTCTTCCCACACTCCAAAGACATACAGATTTGGAGGTAAATTGGAGGTTAAATGTTATAAATGTAACATTGTCCCAAGTGTGTGTAGGAAAGTGTTAATGTGCGGGTTTCTCTGGTCGGTGCAGACCTCGGTGGGCTGAAGGGCATGTTTTTGCGCTGTATCTCTAAAACTAAAAAAACTCAAACTAACATTAGCAATGGAGGCAAGATGATGTGTTGATTGCCAAGAGCACGGGAGAAGAAAATCTTCGGCTTTAGGCTTGTTGGGCCACACTGTGAAGTTGGCGGAAAGCAATCACGTAGTTTTCCAGCTAAGCGGTAAAGCCTGAAATGGATTTGTAGGCTTGGTGGAGTATACTGTACAATTCCTTCCAGATATTATGAACGTGATCAGACCATTACATGCATTGGAAAAAATAAAATTGTAATGGAGCCAAGATTAACAAAATGCATATGATGAATGTAAGAAAAGATTAACAAGGAAGCTCCCATTATTTATTATAATATCTATAAATTGAACTTGGCAGATGATATGAGAAATCACTTGTATGCGTGTACTGATAAACCAAAAGACGGATGCAGAGAAAGGAATCCCATTGCTTTGCTTCATATATTCCCACACACAGCCAGTGCACCATTGATAGAAAGTCAGTGAACTGTTTCCAGATATTAGGACAGATCACCTACATTGAACTCCCCAGCCTAACCTTTGCAAAGTTATAAAGACTAAAGGTCTCACATTTCGATTTTGGGGGAAATTGTTCATTTCTGGTTTACAAAAATTACGTTTAGTATAGTTTAGAGATACAGCGTGGAAACAGGCTCTTCAGTTCACCGAGTCCGCGATCCCCACACATTAACACTATCCTACACACAAGGGACAATTTACACATACACCAAGCCAATTAACCTACATACCTGGAGTCTTTGGAGTGTGGGAGGAAAACGAAGATCTCGGAGAAAACCCACACTGACATGGGGAAGAACGTCCAAACTCTGCACAGACAGCACCCGTCGTCGGGCTCAAACCCAGGTCTCCGGCGCTGCAAGCGCTGTAAGGAGGCAACTCTACCACTGCGCCACCGTGCCGCCCTAATATTTCATGACAGTTCTCAAGAAAGTAAACCTTTGGTTACCCAGGGTCTCCCTGTGTTTGGTAAATTGTAGAAAAGCCAAATAACCATATAACCATATAACAATTACAGCACGGAAACAGGCCATCTCGACCCTTCTAGTCCGCGCCGAACACGTATTCTCCCCTAGTCCCATATACCTGCGCGCAGACCATAACCCTCCATTCCTTTCCTGTCCATATAACTATCCAATTTATTTTTAAATGATAAAAACGAACCTGCCTCCACCACCTTCACTGGAAGCTCATTCACACAGCCACCACTCTCTGAGTAAAGAAGTTCCCCCTCATGTTACCCCTAAACTTCTGTCCCTTAATTCTCAAGTCATGTCCCCTTGTTTGAATCTTCCCTACTCTCAGTGGGAAAAGCTTATCCACGTCACTCTGTCTATCCCTCTCATCATTTTAAATATATTAAATATCAAATAAATCCATCCCTGCCGTGGCAACAACTTTACTAGACCTTTTCAAAGAGTTCATGTTGACATGAAGACAAAACTAAGCATGAAACAAAGCCTGAGCAATTTCTTTGCTTAAGTAGAGAACATTTTCACACACTGAAAATCAGAAAACTGCAGATGATGGAAATATGATATAAAAACATACGCACCAACCCAGGACACAACTGAGAAAGAGGAAAAAGAATTAACATTTCAGGTTGAAGGCATCTTCATCGGAAGAGAACCTGCCATGTCTGAAGAAGGGTTTCGGCCCGAAACGTTGCCTATTTCCTTCGCTCCATAGATGCTGCTGCACCCGCTGAGTTTCTCCAGCACTTTTGTCTACCATGTTTTTCCAACACTTTTTGTCTTTATTAGACCCTCACACTGTGTTGAGGTGTAAACGTTTGTAAATGTATTGTCTTGTTTAAGCATATTTATTTCTAGAATTCAACCAAAGTAATTATGTCAAAAACATCAGAATTACACCAATCACAAAGAACAGTTTCTTCGCACATTTCTTCCCTTTAACAGGTCGAGTTCACACATAAGGGACTTGGAAAGGTTTGAAAAATATTTGTTTGAAATTGTAATAAAAACACAAAGTATTCCTGTAGATCAAATGCACTCTGGATAGTGAACCCCTTCATTGTAAAATTAAGTCTGGGCTGGATCTGGTGCAGAGTTCAGGAATTAAATATCAGATCTGAGCAAGAATGGCAAACAAGCAGAACCTTCTTGAGTTCAACCTAGAACTAGTCAGTCCTATTAAAAATTTAACACCAAAGTATTTAAGGAGAGGAAGATGGCAAAAACGTTTTAACTAAAATACATTTATAATGTTCTTTATTAAATGCAGATTTAGGTAATTTACTTGTATCTTGCAAGTGCATAGGGTATAAAACTGTGTGTACCGTTAAGCTTTTACATACTGTTCTCTATGCATCTTTCTGTGTACTCGCATAATGATTGGGCAGCAGAATCATTTGGTGTTCTTCATCTTTTCAACAAAGTTATGTTGCCACAGACTTTTTAGTCTGCAACAGGTCTTAAAGGCTTAACATAGAAATAGTTTAGGTAGCAAAGAACTGTAGATGCTGGTTTAAATCAAAGGTAGACACAAAATGCTGGAGTACTCAGTGGGACAGGCAGCATCTCTGGAGAAGGAATGGGTGACCTTTCGGGTCGAGACCCTTCTTCAGACTGAAGAAGGGTGTCGACCCGAAACGTCACCCATCCTTCTCTCCAGAGATGCTGCCTGTCCCGCTGAGTTACTCCAGCATTTTGTGTCTAGACCCCTATAGTTTAGGTAGGCTGCCTTACTTTGTTGTCACCACCTTTTTGGATATATTCTCCATCTCAAAGCATTCACAAAGCATTTGCAAAGACATGACAACATTCTCTACATACAGTATATCAGAATTCATTAGTAAAGGTAGAGCAGTATTTTTGCCCTGAATTACAGTGATAATATTTCCATAATGGGTGTGGGGAAAACATCATCATATTTATACGATACGATAAAACTTGTTCATCCCCGAAGTGAAATTGGTCTGCCAATAAGCACACACACAACAAGTTACACAAAAACTTGAAATTAAAAGTGAAAAAATGAAAAAGACATGTCTGCCGTGTGCACAGCGCCTTCACCAGAACAAATGAACAAACGATCAAATGTAGACTTATCCCCTGAGCAGAGGATTCTAAACTAGAGTGCCCTCACCCCCCCCCCCCCCCCACCACACCGGGTCCCCCTTTGTTCTCCCACCGCCCTTCATGGTGGCCACCCCACGCCAGGTCCTCATTGTCTTCCCTCCCCCCTCATGCTCATCGACTGCCGATCGCAGGTCGATTGTGAAGCCCCACCACCACCGAGGCTCCTGTTGCCACCGTGACCCCATCGCCGCCGAGGCTCCTGTTGCCACCGAGACTCACACTGTCCCCGAGGCCCCACCGCCGTCTACGTCGAAGCCCCACTGCCGCCTTCGTCGAGGCTCACGTTGCCGCCAAGGCTCCCTTTCTTGGGTGAATACCCAAGGACATATGGATTATAACTAAAAGGGAAATACGGGGTGCGTTCCAGTTGGCGGCGCGGTTGTTCGGCGGGTGGATCGGGCCAGACACTCCCACGGCTGCCCGGAACATCATAACCATAATTGTGCTAAACAACACTCATGATTATGAAGGTTAAGTAAAGAAAATGTGAAAGGATGAGGAGATGTGTCTCTTTGCCAGATCTTTCCCCAATTAGTTTGGCCAGTCAAAGTCATCCACTCAGCTTGATCTCTGGAGGTAATGTTAATGTTGAAATTGGATATTTTAATGTTGGGACCTTGCTATTCATGAATTTCACACAAAGGGTGGTGAGTGTAAGGAACAAGCAGCCAGAGGAGGTAGTCGAAGCAGGACTATTGCAATGTTAAGAAACAATTAGACAGGTACATGGAGAGGACAAGTTTGGAGGATATGGGCCAAACACAGGCAGGTGAAACTAGTGTAGATGGGACATGTGAAAGAAGGGTTTCGGCCCGAAACTTTGATTATCTCCTTCGCTCCATAGATGCTGCTGCACCCGCTGAGTTTCTCCAGCATTTTTGTGTACCGTAGATGGGACATGTTGGCCGGTGTGAAAACAAGTTTGGCTGAAGGGCCTGTTTCCACACTGTATCACTCTGACTATGACTCTAATTGGCTTCTGTACTTCCTACATTATAAGTTACTACATTTCAACAATTCTTCATTGGTTGTGAAACACTTTGGGATGTAAAAGGTTTTGAAGCCATTTTGTTTTAATTGTCACTTGACTTTGACAACCTTAATTGTTACCTTCAGTTCCTGATTATACAGAGATTTGTCATAGTAGAAACAATGGACATTTGCTTTGCATGTGATTTATATTCAGCTAATCAACTATTTGATCTTACTCCACGATGTCACTTTTCTTCTCTCAACCTCTTTTGGCCTGTTTTTCAGGGGACTATTTTCTTGCCTGGAAATAATGTCACCGAGCACTCGACTAATGGAGATGAGTCCAGGAAGTTCCTTTTTGAAATTGTTCCAGGTATGAAATATTTTTATTTTAATCCTTATGAACCTGTTGCAAGGTTACCAAAAGTCATATCAAAGAGGTGCAAGTTCATTACATTTACAAGCAAATGCTGCTGAAGCATTTCTGGTTGTTGAACTAAAAGGATGAAATTCTCTGTTTGTTGAGAAAGGGGGTGTAAGCCTGGCTCAGATGAATTACATATGGATTATAACTAAAAGGAAAATACATATTTTGAAATGCACAGTATCCTGACTGGAATAAACAGCTGTGATAGTGTAATCACTGGTAAGTTGCTGAATCCATCACCAAATTGTAATTAATAGATCTTGCTGTTGTGAATACCCAAGGACATTTAATTTATTTAAATATCCCGGAGGCAAGAATTCCTGTAAACACTCAACATATCTCACGACACTGATGGTTGAATCAATATAGTTATGAATTGGATCAAATAATTTAATTCTGATTTTCATTCAGAATACAGTTCATAAAAGATGCTGATTTTAATGAATTAATTTACAAATTCAAGACCTTCAAGCTGAATTGTGGTGGTGTGGCAGTCAAACGCCTTTTTTGCCATTTTAATGGGCAACACTACGCGGTCCAAAATGGCAATTGTGGTATTTCTCAGTTCAGTGGGGCAAATTGTGTTGCCCGTCTTTATTTGATTATGTTATATGGCATGTACTCAACCTGGATGTACACAAGAAACACACAATGTGCAACATGAATTTAACACTCGCACTACATTTTAGGAACTTGATGTTTAGGTAATGCTCCCACTTGGGCCAACATAACTGAACACATTAGCAGGGAACTCCTACCAGCACATGAAAATAATCATCCACAATTTCCAGGTTTGTTGCTGAATCTACAAATATTGAAGGCATCTATAAAAGACAGTTTTCTAAGCCTTGGGTATGTTAGTAGACATTGCCCACTGAGCACACAATGGCAGGGAACATGAACAGAGGGTATACGTACATAATTAAACAAGCAGCTGAATGAAAAAAGAGATAGGGAGAGGGGTAAAGGATTTTGGCAAGTTGTCCTAGGTCCTGTTTCTCAGTGAGGACCAATAGCTGAGTTGATGTTCTCATTGGACACGCTAGAGGCAGGAAACATGTTCCCGATGTTGGGGGAATCCAGAATCAGGGGCCACAGTTTAAGAATAAGGGGTAAGCCATTTAGAACGGAGATGAGGAAACACTTTTTCACACAGAGTTGTGAGTCTGTGGAATTCTCTGCCTCAGACGGCGGTGGAGGCCGGTTCTCTGGATACTTTCAAGAGAGAGCTAGATAGGGCTCTTAAAGATAGCGGAGTCAGGGGATATGGGGAGAAAGCGGGAACAGGGTACTGATTGGGGATGATCAGCCATGACCACATTGAATAGCGGTGCTGGCTCGAATGGCCGAATGGCCTACACCTGCATCTATTGTCTATTGTCTATTGTCTATTATCATACTGTAGATAAACATTTGTTACCAATTGACGGGGTTATCTGTAGATTTGATTTTTGGAAACTGCTTTAAAAATGATGTGTGAAGATGATGATATAATGGAGTTCTTCTTAGAGCACTGAAATTTAATTAAGTGGGAATTATGCTTTCCTTTGCAGTATTATATTTTCTGGAGCAACTTTATCCTGTGTGCTTTCAGAATAGTTGAGTGAACAAGGACACCTAAAAGCAATAAACATCCAATCAAACAACACCTTCCTGAATGCTGCTTAAGTGGTTGAACAGTCACTAAATAAGACAATTAGTGTGGGTGAGGCAGCATCTGTGGAGAGAAGGAATGGCGATGTTTCGGGTCAAGATCTTTGACCCGAAGATGCTGCCTCACCCGCTGAGTTACTCCAGCATTTTGTGTCTACAATACAATACAATACAATACCGTTTATTGTCATTTGAACCCCAAATGAAGTTCAAAGGAAATTTGGTTTCTGCAGTCATACAAAAAAACAAAACAAGACACACTATTAACACAATTTACACAAACATCCATCACAGTGAATCTCCTCACTGTGATGGAAGGCAAAGTCATTGTCTCTCCCCTGTTTTTCAGTCTTCTCCCGATGTTAAAGCCCCCGGCGGGCGACGGCAAGTCCCGCGGCCGTTAAGGCCGCGCCGGGCGATGTAAGTCCCTGTTCCGGGTCTTGATGTTGGAGCCCCCGGCGGGCGATGGCAAGTCCTGCGGCCATTAAAGCCGCACCGGGCGATGTAAGGCCCCGCTCCGGGTCGTTTTCAAACCCGCAATTCGGGCGGGAGAAATTGACGTTGCGGGAGCCCCGAAAAGCGGTCTCCCACTAGGGACCCGCGAGCTCCCGATGTCACCGTCCACCGGACCTGCGGCTGGAGCCTCCGAAGCTCCGAAGTCGGGTTGCAGCCGTGCGCCACCACAGCTCTCCATGCTCCGAAGCCGGCCAGCTCCACAATGGTGAGACCGCAGGATCCGCGATTGGAGCCCCCAGTTCGTTCCGGTTGGAGGCCGCTCCACGGTGCTAGGCCCCAATGACAATGGAGACCCAACAGGGAAAAGGTCGGGTCCCCCGTACTGGGAAGAGATTTAAAAGTTTCTCCCCCCCGCCCCCCACATATACACAGCTAAAAACAATATATAAACTACAACCAAACTATACACTCAACAGGACAAACATTTTTAAAAAGACAGACGGATTGCAGAGGCCGCTGCCGCGACGTGCCGCCATCTTGAATTTTACCTTCAATTTTACCAGCATCTGCAGTTCTTTCTTAAAAAAGACAATTAATGCACTGTGGGCCAATATATCTGGGAGATTATAGAGGGAAAAGTACAGATAACAGAGACGGTTGACGCATAAGTTGTAGAAGTTGTTAAAGGGGCAGATGCATTACGTGCCGATGGGTTGGGGTAGTAGATGTTTGTGTGCAAGAAATGTATCACATCTCTAATAGGTAACTCTTGAGGCAGTGAATTTGAATACCATCGCTTTTGCCTTTCTCATTGCACTGATGGGGTTGTTCTGCGGTGTTCATCAGTGGTTTGCTGGTAGAGAATTAATCTCTGGTGAATATGTTGCTTAGGATGGTACTTTCTCTGATCTCTCTAGCTCCTCCCTTGTGTTGCTTCTCTTCCTCAACTGATGCATCCAGCAAATGTAATCATGGCTATCCTGCTGGACTGTTCTGTTCTGCAACACTGCTGCCATTACAGTAGGTAATGTTACTATGGGCTGGATCTGGGATCCAAGCACAGGCATACAGTCGCAATATGAGTTAATTGAGTATTTTGCATAGGTTAATATTATACAAGTCATTAATAGCACTTTAAAGAGTTTCGACCTGCACATTTGATCTCGTCACTACCGAGCATACAGAAATATTTGCAACCTTATGCGACATAAGGCAAACTGGGCAGAATTAGCAAGATCTTCCAAAATGGATTGGATTTTCAATGCTTTTAATTATAGTTCACCTGGCTTGGCACAGCGCAGGCCAGTGTTTTGCTCAAGGTACTTCAGAAAGCTTTACTGATGAGAAAGGATAGCATCAGTCAATAGTTACCAGCCAAGAATAGCTCAGACCGATGAAAATGACAACCTCGTAGGATTACACAGGACTCCTGCAATGAGTAATATGGTTTGCAAGGGATAACATTGGAAGTTTAATTTATAGGAATAGATGCTGGAATAATTTCTGTTTTATTTATGATGTTGCAAAAGCAAGTTTGCAATTTCATTGTAGATAGCTCTCTTGTGACTGTAAAACATTATCAGATCTCTCAGTGGAGTTTTGATGCGACGTGCTATATTTTTATTCCTGGTCATTTTTGCAAAAGCTGCAATCGTAGCCTTCAGTTATCACACAAGCAATAATATCTTCTTGCCAGTGTGGAATTATTATATGGAAGTGAGATTGCAATAACTGAAAGTTGCTTGAAACAGTTTGATTTAAAACTGAATGTGCTTATTTATAGTCAGTGAACTACTCCACTGTGGTAGAAGAAAAGTAGTGACGATGTCAGAGATGGTTAAGAACTTATGAATAACTACAAAAAAGATAAAGAAACAATCTCACACATATATCATTCCCTTAAAGACTTCTGCGAGCTGAGATTCATTATTAATGTACCAGAGGAATATTTCAGCTGGATCTCGCTGTGTTGAGTGTGCTAATGATGACACTAGGTGCTTGAATCTAGAACGTAGAACATCACAGCACAAGACAGGCCTTTCAGCCCACAATATCTGTGCCGACTTGCCTGCATATAATCCATATCCTTCCATTCCTTGCATATCCATATGCCCATCCAAAAGTCTCTCAAATGCCTCCATTGTATCTGCCCCAACTACCAATCCTGGCAGCAAATTCCGGGCACTTGGCACCCTCTCTGTAAGAAATGCTCCGCACATCTCCTTTAAACTTTGCCCTGCTCATTTTAAAGCTATTACCTCTAATATTTGATTTTTTTCCATCCTGGGAAAAAGGTTCTGACTGTCTACCCTATCTCTAGGCCTCTTATGATTTTATATATTTCTGTCGTGTCTCCCCACAACCTTCAGCGTTCCAGAGAAAACAAACTAAGTCTATCCAACCTCTCGTTGTATCTAATACCCCCTAATCTAGGCATCATTCTGGTAATAGTTCTCTGCACTCTTTTCCAAGCCTCCTCATCCTTCCTGTAATGAGGCAACCAGAACTGCACACATTACTCCACATTCGGTCAAACCAAATTCCAATAAAAATGCTTCAGAACTTTCTGATACATACTCAATGCACCAATCTATGATAGCAAGCATACCATATGCCTTCTTTACCACTTTATCTACTTTTGTTGCCACTTTCAGTGATTTATGGACTTGAACCCCAAGATCCCTCTGTACATCAATGCTGTTAAGGGTCATGACATTCATTGGATATATTCCCCTTACATTTGACCTCCCAGTGCAAGACCTTGCACTTGCACAGATGAATCTCCATCTGCCATTTCGTACCCATTTCCGTAGCTGAATACTTTCCCGCTGTAAACTTGGCCAGCCTTCCTCACAGTTCGCAAACCCAGCAATTCTGGTGTGCTGGAGATATGGGGAAAGTTCTTCCTCTTGAACAATAGCCCAAATCTCAACCAATCTGAATTTGAATCGTTACCTTTTGGTTCTTGTGACATTCAGCAGCCGAAGTTTCACCATGCAGAGCATTATTGGTGTGATAATGGGAATTCTTTAAACAATTACATTCCATGCGCAATGTCAATGTGTCCCTTTTAAATTAGAAATAAAAGATCATTATTTGGTGATATTCACCAACATGGTGATGGTCAGCCAGCATCTGTGGAGAAAGAAACAGAAATAATATAGGGTCGATGGCCCTAATCATTTTTTTAAACTTTCCATTTACATTCAACTGGGGGTGAGGGTTCCAGTGCTTCAACCTGCACATTGTTAGCAATCGACTGAGACACTACAGTGGCACAGCTGGTAGCCACAGCCTCACAGCACCAGAGACCCAGATTCAATCCTGACCTCGGGTGCTGTCTGTGTGGAGTTTGCTCTCCCTGTGACCACATGGGTTTCCTCCAGGTGCTCTGGATTTCCCCCACATCCCAAAGATGTGTGGGTTTGTAGGTTAATTGGCCTCTGCAAATTGCCCCTAGTGCAGAGGGAGTGAGTGAGAAAATGGGGAGTACACAATAGATGGGAACCATTTTGCATGGCAAATATGTTTAATATTGTCTTGGAAAATGCAGCATGTTTGTTTGCTGGTCTTTATTGGTCGTGCACAGTATATTGGAGTTGGTCCCTGTGTCCTAGCCAATTCACAAGTTCACAAGTTATAGGAGTAGAATTAGGCCATTCGACCCATTGAGCCTATTCTGCCATTCAATCTCTGCCTCCTAATCCCATTTCCTGCCTTCTCCCCATAACCCTTGACACCCGCTCTAATCAAGAATTTGTCTATCTCTGCCTAAAAAAATATCCACTGACTTGGCCTCCACAGCCCTCTGTGGAAATGGTTCCACAGATTAACTAGAATTAGAATTAGAATTTCCTTTATTGTCATTCAGTCCTTACGGTCTGAACAAAATTTCGTTGCCTGCAGTCATACATATAATAAAAATAACAAAAACACACAATAAACACAAATTAACATCCACCACAGTGAGTTCACCAGGCACCTCCTCACTGTGATGGAAGGCAAAAGTCTTAAAGTCTCTGTCTCTTCCCTCCTTGTTCTCCCTTTATCCTTAGAATGAAGAAGTTCTTCGTCACCTCCTTTCTAAAACAATGCCCTTTAATTCTGAGGGTATGACCTCTGGTCCAAGACTCTCCCACCAGTGGAAACATCCTTTCCACATCCACTCTATCTATGTCTTTCATTATTCTGTAAGTTTCAAGGAGGTCCCCCCTCAACCTTCTAAACTCCAGCGAGTGAGAGGCCCACTGCTGTCAAACGCTCATCATATGCTAACCCACTCATTCCTGGAATCTTTCTTGTAAACCTTCTCTGGACCCTCTCCAGAGCCAGCACATCCATCCTCAGATATGGGGCCCAAATTTTCTCACATTACTCCAAATGCAGCCTGACCAGCGCCTGAGAGCCTCAGCATTACATTTCTGTTTTGGCATTCCAGTCCTCTTGATATAAATGCTGGCATTAAATTTGCCTTCCTTACTACCGATTCGACTTGCAAATTATCTTTTTGACAGTCTTGCACCAGCACTCCCTTTGCACCTCCGATTTCTGGATTCTCTCTCCATTTTGAAAATAATCTACTCCTTTAATCTTATTACCAAAATGCATGACTCCACACTTTACTGAATTTCATCTGCCACTTCTCTGCCCACTTACCTAACCTGTCCAAGTCCTGCAGAGTCCTTGCTTTCTCTATACAGCCTGCCCCTACACCTATCTTAGCATCATCTGCAAACATGGCCAGCAAGCCTTCTATCCCCTCGTCCTAATCATTAATATACAATGTGAAGAGAAGCGATGCCAGCACCAACCCTTGCAGAACTCTACTAGTCACTGGCAGCCAACCTGAAATAACGCATTTTATTGCAACTCTTTGCCTTCTGCAGGCTATCTATGCTAGTATCTTTAATAAAATGGGCTCTTATCTTCCCTAGCAGCCTAACGTGCGACACATTATCGAAGGCCTTCTAAAAATCAATTGTAAACATTGCTTTTCTACTGCTCACCTTGCAACCTTGCATTACTTTGTGCAGAAAATGGGGCTGCTCCTGCTTTATTGTTCTGGATTTAACATCACTTTGAAAGCTTCATTTGAGAATATAGAGGCTGTGCCTTGCTCCTCCTGATGGGCATTATGTTGGCAATAGCTCTAGGTATAGGTTTCAATCATTTATGTAACCATTCCCATCAACTGTCTAAACCCTTTAAATCTTGCTGTCAGTATCAGTTCCATTCCACAGCAGTGTGCACGATATTGATATCTTGTACTTTAATTCTATGTTTTCTATGTTCTAATTAAATTAACCCTTTGTGTTATGATCAACTCGAAGCAACTGACTGTGGGAAGGCGTATAGTATAGTATAGTATAGTATTTTTAATGACCACACAGCCAAGCTGGTGGAATTTTGGGTTGTCAGCAGCGATACAATAATAAGAGCACACAACCACAATAAAAAAAAATGTAACACAAACATCCACCACAGCATTCAACACTGTGGTGGAAGGCACAAAAATGTGGCCAATCCTCCTCCATTTCCCCTCCGTGGACAGGACCAGAGTCCAGAGTCAGTCCAGGATCGGCTCTTCCTCACCGGAGACCGCGGCTTTAAGTTGTTGTAGGCCGCAGGCCGGCTGTCGAGATTTAAAGTCTCCGCCGCAGCCAGAAGCACCGTAGACTGCAGGGCCGGCGGTCGAAGCTCCCCTGCAGGGGTGTTGGTAAGTCCATGCCGGCCCCGCGGTAGAAGTTGGCCGCGGGCCGGCAGTGATGGCTTCTTCTTTCCCCCCCCCGGGTCCCCCATGAGGGATCCCGGGCTGTAGACGCCGCACCAGCTGGAGCTCTGCAGACCGCGACTTCAGGCTGCGACTTCAGGCTGCCGGCTACCCCGGGCCAGCGAAACGGAGCGCTCCCCTCCAGCGCCCCCTACCCGTAAAATGTACTCTGGATTTTGTCAGAGGGGAAATGGGTCTTGAGTCTGTTCAGGTGAATCTAACCAGTCAGAAAAAGCAACCTAACAACCAGGTTAACGAACATTTAGGTGGAAACTTTGACAAAATAAAGTTTAAATGATCGTTACATTTTCATGTTAAAGGAACCTCATGCTGTATTTAACACTACTGACAACAGAATCTTCAATGCTAAGATCCCAGCCACAAAAAAACAACCAATTAAAATGATTAATAAGTTTACTAACACGTTTGGCTTCTTTGATGGATGTTTACCAGCTGCTGAAGCTGTGATTCCACAATATACTTACCAGCAGAACCGCACGCTCAGGAGATTTGCTCTATCATTACTCTATAGCTATTTCAGTACGAACGTGGAAATAACAAGATTGTAACCAAACGGTAATCATAGGTATTTCATTTTGATTTTGTCTTATTTTCTTGCTTCCTTTCAGCTGCTGCTGACAGGGTTATGGGGGGTGGGCACAGATTCTCCCAAGGGGGGGGGGGGGGGGTTGGGGTGGGGGGAGGGGATGTTACCTTTGGTGTTTGCTCATTTACTGCTGGGAAGAGCTGCTGGTGTTGGCTGTGGCAAATGAAGTGTTTTAATATTGGGGTTGCATTTCCAGAAAAACTGGAACATGGTCCAAATTCTATTTTCATGTTTTTGACAGAAATACCGATTGAAATAAATCCCAATGCATCCATGGTGTGCTACTTTCAATGGCCTTTCTTCTCATTGCACTGATTTTTATAAAGTTCATCTTTTGGTTTCACATTCAAGATATTGCGGAGAAAAAGAAAATCCTTGATGTTTATGCAGAATTAATTTCTTTAGCACTTGTTTTCTAATTTCTGTTTTTTTTATGGACTCCCCATTTTAATGAGTGGAGAAACAGGGACGATGATACTTCTTTGATGCAGAAGAGGTGAGTGTAAGCAGTATGGCTTTGAGACAGGCACACGGATATGCAGGGAATGGAGGGATATACAGCATGTGTAGGATTAGCTTAATTTGCCATAATGTTTGACATAGATATAGTTGGCAGAAAATCTTGTTCCTGACTTGTACAATTTTAAGAAGTTCTAAGAAATATGATTTGCCAGAGCAACAGTGTTACTTGGAGCCTGAAGCAATTCGGGCCAGGAGATGGACTGGGAAAAGGGAGTGAGGTGGGAACCAGGTGAATCAGACAAAGACTTCAGTGTAGCTAAAAAAAACACAAGCACTGGTGGAAAGTGGAGGCAGGGGTGAAAATTGGTGGTGGTTGGAAATGCTGTAAGGAAATTACTAAGGCTTTTGTGGATAAATGTTTGGTATGCAAAAGGACACTGACAATGATGTGTGATGGTTATTTTTGGACTCGATGTTTTGCAGTTGACCAGGATATTTTAGAAAACACCCATGTTGCAGGAATGCTGCAATTTCTTTCTCTTAAAGATGTTCCCAGCAGAATATCTAAGATGTGAGCCAAAAGCAAATTCAAATCAAAGCAGCTGATAAATCAATATTCAGTGTACCGATGTTCATGGGGTGGTAGAAAAAGCAGTTTGCTCAGCATCTGTCACAGAACAATGGTACAAAGATTGCTACCCAAGTTTTGACCTGCCTGGTGCACCTCCACATGCCAGCTGGATGTTGATGGAGAGAATTCCTTTCATTTCAGCAACACAAAAGACTTGTCATATGCTGCCTGCTTAGTGATATGTATACGGATAGAGCCGTGGTATGTTCATAAGTGTAGTAGCCATTTAGCTTAACTCAGTATGTTATAACTATAACCAGTTACCTTTACATTTTACTTTGGAGTCACGTGAGTGACTACGTGAAGAAAGCCGTCAGCCCGCATGCGCGTCATTACGTCTAGCGCATTGCGCAACGGCTGATTGGCAGGCGCGCTGCTCCTGCCAGTGGTAAGTTTAAACCTGCAGGTAAGTTTTAAACTTTCCAGGTTATGTTTTCTATTGCAGGAATCTCTTCTCACTGAGTTTTCCTGCTGGATTTCGTGGCGAAGTCGGGACGGGCCGCGGGGAAACCTTTATGGACTGCGGGGAATCCCAGTCATGGACCGCGGGGAATCCCGGTCAAGACCTCGGGGAATCCCGGACATGGACCGCAGGAGACCGCGGAAGTGCAGGTAGCGGGCGGCGGTCGAATTCGCCTTCCGAGTCGCTGGCGGTGGAGTCAGCAGCTTCAGACTGGTGCCGGTAGCACCTTGGCAAACCCGCTTGGAGGGTAGCCACGAAGAAAGTCTGTACGGCCCGTTGACTCAAACGAGTCGGGCCAGGAGGATTCCTGATGGAGAGGATCCTCTCCTTCAATGGGTAGCGTCTTCGGTCATCTAACCCACATGGAGCACCTGATGGAGAGGTGCTCCACAATGGTATGCTCCAAGGAGGGAGTTATATGACCGCGGGTCTCCTCGAGGGCCCGCAGCAGTGGCACCTGTTACAGGGCTGCACAGTGTCTCCCTCTCTGAGGAGGGGAGCATTCGGGGTCAGTTCTGTCTGACTCGGAGTTCGGAGGTATAGCCGGGGA
This sequence comes from Malacoraja senta, assembly GCA_038087875.1. Taxonomy (NCBI): domain Eukaryota; kingdom Metazoa; phylum Chordata; class Chondrichthyes; order Rajiformes; family Rajidae; genus Malacoraja; species Malacoraja senta. The sequence continues at coordinate 292,006,519 of CM075977.1, forward strand.
GCATACCACGAGGCATGAAGGATATGGTCTGTGGAGGGGCCATATCAGCGCAGGTCTCCTCGGGGGCCTGCAGCAGCACCTGTTTCAGGGCTGCTTACTATCGCCCTTGCTATGGAGAGGATTGCGAGGGGTCAGTGTGTAACTGACTCCAAACTCGGAAGTATGTCCATGACACATACTGGAGTACGTGTGTGAGGTACAAGAAATGTCTGCATGGCATCCAGGTTTGCGACATCCTCGCAAACGAAGGAGTGCTGCAGGAAGAGTGGTTCCTGCCGTTGGCACAAAAACCTCACGTCACGTCATAACAGGAAAAGGTGACGGCTGTGAGATACCATGCACCTATAAATTGTTCCTGAAAGTGCCGGCAGTGAATAGCACTATCAGGGGTGACATTGGAGGGGCATGGAATCCCAGGAAACCAGCCGCCGAATCTTCTCTTCAGGTAAGCCTATTCAACAGGTGAGACCTGCATGAGGGAGCATAAGCTGTCGAACTACGAGTATACGAGTATAGCCTCATCGTTTCGGCGATAACACACCCCACGCCTCCATCGGCAGTAAGTGGTTCACTGAAGCTGGTGGCAGCCAGCAAGCTGGGCAGAGGTCTTTTAGGCCAAGGCCCAAGCCGGACTCAGGAAAAATATGGAATCCACGTACCGTACTAGTCTACTCCAATCAAGGACGGAAATAGAACCCGCATCAGGGTCCTTTGGGTTTACCATAAGACCACCAGTAACCATGAAGGTAGGTGGGTCTGGTTCTTTCCGAAACATGGGGTATGTGGACCATTACAAGTTGGTAATATTTACACTTATTTTTGTGCAAATGACAAAGTGAACATGTGATTAGTTTATACTGCACAGTATACAAGGATTCCAAGCAGGCTTGGAATTGTGGCCCAGAGTTGTCTTTCGAAGCAGGCTCAGTATAATGGCCAGGTTTGCCTTTTGAGACAGGCTCGGAAATATGGGCAGGCACAGAATGATGGCCAGAGTTGTCTTCCAAGGCAGACTCCATATTATGGCCAGGATTGCCTTTCGACACAGGCTCGGAAATATGACCAGAGTGTTTTTTCAAGGCAGGCTCGGAACTATGGCAGGCATGGCGTGATCATTATGTAAGATGCAGGATGTCGGTTCATCCTTGATTAACTCGCATGTGCAGTATAGACATTTCAGCATAGCAAACTTGGTTTCTGTCTAACAACTGATTTTCATAGCATCTTTATGGCATGCATTGATCTCAAAGATGCATACTGTTCAGTTCTCATTCACAGGGATCACTGGAGATATTTGAAATTTAGCTGGATGGGGGCAATGATAACAGTTAAAGCGTTGCAAAATATGCTAACTCAGTTCCCAGGCTATTTACCAAATTACCAAAACCGGTGCTTGGATGCTTAGAGCTGAAAAACACTTGTTATGGCCTAACTACATGATATTCTAAACGCTGTATTTTGCTAAAATTAACTGTTTTGGCCGCACACTATATTAGAGAAATTGGGGTTTCTCATCCAACCAGTTAAATTTAAGTTGATACCAACTAGAGTTATTGATTATTGGGATTTACCTTTAACTATTAATTTGCTGTGACTCCGCCCTGCGGCAAGAGATTGGAATTAATAAAAGCCTGTAACAACCTTGTTGTTATGAAGCAGCCTCTATTCATCAAGTGTAATTGGCAATATAGTGGCTGTGTTTTCAGCTGTGCATTTGGACCTTTGCATTATCAGAACTTACAACGTGCAAAGGAGTAACTTTTTCAGTGCCATGTAGGTCATTATTAACAGACCTATGCTATTACCAGCTGAAGCTATCAAAGTCACAATGGTGGACGAACAGTATTCAACATTGCTCCTGTAACTTTTGCTCAGTAACTCTTCAGTTATATTACAAACTGATGCTAGTACTCAAAGATGAAAAATTACGAATACCATCTCTAGTTACGGAGGCGGATGGGCTTTGCATGAGTTACCTATTTTTCAGTTATATGGTATCAACTACCTATAAGACACTAGGTGTATTCTATGGGTTAACAGTTTATTGTGCGAAAATGCATAATCTGCATGCTCAACTCCAAGTTGATACACTATGGTGGTGGCATATGTTAATCACATGGGTGCAGTCAAGTTAAATATCCTGTGATAATTTACCTGACCTCATTTGGCGCTGGTGTATCATCACGTAAAAATCTATGACAACACAGAATAGATGTTGTATCACAAAGTATTTAATGATATTGTGGTTCGATGGAACACCGAATATCAATATGCTTGCATCCAGGCTCAATCACCATTGCAAAAATATGTGACACAGTGGCAATAGATGTATTCTCGCTACACTGAGGAGGAATGCTCTTTATGTCTTTCCTCCATTTTGCCTCATCAGTCGGGTCTTGCACAAAATCCAGCAAGATCTTGCCTCAGGCATTTCGTACTGCCTGACTAAATGTTGGGAATGATAATAGGACCTTATATGGTTATCCTAAACACAAAAATTTGGTGGTTCACCCCGTGACTTGGGAAACCATCCTCTGCATGATAAAATCAATTTATAGACTTGCAGACTCTGAGAAGACCGTTCCGGCGGCTCGGGTTGCCAGACCGATCTATGTACGTGCTCATTGCAGAGTGCAGGGATAGCAAAAAAAATAGCAGCACATTTTTCCTCATCAGGAGATGGGAAGTGTTTGTTTTAATGTCAATGTTACATATAATACGGCACGGATAACTAACGTCTTGGAGTTCATTTTCAGATGCGTCTTTGACAATTAATTAAGTCAAATTAAATACCATTAACTGTGCCAACGTGCTTTCTCATCATAGTTGCTGCAGCGATCGGGACCCACTCTGTCGGGTCTCACCCTCTGATATCCAGATTTATAAAGGATATCTTTAACGCAAATTCTCCCAGGCCCAGGTACTCGGAGATATGGGATGTTAGCATTGTTCTAAAACTGCTTCACCAGTGGGGCCCAGCTACATCTCTATCCCTGGTCAAACTCACTTACAAAGTGGTTATGCCACTAGCAGCGCTGCATTGATGGCAGCCTCTGCCTACAGCCTGTTTGTCTTTTCAATCTTTTTTTATTTATTTTAGTTAGTTTAAAGTCTGTTTTGGGGGAATCTTTGAGTTTTCTATGTGGGGGAAGGGGGCAAGGTAAGGGGGAAACTGTTTCCCAGTCGCTTCCTGGTGGGGACGTGACTTTCTCCGAGTCGCGTCCTCGCCCCCCTCCTCGCGGCCTACTACCTGGATCGGAGCAGCCTTTCCTGCCGGGGACCGGGAACCGGACCAGAGCTACAACAGCAGCGGTGCAGCGCTGAATTCACCGCGGAGCGGGCGATGCCTACCTGGATCGCCGTTTGGAGCTCCGGAGCGTTGGGCCGCAGCTCCAACATCGTGGAGCTGCGGTTTGGGAGAGCTTCCAACGCGGGCGGCGCTGACCGTCATCGCGGAGTCCTGGGGCCCTTTGCCGAGGGCCGCCAGCATTGCATCTCTGCCCAGCGTGGCCTGCGGACTTTGGGAGCTGCGGACTCCGGTAGGAGGTGGCCGACTCTGATGTCCAGGCCGCTGAGGAGGTCCCCCAGCCCCGACGTCGGACTTACATCACCCCGGCTAGAGGGCCTGAACATCGGGCCGCCCGTAGCGGCGACTGCGGAGGGCTCGTGGAGGCCCCGACCACGGGTGAACATTGGGGAACATTAGAGGAGGATGACTGACTTTGGTGCCTTCCCTCACAGTGGGAAACTTTTGATTCTGCTGTGTGGGGATGTTTTTATGTTGAACTCTATCGTGTGTGGGGTTCTTTATTTTTATTGTATGGCTGTATGGTGAACACACATTTCACTGTGCCAACTGGCACATGTGACAAATATATGTATCTTGTATCTTGCTCATGGCGCTAGTCTCAGCGCAACGGGTCCAGCCACTACTTAAATTGTGACTGGACAGGATGGTTACATCTGCTAATAATATAATATTTTATGCTTATGATGTAGTTAAGCAGAGCAGACCAGGGGGGTCAGGTCCCAAACAATTTTTCATGGCATACCCCATGGACCTTTGGTTGTCTGTGGTCACACATTTACAACAATACGTCAAGGTCACCAAGAGCCTTAGAGGCTCTGCACTAGCAATGTTTGTTAGTTACTAAAAACCTCATAAAGGTATCAATCCAGACCATCTCCAGGTGGTCAAACGGATTTTGGCTTATGCAGGAGTAGATACTAATATTTTCTAATCTCACTCCACTAGGGCTGCTACAACATTAGCAGCAAGGGTTATGTACGTTCCACTGGACCACATCCTAGCGGCTGCAGGATGGTCAAACGAACGAACTTTCCAACATTTTATAATAACCCATTGCCAGACTGGGGGTATTTGCCAAATTCCATTTATGTTTTGTTTCATAATTTCCCCCAGGATGGGAGGGGGTCACTATTATTTTCCTTTGATGATTAAAGCATCAGCATTTTTAACAAACTATGTCATGGCTGAATGCATTAATCTTTTTCACTCATCCATGGTCAATTGATGCAGTGTGTGACGCCTGGACTCGTATTCGGCATGAAATCACAGAGCTTTGAAGTCTTCACGTAGTCACTCACGTGACTCTGAAGTAAAATAGTAAGATTAAACGAGAACTTACCAGTTTGAAGTTTGATCTTTATTTTATGAGAAGTTACGATGAGCGATTACGTGCCCACCGCTCCCAACCCTCATATTATGAAGATCATCTGGTAGTTCTAGTTCTCTCCAATCTTACTATGTTCAGGTCAACTACTGTTATCTGTGATTTCACACCGCTGCTTTGAAGATTGACGCGCATGCGGGCTGACGGCCTTCTTCACGTAATCGCTCATCGTAACTCCTCATAAAATAAAGATCAAACTTCAAACTGGTAAGTTCTCATTTAATCTTACTATTTTATCTCCCTGTAATTATGTGGGTGGGATTTGTACGTAGTCGAAGGCGTGTTTGCGGCTGGAATTCTCGTGCAGACGCCTTAGTAGTTTTAGTTAAATTTGAAGAAGCATGGGGGAGAGATCACAGCTTTTGACCATTCACGAGTTACACCATGCACGAGTTTGACTACGAGTAAGATCAAAATGTACTTAAACAAGAAGAAGTTTGGATGAATATCTTACTGTTTTACTACTGCAATAAAGAAACTATTAATTAAGAGACTGTGTTTTGAAGATTTATCTTTAGATGGAATTGAATGTCTCGTGGAGAGCTCGTAAATGTGTATCGATTATTATCTCCTAACCCCTCTCTTCAAACATAGTGTCTAGAGGAAAGATTCCTCGAACAATATAAAAATCTGTCACTACAATAAGTCATAGGAACAGAAGTAGGCCATTCAGCCCATTGAGTGGCATTCAATATTGGCTGATCTCTTTCTTTCTCAACCCCATTTTAATGCCTTCTCCCCATAACCCTTGACACCCTTACTAATCAAGAATCTGCCAATCTCAGCCTTAAAAATACCCAATGACATAGGCTCCACAGCCGTCTGTGGCAATGAAGTCCACCAATTCATCACCATCTGACATGAAATTCTTCCTCATCTCCTTTATAAAGGTACGTCCTTTTATTCTGAGGCTATGCCCTCTGGTCCTAGACTCTCCCACTAGTGGAAAAATCCTTTCCGCATCCACTCTATCCAGGTCTTTCACAATTCAGTAAGTTTCAATGAGGTATACTCATCCTAAACTTCAGTCACAGTCATGCAGAATGGAAACCCGCCCATGCTGATCAAGATGTCCAACTGCACTAGAGCCATTTGCCTGCATTTGGCCCATATCCCTCAAAGCCTTTCCTATCCAAGAGCCTGTCCAAATGATTTTGAAGTGTTATTATAGTACTTGCCTCAACCTCTTCCTCTGACAGCTTGTTCTCAACCAGTACTACTCTATGTGAAACATTTATCTCCCAGGTTCCTATTAAATCATTCCCCATTCACCTTAAACCTAGCACTCTGGTACTTGATTCCCCGCCTTGGGGAAAAAACTGTGCATTCACTCTACCTATTCCCCTTATGATTTTATATACCTCTTATCAGTAGACCCCTAAGCCTCCTGCACTCTAAAGAATAAGGTTTCAATTTGCCCAACTTCACCTTATAACTCTGGTGGCACAGCAATGCAGCTCGTAGAGCCACTGCCTCACAGCACCAAAGACCCGGGTTCCATCCCGACCTCAGGTGCTATCTGCGTGGAGTTTGCACGTTCTCCCTGTGACCGCATGGGTTTCCCCTGGGTACTCCGGTTTCCTCCCACATCTCAAGGAAGTGCGGGTTTGTAGGTTAATTGACTCTGAAAATTGCCCCGTGTGCATTGGGAGTGGATGCAAAAGTGGAATAACATAGAAATAGTGTGAACAATGGTCAATATAGACTTGCTGCTGCACAAAAAAGCCTGTTTCCGTGCGGTGCCTCACGGCCTAAACTCATGGCCTTAAATCTTGGCAACATCCTTATGTTGAGGCAGATTTTTCTGCAGTCTTTCCAGTTTATCGGCATCAAGCCTACAGCAGTAACCAGAATGAATCTCAATATTCCAAGTGTGGCATCATCCACATCTTATACAACAGTAACCTGACTTCCCGACTTCTAAACTCCAGGCTCTTGCAGATGAAGGCCAGCATGCCGAACACTGCCTTCACTGCTCTTTTTACCTGTGACAACACTTTTATGAAACCATGAATATTGGTCGTTATTCTTGATCCCTCCATTTTGAAACACTTTCAGGTCACTACCTAACTGATTTCTGACCGATGACTTGCCAGCATCACATTCCTCCAAAATCTCCAGACCAGCATGCAAAAGCTTCGAAACCCATGGCCTCCCAAGTTACATTACTCCTGTCTCTCCCACAGTTCAGGCTCACCTTCTCCTATGAATGGCCTACTCCTGTACCTATTGTCTATTGTCTATTTGAGAACCACGTCGGGGTGAGGTTATCCTCCGGCTCCTTGTTTGAAATGGTATTCTAATTCCCACCCCAGCAAATTACTTGCAATTAAAGGGGAAGATGAAAGTGTTTAATCATCATTTTGATCGTGCAGAGGCCTCTGTGTAAGCATTTAAAGATCTCCTTATAATTAATCCTGGGCCCACACTTCAGAAAAGGTGTGAAGGTCTTAGAGAGGGTGCATTGGAGATTCACTCGAATGAAGCCGGGGATGAGGAACTTTAGTTGCTTGGATAGCCTGGAGAAGCTGGGAAAGTTATTCTTGGAACAGGGGTTGGGAAGAAATCAGATTTGAAATATTTGAACCCGTAAAGGGTTTAGTCAGAGAAGGTAGAGAAAAATTCTTCCCACTGGCGGAAATGTCGAGAACCAGAGGGCATAGAATGAGGTAAAACTGACATGAGAAAAAACTCTGATGCAGCGAATGGTGAGGGATGGAATGCACTGCTAAGGGCACTGGAGGCAGATACAATTGTGGCTTTAGCTTAGTTTAGTTTACGGTCAAGTGTACTGAGGTACAATGAAAAGCATTTGTTGTGTGCTAACCAGTTGGCGGAAAGACTATATACGATTCCAATCGAGACATCAACAGTGTACAGATACATGATAAAGGGAATAACGTTTAGTGCAAGGTAAAGTCCGATTAAAGATAGTCCAAAAGTCTCCAATGTGGAGCTCCCTTTCCACGGGGGGGGGGGGAGGAGGGGATATGTATTGAAAGAATAAAACTTTGCGGCAGCCTTATAGTGCCAGAGACCTGGGTTTGATCCTAACTACGGATACTGTCTGTACGGCGTTTGTACGTTCTCCCTGTGTGGGTTTTCTCCGGGTGCTCCGGTTTCCTCCCACACTCCAAAGACGTAGAGGTTTGTAAATTTATTGGCTTCTGTAAAATTATAAATTGTCCCTAGTGTGTAGGGTGCGAGTGTTAGGATGCGAGTATTGCTGGTCGGCATGGACACGGTGGGCCGAAGGGCCTGTTTCTGCGCAGTATCTCTAAAACTAAAACTAAAAACCTGTAGGGCTGTGAAGAGAAGGCAGACTGAATGGCCTCCTTCAGAACTGTGCTTTTTTTTTTAATGATTCCATATTTAAAGAAATAACATTTCTACAATTGGTTTTTGAGTGACAGTCTTTCAGAATACTTACTGGGATTCATCTCTGTGAATACAGCATCTGAATCTGCTGAGGTCTTTCTTGCTATGATTAAGAGAGATTAGTACAGCATTGTGCTCAAAAACATATGGTAATTTGAGCCAACCGATTCGAAATACTTTAATGAGGCATGCCATAACTAAGTCGGCCGACGTTAATATTTTTACCATGTGTCGTTTATTACCTTTCAGCTGCCTCCATTTACGTGTTTGTGGCTGATGCTCTGATTTAATTCCAACATGACAGTCTTTAAACTAGCTTCATGATAAAATTATCTCTCTTTTAGCAGAATGAAGACAGAATTATTTCAAAACTATTAACATTTCAGCTGGTGGCAAAATTGTGATCAATGTACCATGGTTGAGTTTTGCCACTGTGACTTGGAAAATTGAATTTGTTTTTCTGGGATGCCAGACAATGTTCATCCATCAGACTGAAGGTCACTCTGGCAATGGGATCTGTATTTCCCTTTTGTTTCAGACACTTACTCAATATCTCCTGCAATCTAATTCTAGCAATACAGGTTCCCTGGGATTTGTATTTCTGGTGGGCGCATCTTGCTGCAGATCCCTGGCACTGCTTTGCATTCTTGATTGATTTTTGGAACTGACATAGCTTTTCTAATCATTAAATCTCACAGTTGACATTAAAGCTGATGTTCACAGTAATGGGACCAATCTTGGAATAAATGCCAAACTTATTTGTTCTCTTCATAGGTCTCAGTTGTTCAAATGATCTTCTCTGTTTTTATATGTTCAGCATCCTCTTTTGTAGCTAGAAATCAATAACATTATTTAAAGCTAGGTTTGAGTAAATATACTTTCTGCATATATTGAGTAAAAATATCAGTTTTGCATGGGCCACAAAGCATTGTTTGCTTTGACTCAAGTTACTGAGTCTGAGCATCAGCTTTGGAAGCCACAATCCAGAACCCAGTGCATATTGTGCAGATGATGTGTAGGAAGGAACTGTAGGTGCTGGTTTATACTGGAGATAGACACAAAGTGCTGGAATAACTGAGCGCGTCAGGCAGCATCACTGGAGAAAACCGATGTTGTTGGCATCAGTATACATATCATTGATGAAGGGTCTCGACCCGAAACATCACCTATTCCTTTTTCTCTAGAGATGCTGCCTGACCTGCTGAGTTACTCTAGCACTTTGTGTCTATCTTGTGCATATGATGCTTCATAGTAGTGCCGAGATAGGGCTGCAGTGTCAGAAATTACTTTTGGAGGATGCATTAAATTGAGGCAAAATCCACCCGTTCAGATGAATGCCAAAGATGACATGGAGCTACTTGTAAAGGGGCAGTGGAGGGATTCTTGCTGTGTCCTTCCCCAATATGTATCCCTACTTCAGCAATACCACAGGTAAACACATCAACTGGTAAACAGTAGCACCTTGCTGTACTCCCTTTGACTGTCATATTAACCATATTAGCACTGATCACACTTCTACAGTATTTAATTAGAGGCCATAAAAGGTCCAATTGCATTATTACCGCTGGTGAAATCTGGAGCTACATTAAACATGCAAAGGTTATTCTATTATTTATGGGGGTACCCTGCAGAGCTCTGTGGGGATGCACATGGCTGATCCACTGAAGAAGATTATTGCTACCTATAACAAGCTGGAGTAACTGGAACACTGTCGGAGTGGGCTTCTATGCTGACCATCTGCCAAAGGTGACAAGATCAATGGGAGGATGAAGTGATTGTATAAAGAGAGTGACAAAGATGGTAATGTTGTGCACAGACTCTTCACAATGATGGGTTATTATAGGCTGCATTAAAAATAGAATTAAATGTCCTCCATTGATTCACAGAGGACTAAACTCAAATACAGTAAACCTTCAGTATTACGGACCTCTTTATAACGGATTTTGGTTATAGCAGACAGGCCTACCACCCCCAGCTGCCGACACAACCCTTGGCTCCCTGGCCATGATCAGCCATGATCACATTGAATGGCGGTGCTGGCTCGAAGGGCCGAATGGCCTACTCCTGCACCTATTGTCTATTGTCTGTCTAACTAAAATAAAACTTCAAAATGTCATCACTTGTGCCACCCTGTTCTCACCTTCACAGAGACTATCTCTGACTTTTGTATTCCTTTAATAACAGGTATTACTAATTTATAACCTCACTTGTCCCACCCCTTGCTCACGTGTCAGCTTTAGATCTGAGAACAGTTTTGGTTCTTGATCTCATCAAATTCTGTCCATCCTTTTAGTTTCTGGTCATACTGTAGGTTCCTCTCAGTACTGTATCTTCCCAGGGCCTTGTATGCAATTGACTTGGTCAAAGTCTTTAATCACATTGAATGAGTTGACCCCATTTCACTTACATCATCAGAGTTGTTATATGGTAATTATGAGCGAACATTTACAATATTGTTGGGCTTGGATCTCCTGAGATGCTTATTTCTGCATCCTCGATGCTGCCATAGTTGGTATCACTGATTCTGGGTTTAATATCATCAGCAGTACCTTATCACATATTATTCGGGTAAGGGTTCTGCCAAGTAAAAACTGATGAAATGTCTTGATTCCAAATACTTCTCCATCTGCTTCCTATTTAATTCTTGTTTGTTCTTTATGGGAGTGTGAGAAGCAAAAGCAAATTGTTTCCATTGTCCAGCTTCCATCTTATGGCTAATTATTGTATCCACACCATAACCTAGGGACGACAGATGGCGCAATGGGCTAAGTGTTCGGCTGGCAACCGGAAGGTAGCCGGTTCGAATCCCGCTTGGAGTGCATACTGTCATTGTGTCCTTGGGCAAGACACTTCACCCACCTTTGCCTGCGTGTGAATGTGTGTGAATGTGTGTGAGTGATTGGTGGTGGTCGGAGGGGCCGTAGGCGCAGATTAGCAGCCACGCTTCCGTCAGTCTGCCCCAGGGCAGCTGTGGCTACAGAAGTAGCTTACCACCACCGAGTGTGACTGAGGAGTGAATGAATAATGCGATGTAAAGCGCCTTGAGTATTAGAAAGGCGCTATATAAATCCCATCCATTATTATTATTATTATAACCTGATGCATCACATGGTAATTTCAATTTGTGCATTGTATTGTAATGAATGAGAGTTTCAACTGCTAATCTGTTCTTGCATTCATCAGAAGCTTCTAGACAAGTTCAGTTACAGGAACGGTGACAGTTTGTGCTACACCAGGGTGCACACAAAGAAGGGGGACAGAAACCCAAAGAAGTTACCTGACCAAAGGCCTGACTAAATCCTCTAATGTTGCAGCTTACTTTTTCTCTTCACAGCTTTAAGGGCCTGTCCCACTTTCACGACTTAATTCAAAACCTCTGCCGAGTTTAAAGGACCTAAAAATAAAAATCAAGATCGTGGTAATCTACGAACTCCTACGACCTTGCACGACTATGTTCACGAACTCCTACGAACTCCTACGAGTATGTCTACGAATTCCTACGACTATTTCGATGCCCTCCTTACGAGTAAAAAGTTGCAATTTCTTTCATCCCGATCATTTTTTTACTCGTGGACATTTTTTATCGGGATGGAAAAAACGTCCCGACTTACCTGATGCCACGAGTACCTACGGCTAGCATAACGAGCCGCTACGATATATCTACGAACTCCTACGGACTCGTTACGAACATTCTGCGAGTTTGAATCAAGGGGAAAACTCGGGAGAATTCGTGAATAACTCTTGAAAGTGGGACAGGCCCTTTAATTAGAGAACATAAAATCAAAGAAGAAAATGGGACCATGGAACAACTCAACACAGGAACACATGGACCATGGTGCCCATGCCAAATATTAAGTCAGAATCAGAGTTAAATCTGGGAGAGGGTCCACTCATTCGGTTCTTGATATAAAATTTCCCTGCACACTAATCATTCACTGTGTACGGCGTATATCTGTACATCTACTCTGAAGCCAACATAGTGATACACCACACAATTCAGCAAGATATTTTGTTTACATTTCAAAGTCATTCAAACTGACAGAAATAATACATTGATGGTAGAAAGTGAAGATATTACAAGCAACTGCCGATGGTGATGTGATTGTAGTTTTGAAAACTGAGACATGAAGCTTTTTGTTTTGCTGAAGAGTTTGAAGAATATCAAAGAGGCATAAAGCACTGTCTCCAAAATGATTATCTTGAAAAAGAGTTGTTGGGTAAATTGTTTGGTGGCTCTTGTAATTTTAGACTGCACTTCAATAGGAGATTAATAATTAACAAATTGTTTTATCCGCCCTGACACTTTGCCGGACAAAACAAAAATCATTTATGTTTTTATCTTATGAACTCATCATTAAGATTTACTTTCCATTTACTTTCATTTAATCTATTAATGAGTTTTCTCGCAGATCTTCAGGGCACCGTGGCCATAACACTTACATTTATGATTCTAATTATCATTCCTGAAAACTGGTGACATTTGGAGAACTACCGTGGCATTTAATACTGAAAATGTTGAAAAAGGTTGAGCAGAAAACAAAGTATTGGAGGAACGCAACAGGTCAGACAGCATCTCTGGAGGGAAATGAACAGACGATGTTTCAGGTCGCGACTCTTCTTCAGTGAAACGTCATGTATCCATTTCCCTCTAGAGATGCTGCCTGACTTGCCTGGTTCTTCCAGTCCTTCGTGGTTTGCCCAAGATCCCAGCATCCGCATTGTCCTGTGTCTCAATGTTGAAAAGGTTGCCATTTAAAAAAAGTTTCTGCTATTCCATGTGGGAGAAACTTTACAAAGGAAAGTAGAGACATATTGTCTCGTCTTGTGGATGTTTCAACATTTGTGTATGTTTTGGGGGAATACAGAGCTGACTACTAATAAAGGGCTGGATTCTGCAGGGCAGACTGTCAAATGCAAATTTCCCAGCCTGCTGCCAGCTGCTCGACCGTGATTTCCCAAATGTACTTGGATGACTGGACTTCAGTGGACGGATGTAAAGCTGTGCCCCCTACCCCGGGGAACATGCTGAAATAATCTAAAGCTGAGAATGAGCCTCCCACAGATTTCAAGGGAGGAGAACAGTTGGGAGCGATGAAGATGTTGCAGTAATTTTTAGTTTTTTGTTTATATTAATATTTAAACAGTTTTGTGGTTTTCTTTTTTTATCACGTTACACATTTTTAATAGTTTGATTAATAGTTTCAGAACGTTTTTGAATGTCGGAACCAGTTACAGTTTTGATTGCTTAGACAGCCAGCCAAGCTGCTTTAATGTGCAGGCATCAAAGCTTTTGGATGACTGATTAGTTTGTGTGACAGCTGGTTGGAAATGACCATTAACCCAATTTTTGATGAAATGCAAATTCCTCAACTAATAGAATACCATCTCAATAAGTGTGGCAACTTTAAGCCCTGTGCTATATATTCAGTAGAGTTTAGTTGCTTTTAGATTGCAGCTCATCGAGCAGAGAGCCATGCCATAATAGTCTCCACCAGCTCCCTTCAATATTGATATCTCCAGCAGGTGCAATCCTCCTTCAGACATCAGACACGAACAGAGCACAAAAGGAAGGTTGTACTTCTGCCATTCTCCTGTATTTTAGATGGTGATACTGCACTCTTCGGTGAGAGATTTGCCCCGAGCCATTTGCACGAAGCATTCACATTGGCATTATCTGCACCATGTTCTCCACCTCTTGAAGTTCCACTCCACTGAGGTTGATGGGGCTGAAGTGAGTTTTTGACAGCACTGGGCCTGTGCTCGCTGGAGCTTAGAGGGATGAGCGGGGACCTCATTGAAACTTACCGAATAGTTAAAGGCCTGAATAGAGTGGATGTGGAGAGAATGTTTCCACGAGTGAGAAACTGGGAACAGAGGCCATAGCCTCAGAATAAAAGGACGTCTTTCGAAAGGAGATGAGGAGGAATTTCTTCAGTCAGCGGGTAATGAATCTGTGGAATTCATTGACGCAGGTGGCTGTGGAAGCCAAGTCAATGGATATTTTAAGGCAGAGATTAACAGATTCATGATTAGTAAGGGCGTTAGGGATTATACGGAGAAGGCAGGAGAATGGGATTGAGAGGGAAAGAGAGATTAGCCATGATTGGCAGAGTAGACGTGATGGACCAAATGGCCTAATTCTGCTCCAATAACATGAACTTATAAAGTTATCAAAGTACTGAATACCAACTTTACCTCAGAAAGCTACCAGAGACAAACTTTTCCTGAGTCATCTGGTGTTTCAAAGTAACATTAGCAGATTTGCAGATGACACAAAGCTGGGTGGCAGTGTGAACTGTGAGGAGGATGCTATGAGAATGCAGGGTGACTTGGACAGGTTGGGGGAATGGGCAGATGCATGGCAGATGAAGTTTAATGCGGATAAATGTGAGGTTATCCACCTTGGTAGCAAAAACAGGAAGGCAGATTACTATCTAAATGGCGTCAAGTTGGGAAAAGGGAAAGTACAACGGGATCTGGGGTCCTTGTACATCAGTCTATGAAAGTAAGCATGTGGGTACAGCAGGCAGTGAAGAAAGCGAATGGCATGTTGGCCTTTATAACAAGAGGAATCGAATATAGGAGCAAAGAGGTCCTTCTGCAGTTGTACAGAGCCCTAGTGAGACCACACCTGGAGTATTGTGTGCAGTTTTGGTCCCCTAATTTGAGGAAGGACATTCTTGCTATTGAGGGAGTGCAGCGTAGGTTTACAAGGTTAATTCCCGGGATGGCAGGACTGTCATATGCTGAGAGAATGGAACAGCTGGGCTTGTACACTCTGGAGTTTAGAAGGATGAGAGGGAATCTCATTGAAACATATAAGATTGTTAAGGGCTTGGACACACTAGAGGCAGGAGACATGTTCCCGATGTTGGCGGAGTCCAGAACCAGGGGCCACAGTTTAAGAATAAGGCGTAAGCCATTTAGAACGGAGACGAGGAAACACTTTTTCTCACAGAGAGTGGTGAGTCTGTGGAATTCTCTGCCTCAGAGGGCGGTGGAGGCAGGTTCTCTGGATGCTTTCAAGAGAGAGCTAGATAGGGCTCTTAAAAATAGCGGAGTCAGGGGATATGGGGAGAAGGCAGGAACGGGGTACTGATAGGGGGTGATCACCCATAATCACATTGAATGGCAGTGCTGGCTCGAAGGGCCAAATGGTCTACTCCTGCACCTATTGTCTATTGTTTTCCTTGTATCATTCGTGGTTTTGATCTGGAAAAATCATCGGCGAATAATGCAGTGATTAATCAACAAATCTATTGTCATAATGGTATATAAATGATGGATGGCAAACTGGACCTGGATATTTTGCTAAGCAATTCCTATTTTCCTATATGTCTTGCCAATGCATCCAACTATGTGATTGGCTGCATTATTTCTGTCCTCACTCTCTCAGTGGCTATGCCCTGTGTGTTTACACATTGAAATTGACTAGGTATCTGGTCTGTCAGTCCAGTAGCAGAACCATCTGCTGTTCCTAGTCACCTTATTAAAGCATACAGCATCAAGAATGGAAAGAGCCCAGTAGTTACTCTCCCATGATGCACCCTAATCTGCACACAACATAGCAGTAATTATACTTTAAACATTTCATTGATTGTAAAACACTTTGGCATGATTTTAGATTTTTAAGAGAGCCATAAAAACACAATTTTCTTCCTTGCCCAACACCATCAAGTAACGACTCCTAATTGTTAATTTAATGCACCTTTCCTTTTGCAGTCAGCCTGTGTGTAGGATCAAGCTTGTTAAAGGAATTCGAACAACAGATGTGGCATGTTAACTGCATGTTTGAGGCCCACTTCCTGCTCTCTTGACCATTTTAATGGTAGACTGCTGCCAAACCAGTCCCTACTTTGACTGATGTTGCTCATACCTCCCTCTCCTCAATATTGTGGGCCCTCTCTTTTGAGTCTGCTTTCTGTTACCTACCTCCTCACCAGGAAAAAGTTGTTCTTCTGCACAGCAAACTAGATGGCATCTTTTCCCAAAGTTTTTTGTTTTTCAAAGTTTACTAAGATGCTAGAACTTCCAAATATAACCCCACCACACCATGAAGCATATGCTTGAGTCTGAGGAAGGGTCCTGACTTGAAATCTTGTTTGTCCATTCTTTCCACTGATGCTGCCTGATCCGCTGAGATGTTCCAGCAGTTTGCATTTTGTTTGAATCACTTCAGTCAGATTCATAACTGAAGTGGGCCCCATCAAAGTTACTTGTGAAACTCTCTGTGATTGTGTCAGAGGTAAGTAATTCTTCTTTGTCCTCCTTAATCTACCTGCAGCCTCAAGATATATTCACTACATCATCCGTCCCCATCCTCTAACCCCCTCGGGACCAGTCCATCATCACTGAGCTGAGTGGGATCACACTCTCGTGTTCCATATTTTATTTATTCAGTCACAGCCAGAGTGTTATCTACATTGGCTTCTCCTCCCAGTCCAACCCTGCTACTTCTGATATCCTCAGAGTTCAATCCCTGGCACCACTGTTTCTCATGAAGTGGCCTGTACTTGCTGGAGTTTAGAAGAATGAGGGGGGACCTCATTGAAACTTACCGAATAGTGAAAAGTCAGGATAGAGCAGATGTGGAGACGATGTTTCCACTGGTGAGAGAGAGTCTAGGACCAGAGGCTGAAGCCTCAGAATAAAAGGACGAAACTTTAGAAAGGAGATGGGGAGGAATTAATTTTTGTCAGACAGTGGTGAATCTGTGGTATTCATTGTCACAGGTGGTTGTGGAGGTCGTTAATGGATATTTTTAAGGCGGAGATTGACAGATTCTTCATTAGTAACGGTGTCTGGGGTTATGGGGAGAAGGCAGGATAATGGGGTTGAGAGGGAAAGATAGATCAGCCATGATTGAATGGTAGAGTAGACTGGTTGGGCCGAATGGTCAAATTCTGCTCCTATAACTTATGAACATGAAAATGCTGGAAGAATTCAGTAGATCAGGCAGCATCTGTGGGCAGAATGGACAGACATTTCAGATTGGGACGATCTTCAGTCTGAAGAGGGATCCGGACCCGAACGTTATCTGTCCATTCCCTCCGCAGATGCCACTTGACCCGTTGAGTTCCCTCAGCACTTTGTGTTTTGTTCATGATTTTAGCAGCTGCAGTTCCTTATGTCTCCACCACTGTCTCTCATCTACATCTACTGCCAAACAACATCATTCAAATATACTCAGTTCTCATAACACTCAGTTCTAAATCACCACCTGCTCTCCTGACTTTTTTTAGTTTATCACACTGTATATATGATAAGCAAAAATTTCCACCAACCGCATTTTAAATATATTTATTCACATTTTCCAACTTGGTGTCATTGGCAATTCATTCCCCATGAGAAAGTGTAGATGTGACATTCTTGAACTGCTCGTGCAGACACCTTACACAGTGCTGTTGAGGATGGTGGTCAGGGACAGTTGCTTGCTAGCTTTTAACGGGCAACTGAACCATCCTCTCACAAACTAGAGAGTGGTCCTGATCTACAGTCTACCTTATTGGAAACCCTCGGACTATCTTTAATCGGACCTTACTGGACTTTATCTTGCACTAAACATTATTCACTTTATCCTGTATCTGTACACTGTGGATGGCTTGATTGTATAGTCTTTCCACTGACTGGGTAGCATGCAAAAAAAAGCTTTTCACTGTACCTCAATACATATGACAATAATAATAAACTAAACTAAATAGACTAAGCTAAATCTAAATCCCGGTCCAGCATGATGTGGAAACAGCAATATTCATAATTCATAAGTTCTAGCAGCAGAATAAGGTCATTCGACCCATCAAGTCTACTCTGCCATTCAATGATGGCTGATCTATCTTTCCCTCTCAAATCCATTCCATTGCCTTCACCCCATAATCCCTGACATCCTTACTAATCAAGAATCTGTCAACCTCTGCCTTAAAAATATTAATTGACTAGGTCTCCACAGCAATTTCACAGCAAAGTCAGACAGACACAAGTGACTGAAGTTGCTGGTTTGCAAAAAAGACACAAAGTGCTGGAGTAACTCAGCAGGTCAGACGGCATTTATGAAGAACATGGATAGGTAATATTTAGGGTTGGAACTATTCTTCGGTCTGATTACAATAGGGGGGAGAAAGATGGAAAAAAGTTGAGGGTGGGACAAAGCCTGACAATTAATAGGTGGATACAGGTGAGAGGGGTTTGATTGGCAATCAAGAAGAGTCCCAACTCGAGACATTGCCTATCCAATGTACTCCAGAGATGCTGCAGATCAGTGAAATGTTTTTTGAAAAATAATCTGCAAGTGGCATTATTTCCAAGTACCTCCTGTCCTTGCATTCAAGAGATGGTGGGTTTAGGGGAGTATCTGCATTGCATTTCTTAGATTGCACACAATGGAGCTACTGCTCCAATAATGGATAGAATAAATAACTAGGGGGCTGGATGCAATGCCAATAAAGCAGTAAGAGTGAACCCATTATCTTCAGTAAACAGAAATCAAAACAGCAGTAGTTGCTGGAAATACAAGGAACTGCAGATCCTGGTTCACAAAAAAACCTCAAACTGCTGGAGTAACTCAGCGGGTCAGGTGAAGAAGGGCCCCGACCCAAAATATCACCCATCATTCTGCAGATGCTGCAACAATGAAAGTGAAAACAAAATGCCAGAAATAGTAATTAGACTGGCTGTGAGCTGCTGAAAAGTCTCGGAAATGAAGCGTTTGGACAGCTTCTCCCCGAACAGATGCTGTCTAATCTGTTCAGTGTTTCCACTATGTTCTGGTTTTTATCCATTCTTTTCAGTAATCAGCACAAACTGCCTTCTCTACCCACTGACAACACCCTTCTTTGCATTAACTGAAACAGACTGTTAATGACCTCAGGGTCAGAGTTGGGCTTTGGAACATAGCTTCATCTCATAACTGTGATCGTTTGTTTCCACCCTCTGGAACATCAACAACTTTGAACTATTCTAACTCTTCCTGCTGCTGAAACCCTCATCCATTCCATTCTGACCTCCAGATCCCGAGTGTTCAAACACACTTGGCTCTTTCTGTTGCCACTGTCCCAATTCCTGTTCAGTTTGACCTGCACTGGCTTGATTTCAGAATCTCATCCTTGATTTCAAATCCTTTCATGGACTCCCCCTTTACCATCTGTAAAATCTTCTCTCAACCTTCACACGGTGGCGCTGCGGTAGAGTTTCTGCCTTATAGTGCCAGAGACCCGGGTTCAATCCTGACTACAGGTGCTGTCTGTATGGAGTTTGTACTTTCTCCCCGTGACCGCATAGGTTTTCTCCGAGATCTTCGGTTTCCTCCCACACCCCAAAGACGTAGGTCTGCAGGTTAATTGGCTTGGTATCAATGTAAAATTGTCCCTAGTGCGTGCAGGATAGTGTTGGTGTGCGGGGATCACTGGTCGGTGCGGACTCGGTAGGCCGAAGGGCCTGTTTCCATGCTGTATCTCTAAACTAAACTAAATCAAACTAAACCTTTGACATATTTGGACTCCTGCACAGCTGGCCATCTCTGAAGTTAATCACTTCACTATTGGTGAACGTGCCTTCAGTTGCCGAGCCCTAAGCTGTGGAATGTCCTCCCTAAACCTCAGTCACGCTGCCTTGAATGCTTTCTTTGACCTCCTTAACACCATCTCTTTGGCCAAGCATTTGATAATTTACTTTAATATCCCCATGGCCAGCCTCGACGTCAATTTTTATCTTGTAATGCTCCTGTGAAGCATTTTGAGAAATTTAATTAAACTAAAGATGTCACATTAGTAGTTGTAAACATATTTAATTGGCTGGAAAATGCTTTGCGATCTTCTTAGGTCATAAAATATGCTCTATAAAAAAAGCACTTTCTTTAACTGAAAAGAGAGTCACAACAATTTGCATCCAATGCATCTTTCTACAGGGTTCATTTTTCATTACTATTGATTTTTTAAAGTAGATGTAGCAGTATTTGCAAGGTTGTACTGACTATATCAAATAATGATTCTAAAATTAAAGTCTTGGCAAGTGACCAGATCGATATTATAGATTCATTCATTGTAACTCGTATTTTAAAAAAGGCTCACATTTTTTTGCCTCCATCTAGGGTGACAAAGGAACTGAAGGAAATCCACATTAGGCAGGAAATGGTGTTGGATAGACTGATGGGACTGAAGGCTGATAAATCCCCAGGGCCTGATGGTCTGCATCCCAGGGTACTTAAGGAAGTGGCTCTAGAAATCGTGGATGCATTGGTGATAATTTTCCAATGTTCTATAGACTCAGGATCAGTTCCTGTGGATTGGAGGGTAGCTAATGTTATCCCACATTTTAAGAAAGGCAGGAGAGAGAAAACAAGGACTTATAGACCAGTTAGCCTGATATTGGTGGTGGGGAAGATGCTGGAGTCAATTATAAAAGATGAGATAGCCAAACATTTGGATAGCAGTAACAGTATCAGTCTGAGTCAGCATGGATTTACGAAGGGGAAATCATGCTTGACTAATCTTCTGGATTTTTTGAAGATGTAACTAGGAAAATGGACAAGGGAGAGCCAGTGGATGTAGTGTACCTGGACTTTCAAAAAGCATTTGATAAGGTCCCACATAGGAGATTAGTGGGCAAAATTAGGGCACATGGTATTAGGGGTAGAGTGCAGACATAGATAGAGAAGTGGTTAGCAGACAGGAAACAAAGAGTAGGGATTAACGGGTCCCTTTCGGAATGGCAGGCAATGACTAGTGGGGTACCGCAAGGCTCGGTGCTGGGACCGCAGCTATTTACAATATACCTGTACATCAATGATTTGGATGAAGGGATTCAAAGTAACATTAGCAAATTTGCAGATGACACAAAGCTGGGTGGCAGT
This sequence comes from Malacoraja senta, assembly GCA_038087875.1. Lineage (NCBI taxonomy): Eukaryota > Metazoa > Chordata > Chondrichthyes > Rajiformes > Rajidae > Malacoraja > Malacoraja senta. The sequence continues at coordinate 292,027,435 of CM075977.1, forward strand.
GTGAACTGTGAGGAGGATGCTATGAGAATGCAGGGTGACTTGGACAGGTTGGGGGAGTGGGCAGATGCATGGCAGATGATGTTTAATGCGGATAAATGTGAGGTTATTCACTTTGGTAGCAAAAACAGGAAGGCAGATTACTATCTAAATGGCGTGAAGTTGTGAAAAGGGGAAGTACAACGGGATCTGAGGGTCCTTGTACATCAGTCTTTTCAACTTTTGTTTTTGTTTTTTGTGTGCCTTAATGTGTGTTTTTAATGTTTCTTTGTGTGTCTTGTGTGGGGGATGGTGTGGGGGGGTAAGGGGGAAACCGCTTCGGTCGCCTCCTCCACGGAGAGGCGACTTTTTCCATGTCGCCTCCCCCGTGGCTTAACATCGAGGATCGGCGCGGCCTTTCCCTGAGACGTGCCCGGGGCTTCAATGGCGGGCGCAGCGCGGACTCTCGTCGCGGAGCGGGCAAGCCCCCACCGGGAGTCGCCGGAGGGGAGCACTCCATTCGCTGGCCCGCGGCATCCTGAAGCCGGGGTCTGCAGAGCTTAGACGGCGCTGCGTCCGTAGCCTGGGTCGTTGGGGACCCCGGAGGAGAAGAAGCTCTGACCGCCGGCCCGCGGCCTACTTCTACAGCGGGCGCGGCGGGGACTTACCATCAGGAGCGGGGTCCCTCGCCGGGGACCCCTGGAGAGGAGCTCTAACCGCCGGCTCTGCGGTGTTTCTGGCTGCGGCGCGGCGGGAACTTTAAATCATCGACCGCCGGCCTGCGGCCTACACCAACCTGAAGCCGCGGTCTCATTCAGGACTTACCTTGACTTTTACTCATCTGGACGCCCGCAGCAGCGGCTGCGTAGGTTTGAGGTCCCGACCAAGGGGGAAAATGGAGGAGGTCTGGCCAATTTTTGTGCCTTCCACCACAGTGAAGAATGTTGTGGTGGATGTTTGTGTTAAATTTTTATTGTGTTTTTGTGTGTTCTTTTTCATTGTACCGCTGCTGGCAAATTCATAAAACTGATATTGATTGATATTAATTGGAGCAAAGGGGTCCTTCTGCAGTTGTACAGAGCCATGGTGAGACCACACTTGGAGTATTGTGTGCCCTAATTTGAGGAAGGACATTCTTGCTATTGAGGGAGTGCAGCGTAGGTTTACAAGGTTAATTCCTGGGATGGCGGGACTGTCATATGCTGAGAGAATGGAGCGACTGGGCTTGTACCCTCTGGAGTTTAGAAGGATGAGAGGATATCTCATTGAAACATATAAGATTTACACTAGAGGCAGGAAACATGTTCCCGATGTTGGGGGAGTCCAGAACCAGGGGCCACAGTTTAGAATAAGGAGTAAGCCATTTAGAATGGAGACGAGGAAACACTATTTCTCACAGAGAGTGGTAAGTCTGTGTAATTCTCTGCTTCAGAGGGCGGTGGAGGCAGGTTCTCTGGATGCTTTCAAGAGAGAGCTAGATAGGGCTCTTAAAAATAGAGGAGTCGGGGGATATGGGGAGAAGGCAGGAAAGGGGTACTAATTGGGGATGATCAGCCATGATCACATTGAATGGCAGTCTATTGTCTATCAAATTAATAATATTTTGGCGATTTTAGTGATGAAAGATAATGGTGCAGGGATTGCAGTTATGTTGTGCCTATAAAAACATTTCAAATATCCTATTTTTCATCTGACCCAATCCCAGGGAGTGAGTGGGATGAGGGACGGGTCTTTGAGTGTGTGCAGATTGATTTTGGAGGAAAGCACAAAAGAACCAGTAGCAGTCTTACAGGAAGAATATTTGTTCAGCAATCCCACCCCACCCCCCAAAATATGTTAAAATAACACGCTTAGAAATTCATTCCTGGTCAATAACACAAGGTTATTTGGGAGACAAGTGCTATGTGCTGATGCTAGCACATTGCAAATGTAGCACTACCTTCCAGAGATATTTTTTAGGCAACAAAACATTACCTGCTTGTTCGCTGAGTGCAGCAGTCCTTGAAGAAGTAGTTGTTTGTCTAACACGGAACAGATCTTGTGCAGGCAGAGGTGGATCTTTTTCAAGCATATGCATATTTAATGCAGTCTCACCCATACTCTTATACAACATTAACTTTAAGAGTCATTGCCAAAGGCTGATTAAAGTCATGTCTGCATACTACTGCGGGAGAAGAATAAAGAACAGAGAACAGGGAAGAGATAAGACTTTTGCCTTCCATCACAGTGAGGAGGTGTTTGGAGATTCACTGTGATGGATGTTTGTGTGGAATTGTGTTAATTGTGTGGGGGGTTTTTTTGCTGTTATGACTGCAGGAACGAAATTTCGTTGAACCTTGGTGTTAAATGACAATAAATGGCATTCTAAATTCTACTGAAGAACGTAAATTGAAACACATAAATTCCCTGAAAGAGATGTAGTTGATTTCCTGAGCTTGTTTAATTAACTATGTAACATCATCGTTATCTTTCAGCATGTATGCAATAATAATGAGGCTACTAATCTTCTAATTCAGTTTGCATCTCTCTGGTTGGTGAGAGGAGATTACATTCTCTGCAGAAATCGACAAGCGAGCAGTATTGATTTGTGTGCTGGCCACAGTGGCTTTTGTCCAGCAAGATGCAGGCAGATTCACTCGGGTTCTGTTTTGCACTACAACCTCAGTGAAACTGCCTGTGACTTAGCAGACAAAAGCAACAGTCAGGTTTTTCATTTGTATCAATAAGTCGGGTGCAGGCAGACTGAGCAGCTGAACTTCACCACTGCTGTTTTAGAGAATCTTCACTTCTCAGCTCCAGTCGAGGAATATCTTCATCCAACAGCACAGAGCATTGATCACCAATGAAGATGCATTTCTCATGGTCTACACACCCTCTGGAGGAATGTCATCTTCACCTTAGTGTGGCCATATGGTTAGGGTTGCCAACTTTCTAAGTCCCAAATAAGGGACAAAAGTTCAAAATAAGGGACAAATTCCCAACCGCAAATCGTTGTCCGGACTCGGTCGTGGCTGGGTGAACGATGAGTTGGCCTGGGTGCTGGACTGCACCCAAAGCCGAGCTGGCGGGCCAGCTGAGGAATTTTGACCCGGGCGCCGGACATCCCAGCCAACCCATGCACTGATGATTGGCCATGAGAAGGAGGGGTGGTGGTGTCGGCGGTAAACGAAGGTCTGAAGGTTGAACAGCTGGCCGGGCTGCCGGCTGGCGGGGCCACGGGCAAGGCGCTGTTGCTGCACTCCATGGGCTGCACTATGTCGGGATGAGTGATGAGGCGCTCCGACCCGACAGTCCCCTCGACCTGAATAGTAGCAGTCAAATACGGGACAAGGGCAGTCCCGGATGGGACAAACCAATTTAGCCCAATATACGGGATGTCCCGGTTAATACGGGACTGTTGGCAACCGTATGTTCTACACACCCTCTGGAGGAAGGTCATCTTCAACTTAGTGTGGCCATATGGTTGATACTGCATCAGCAGCAGATGATGCAACAAAAGATCCAGGCTTGATTTAAACATAGAACTTTATGGCAGTACAACATAGCACAGGAGCAGGTCCTTCCGCCCACAATGTCCATACTGAACATGATGCCAAGTTAAACTAATCTCCAGTACAGTACAGGAACAGCCCCTTCAGCCCACAATATTCATGCCAAACATGATGCTAAATTAAACCAATCTCCAGTATAGCACAGGAACAGGCCCTTTGGCCCATTATATCCGTGTTGAACATGATGCCAAGTTAAACTAATCTCCTTGCCTGGTACCTTGTATTGGTGCACCGTGTGGTTGCTCCACTTGAATTTGTTGTGCTTTTACTGTAAAAAAAAAAGTTCCAGCTGCTTTGGATAGCAGGTCAGATTCTTGTGGGAAGATGAGAGATTGAGCAGTGATAATTTCTGGTGAAACTTAGAATCCTACTGGCTACTTAAAAATTACAATTACAATAAAAAATATTGAAAGAGGATGCAGCATGTAGGACTGCTGCCTCACAGCTCAGTGATCTGGGATCATTCCCAATCTCCTTGACTGTCTGCATGTAAGTTCTTCCTGCAATTGTGTGGGTTTCTGCTGAATGCTCTAGTTTCCTCCCAATGCAAAAAAATCCATGCAGTTTGCTACATTAATTAGCCACCACAAATTGTCCTTCGTGTATGGGTTAGCAGTAGAATCGAAGAATGAATGGAAACCAGATAGAAAATAAATGGGATTAGTGCAAGTGGGTACCTAAGGGCCAAAGAGCTTGTTTCTCCCCTCCCCTTCCACCTATATCCCTCCCTCTGGCTTCATTTTCACTCGTCTACTCTTCTTATCTTACTCCCTATTGTCTCCTTTTCATCTCAGGCCTTTGTCCACCCATCTGCCAAACAAAACTCCTTTACTGTTATCCCACCCATCACCTGCCAGACTTTGTCCCAGCCCCATTTCACTTTTACAGCTTTCTCCTCTCTACTACAATTAGTCTGAAGAAGGGTCCGGATCTGAAATGTTGCTTATTTATGTTCTCCATGGATGCTGCCTGATCCACTGAGTTGCTCCAGCACTTTTATTTTCTGTAAACCAGCACCTACAGTTCCTGGAGAAACTCAGCGGATGAGGCACCATCTATGGAGCGAAGGAAATAGGCAACGTTTCGGGCCGAAACCCATCTTCAGACGGCCCGAAACGTTGCCTATTTCCTTTGCTCCATAGATGCTGCCTCACCCGCTGAGTTTCTCCAGCATTTTTGACTACCTTCGATTTTCCAGCATCTGCAGTTCCTTCTTAAACCTACAGTTCCTTATGTCTCTATCCGGATTACGACTGTTTCAAAATTTAATTTGTTTAGGCAGTCCCCAGATTATATAAAATTTACAGACCTGAGAAATATACTTGTTTTCGGTGGGCGGCGCGACTTTCGTCTGCAGCGGCCTCTGCAGTCCGTCTGTCTTTTTATTATTTTTGTCTCGTTTTTATGTAGTTTTTTATTATTTTTTTTGTCGGGGTTGTGTGTGGGGGGTGGGGGTGGGGGGGGGAAACTTTGAAATCTTTCCGCTGCACGGGAGACCCGACCTTTTCTTTGTCGGGTCTCCGTTGTCGTTGGGGCTGGGCAACGTGGAGCGGCCTCCAGCAGGAACGACCTGGAGCTCCAGTTGTGGAGCTGCGGACTACTCACCGTCGCGGGGCTGGCCGAGTCCGGAGCGGGTGGAGCTGTGGTGGAGCCGCTGCTGCTACCCGACCGCCGGAGATTCGGAGGCTACAACCGCGGGTCTGGCGGACGGCAACACCGGAAGCCCGCGGGTCCCTGGTGGGAGACCGCTTTTCGGGGCTTTCGCAGCGGCGACTTCTCCCGCCCGAGTTGCGGGGTTGAAGCGCACCTGGAGCGGGGCTTTACATCATCGCCCCGCGCGGCTTGGAATGGCCACCGGACTTTGCGTGCGCACGCCGGGGCTCTAACACCAAGACCCGGTGAGCGACCTTGCATCACCCGGCGTGGCTTTAATGGCTGCGGGACAATCACCATCGCCCGCCGGGGGCTTTTGACTTTGACTCTGACATCGGGGGGGGGGGGGGAGTGCGGTGGAGAGATATGTTTTTTTGCCTTCCATCACAGCGCTGTGATGGATGTATGTGTAAATTGTGTTGTGTCTCGAGTCTTCTTCGTTTTGTATTGTATGGCTGCAGAAACGACATTTCGTTTGGACCTCAAGGGGTCAAATGACAAATTTGTCCAAAAAGACAAATAAATTGAATTGAATTGAATTGAATTGAACTGATTTCTTCATAACGTCTGTTTTCTGGAGCCACTCATATCATATCACTCTAATACACTTGCTATCATTTCACTTAATTAAATAACCACCTTAACATTACCACCCAGAAATAATCGAATATATACTGTATCAGTTTTTAATGAATAACATGAAACAATTTATTATTCTTATTACTAGCTTGAATGTATCGGAGAATTTGGGTAAAATCCAATTTCCGTAAAGCAGGTTGTTCATAACCCAGGGAGCTCATGTACTTGATAATTCACTGGGACTTTGTTAAGACTCAGGGCTCTGTGAAGAGAAGTAGAACATTACATTTCAAGATAAAATGCTGGTGAATTTTGTTGTAAATGAGAGCAAATCATTATACTGATCCAGTCGGTCACACTTCAGGCTGAGGAAATCCATTAAGATTGAATTTCTTGCCACGCCTTAATGTTCTGTGTGGAGTTCCACTTCAATAAAGAATTGGGCTTTGGAGTAGCTTATATTTTTCCTCCTGCTGGAGGTAAATAAGCTGCTTCACGGGAGAGCAACTTGAGAACAAAGCAGTCGAAAGTTGGGCTTGGAAATCACACTCTGTGTATTCTGGTTATCAGTTGCATACTGAAGGGGAAACTGTAAATGTTTGCTGCTGTGTGTGGTGATGAGACATTAGACTTCTTGCAAGATAAAGAGGTAAGTTCAAAGTAATTATTTGCAATACATGTCATTTGAAATTACAGATAGTTGGCAGACCTGCTTGCCCAGCTGCCTTTAGGGAGTTTCACATGAGAGATCGCAGACTGCTTCCCTCCTACCTCTGGGCTATAACGTCCTCGCGGGCTGCATTGCGTAGGTGGATGCTGTCAATTCTCCAGCTTGTGTTGGTAACCCCAGGACTTGCCTTGTGGATAGGGTGAAAAGATCATTTTTAACCAAGGTTAATGTTATTAGTGTGTTTTGCAGGCTGCTTTCAACTGAAAATCTGTCACTTAGGAATGTATGATGAGTCTGATGGACTCTACCCGAAACATCACCTATTCCTTCTCTCCAGAGATGCTGTCTGACCCGCTGAGTTACTCCAGCATTTTGTGTCTATCTTCTGTGTAAATCAGCATCTGCAGATTCTTCTTACACACTTTAGAATGTATGCCTTGTTGTCCATCTTGATGACAGGGTCTTACTGAGGTCGATGCTTCTTTCTGCACTTGTCAGTGCTGGCCTTATTTTGATGGGGCGTATCTTCTGTTGAACAAAATCACTGCCCATTCGTCCCTGGGGTGAGCTGCAATATGGCCCCCCATACAGTCTTCCTGTGGGAACTTGGCTCCCAGCACTTTGGCCTGGCTGGGTGCAGTACAGGAGTTGTCTTCTTGTAGGCTGCCAGCTGCTTTGGCAGAATGGCTTTGACAGCTGATAGGCCCTTGCCCAAAGGCTCATCAGCTGTTGAAGATATCCTTGACACTGAATAGTTTTGATGTGAAAGAGCATTCGATAGCAAAGGGTAAAGTTTAAAGGAGATGTGTGGGACAAGTGTGGCAGGGATATGCAGCCAGGCGTGGTGGTGGAAGCAAATACAATACGATAGTGGCATTTAGGAGGCTTTTAGATCAGCACATGGATATGCTGGGATTGGAGGAATATGGATCACATGTAAGCAGAGGATACAAGTTTAACTTCGTTGTCAAATTCAGTGTGAAATGTATGGGCCGAAGAGCCTTTTCCTGTGGTGTATGTTTTATGTAATTTGGACCTATATAATGTTTAAAAAAAACCATTTTCAAAGATTAAAGAAAGTTTATGTTTAAAATAAAAGAATGCATTTGTGCGTACATATCCTTAAAAACAAATGAAAAGTTTAACGCCAACAAGTAACATAAGAAACTCCATTCACCTTCCTCTCATGGGGCAAGGACTCCCTTTCATACCAGTTGGGCCTGTTGTGCCTGCACTGGGTTTAACCTGCCACATGCTCAGCAGACAGATTTCCTATCCTTATAGCTGATGAGCCTGTGTAAGTTTGTGTGGTTTCAAATGGAGTTCATCAATGCTGTTGGGCAGCCATCATCCCAGCTGAGACGCCATGGCAACCTGGCAAATGGGAATTGTGGGAAGGTGGGTGTTACATGTGACACAAGTGCCGGCATGATATTGGCAAGATCTAGGGAGATGCTCTTGTCTCAAAGGTAGACACAACATGCTGGAGTAACTCAGCAGGACAGGCAGCATCTCTGGAGAGAAGGAATTGGTGACATTTCGGGTCGAGACCCTTCTTCAGACCCTTCTTGTCTCATATTAACCCGGAAAATACCACACCTTACAATATTAGACTTTTAATTTAGACTTGAGTGATACAGCGTGAAAACAGGCCCTTCGGCTCACCGAGTTTGCGCTGAAGATCGATCACTCCATACACTAACACTATCCTACACGCTAGGGACAATTTACAGAGTCCAATTAACCTACAAACCTGCGCATCTTTGGAGTGTGGAGTTCACCAGGACCGCACCCAG
>CM075977.1:292035859-292110464 GCA_038087875.1 Malacoraja senta
AAATAAGCTTCTGATTGACATGACTGTTGTATTCAAGGCCTTTGATAAAGCCAGGTGGGAGTTAACTCCAAAATAGTTGGAGATTTATTTAACTACGTGTTTAGTGCGTGTAAAATCATACAACCCAAATGGCTGGACTCAAGCATGAAATGCCTTTAGGGTGACAACGTGGTCATTTTTATTTTTAATATTAGCATCAAATAATGACCCAAATTCTTAAACAGTAACTTACTCCATCATGATTGGTAAGCAATAGATTACAGCAATACATAATCAACAAAGTCATTTTTCCAATCGGCCAACAGCTACCAATGGCTGTTTCCTTTATCATCAGTAATTTTTTTTGCATATCTTTCATTCATTTGTTCTATATCGCTCTATATCACTGTTTATATCTCTCGTTTCCCTTTTCCTTGACTCTCAGTCTGAAGAAGGGTCTCGACCCAAAACGTCAACCTATTCCTTTTCTCCAGAGATGCTGTCTGACCCGCTGAGTTACTCCAGCTCTTTGTGTCTATCTTCGGTTTAAACCGGCATTTGCAGTTCCTTCCTGCACAAGTCATTTTTACACATGAATTGACAAATAGTTGAATATAGGGATCAAATCTCAGTAATCTTGTTGGGGTGGGGGGGGGGGGGGGGGGTGGTGGTGTCATTTGGTTTGGTTTGGACTGACATGGAGTCAGATCGCTGGCCAGTAAGAATGATACATCAACATGGGACTTACCTTAGTGGGTTCCTGGTGCAGCAGTAATTTGTGCCCATGCTAGATAGACGACAGATATCATGAACTCCTCAAAGCCTCCATGGTGACTAACAGAGCTCTTTGTCAGATGCGTGAGTGCATTGCTAATATTATTCTGAACTCCAGAAGGGCAGACATCTCACCAATTAATAGTGCATCCACCAGTGTGTGATAAACAACTTTTAGAACGACAGTTCACGTCCCAACCCCCTTTTCACGGCAAATGACAATCTCTGCACCTGTTGTCATATCCAGTATCTGCATTCCTCTTTCCAGCACCAGGCTTTCTCCAGTAGTTCAACGATGCACATTTGTCCTGTGACGCAGAAAGGTCAATGTAGGGCAGCCTGTAATGTGTCAGGCACCTTGATATATGAGACACCCAATTTCATCGTTATTACTGAATTTCCTCAGGACCATCCAGGCCATGATCTAGGCTCTGATAAGAGAAGTGTTTGCCAGAGGTTGAGGCCAGGAATCTGCTACCTTGCAAACAGTGTGATTTGTTGGGAAACACTCTCTCTCTGTCTCTATCTCTCTCTCTCTCTCTGTCTGTCTCTCTCTCTCTCTCTCTCTATGTATATATATATATATATATATATATATGTCCATATATATCTCTATCCATCTCTCTTTCTCTCTCTCTCTCTCTCTTTATCACCACCGGGTAGTGCTCGTGATGGCCGCTTTGCCAGCAGTCTGTATTGTCCCTTCTCTGTTTTTATAAGTATGTCTTGAATGTTTGTTTTAATGTCTCATGGTATGTTTTATGTGGTGGATGCGGGGGAACCGGGGAAAACCTTTTTCAGTCACTTACCTCGAGATGCGATTTTTCTCTGTGTCACATCTTCACACCCTCCCATTGCGGACTACAACATGGAGTGTTGTGGCCATTCTTGGAGACTGGCCCGGAGCTTTGAGCCGCGGGTGTGGCACAGACTTACAATCGCGGAGCATGGGATCTTTTGCCGAGGATCGCCAGTGTTGGAGCTCTGACCGTGGGGCCTGTGGACTTTAACACAATGATACAGCAGTCTCCGGTAAGAAATGGCCGACTGAGGAATGTTGATTCCACTGTGGTGGATGTTTATGTTAAATGTTATTTTATGTGCTGTGTGCATTTTTGCTTTTTAGTATGGCTGTATGGTAACTCAAATTTCACTGTACCTTAAATGGTACATGTGACAATTAAATTGAATCTTTCTCTCTCTTTCTCTCCCTCTCCCTCTCCCTCTCCCTCTCCCTCTCCCTCTCCCTCTCCTCTCCCCCTCTCTCCCCCTCCCCCCCTCTCCCCCCTCTCCCCCTCCTCCCCCTCTCCCCCTCCCTCTCTCCCCCTCCCCCCCTCTCCCCTCCCCCCACTCCCCCCTCTCCCCTCTCCCCTCTCCCCCTCTCCCCTCCCTCCCTCTCCCCCTCCCCTCTCCCCCTCCCCCTCTCTCTCCTCCCCTCACCCCCCCTCTCCCCCCCTCTCTCCCCCTCCCCCCCTCTCTCCCCCTCCCCCTCTCTCCCCCTCTCTCCCCCTCCCCCTCCCCCCTCCCCCCTCTCTCCCTCCCTCTCCCCCCTCTCCCTCCCTCTCTTCCCCCCCTCTCGCTCTCTCCCCCCCTCTCCCTCCCTCCCCCTCCCTCCCTCCCTCCCTCCCTCTCTCCCTCTCCCTCCCTCTCCCTCTCCCTCCCTCTCCCTCTCCCTCTCCCTCTCCCTCTCCCTCCCTCTCCCTCTCCCTCTCTCTCTCTCTCTCCCTCTCCCTCTTTCTCTTTCTCTCTCTCTCTCTCTTTCTCTTTCTCTTTCTCTTTCTCTCTCTTTCTCTCTCTCTTTCTCTCTCTTTCTCTTTCTCTCTCTTTCTCTCTCTCTCTCTCTCTTACTGGCCCTGGCCTCAAGGTTATTGAGCCAAGCTTGGATGCCCAAAATGGTAAAGTGTTCCTTTCCCTGATGTCCTTCGCTTGTAATAAACCAATAATTCTTCAAACTCAATAATAATGTATGCAGCTGTAACAGGGAACTAAATAACTGTAATGTGAAGGGAATCTCTGATTGTGGTCAGGGGATCAAGCCATTTGCCTCCATATTTGCCACGGTTTGAGAATTGAGTATCGGGACAGAATGCTGTCTAATGCCTGAATTCCCAGCAAAATATAGTTGCCTTTTCTTTCAATTCTCAGTGAACGATTCATAGTGAATTAGAGTACCTGTACAGGAAAAATGCACTATTTTGTTCATACTGTGTGCCAGCTGCACATGCCTCCCATGCATAGACCTGCCACGGCCATTGTATTCTCAGTAGACGCGAGATGACCCATTTACAGCCTTTCTTAACAAAAGAAAAGAGAAATGCCTGTGGTTAAGGAAAGATCCAGGTTAAAACCAAACTACAAATTAGGAGGATTGGGAGGGGGGAAAAATGAAGTCACAGATCTCAGAAGGATAAAATCAATAAGATATGTTTTAGAGCAGGGTCAGCCAGATGCTTTGGTCCTCTTTGTTATGCTTCTGCAGTCCCAAAGTGATTGAACGCTGGTTTCCATTCTGCTCTCGTGCTTTCGCTTTGTTTGTTTGACCTTTTATTTTCTGTCACTCAGACTTCCTCTTGGTGCCAGGAGCAATTGCCTCTCACTAAACTCAGCTGCTTATCTTACGATGCAGTCAATCTTGGTAGCAGACATGATGTGAGATCATTGTGAATGACACTTCATATTTTGTTTGTTAAAATTGACTTTAAGGGATGTGTTCATTGGTTTGAAATGCTGGGCTGCTTCAATTATGAGGTGCTGAACACATTTGGAAAATATTTACGGAGGCTTTCTGCCAGCCACTAACCTTTTACTGAGACGTGGTATCGCCACATGATCTCTCGATGAAGTGGCTGGTCTTTACTTTAGAGATACAGCGCGGAAACAGGCCCTTCGGCCCAGCGACTCCACGCCGACAAGCGGTAACCCCATACACAGGCAATATCCAACACAATAGAAACAATTTACATTTTACCAAGTCAATTAACCTACAAACCTGCACGTCTTTGGAGTATGGAAGGAAACCTGAGCTCCCGGACAAAACCCAAGTGGTCACAGGGAAAATGTGCAAACTCCGCACAGATACAGTAACTCCTGTGGTCAGGATCGAAACGGGTCCCTGGTGCTGTAAGGCAACAACTCTACTACGGTACTATGGTACCAACCCCGACCTCTACCTCCGCTACATCGACGATTGCTTTGGTGCTACCTCCTGCACCCACACACAACTGACTGACTTCATCCGCTTCACCACTAACTTCCATCCGGCACTCAAATACACCTGGACCATTTCCGACACTTCCCTACCATTTCGTGACCTCACTATTTCCATCGCAGGTGATAGACTTCTGACCGACATCCACTATAAACCCACTGACTCCTATGGCTATCTGGACTACTCTTCCTCCCACTCTGCTTCCCGTAAGGACTCCATCCCCTACTCCCAATTCCTCCGTCTACGCCGCATCTGCTCCCAGGATGAGGTGTTCCACACCAGGGCATCGGAAATGTCCTCATTCTTCAGGGAACGGGGGTTCCCCTCCCCTACTATAGATGAGGCTCGCACCAGGGTCTCTTCCATACCCTGTAACTGCTCTCTCTCCCCATCCCCCCACTCGCAACAAGGGCAGAGTCCCCCTAGTCCTCACCTTTCACCTCACCAGCCGTCACATACAACAAATAGTCCTCCGTCAGTTTCGCCACCTCCAACGTGACCCCACCACTCGCCACATCTTCCCATCCTCCCCCCTGTCTGCCTTCCGCAAAGACCGCTCCCTCCGTAACTCCCTTGTCAATTCTTCCCTTCCCTCGGCACCACCCCCTCCCCGGGCACTTTCCCTTGCAACTGCAAGAGATGCTACACTTGTTGCTTTACCTCCCCCCTCGACTCCATTCAAGGACCCAAGCAGTTGTTCCAGGTGCAACAGAGGTTCACCTGCATCTCCTCCAACCTCATCTATTGCATCCGCTGCTCTAGATGTCAGCTGATCTACATCGGTGAGACCAAGCGTAGGTTGGGCGATCGTTTCGCAGAACACCTCCGCTCGGTCCGCATTAACCAACCTGACCTCCCGGTGGCTCAGCACTTCAACTCCCCCTCCCATTCCGTATCTGACCTCTCTGTCCTGGGTCTCCTCCATGGCCAGAGTGAGCAACACCGGAAATTGGAGGAACAGCACCTCATATTCCGCTTGGGGAGTCTGCACACTACTGGTATAAACATTGAATTATCCCAATTCCATTAGCCCTTGCTGTCTCCTCCCCTTCCTAGCTCTCCCTCAGCCCTCGGGCTCCTCCTCCTCCTTTTTCCTTTCTTCTACCCGCCCCCCCCCCCCCACCCTCCATCACTCTGAAGAAAGGTTTCGGCCCGAAACGTTGCCTATTTCCTTCACTCCATAAATGCTGCTGCACCCGCTGAGTTTCTCCAGCACTTTAGTCTACCTTCTACTACAGTACCACTGTGCCGCCTGTCTTCATATGTGGGTTCAATCAATGGGCATCAGCAAGCTTGTTCATCCACAGGGAGCTCACAACTAATGGGCCTGTCCCACTTAGGCAACTTTTTAGGCGAATGCAGGGGATTCTGCGCTCGCCACATATTCGCTGATGGTCTCTGGTTAGTCTCCTTCATGGTCGCGAGGAGTTCCTGCATTCTGGGAACTAGTCGTGGCCTCAGTATGGTCGCTGAAATTTTTTTCAACATGTTGAAATTGGTCACCATGGAGAAAAACGATAATCCTGTAGTCGTAGGTGCAGTTGTAGTGGGGTCGCCATGTAGTCATGGGTAGTCGTAGGTAGTTTTAGTTAATCGCCTTTGCAGACCGATCATTTCCATTGGCTCATTGGGGAAAAAAAACATAAGCAGGAGTTTTCAGGACCAAGGATAACCGACCGGCAATGTTAAATGTCCACCGAACTTCACAGCCATGTATCTCTGGCTTATTAAAAGTTGTCTGGCTTTGTAAAAGTTGTCTCCACTCTTTCTCCCCCCTTCTCCCTCCTTTATACACTGGGCTAGCCATCTTAATTACAGCCCCAACCTTCCTGTTCATCACGGTGTGTGTCTGTATCACCTTGGCTTTGTACCGTGTGAATTTCAGACAGTGCTCCCCCGCTTGCCCTGGCCCCCGCCTTTGCGATGTGTTTGTGTGTGTGTTCCACTCTGACAGTCGCCGTTCCAGTTCCCGGTTTTTCAGGCGAGTGCTGGCAACTTGACAGTCGCCGGAAGTCCGCTGAAAAATCGCCTAAGTGGGACAGGCCCATTAGGCATTTATTTCCTTGTCATTGTTGCTGGGTACCACTCAGAAGCATAAATCTTGATATTCCCTAATCTTAATTGCCGAGTCTAATTGTGTAATATCCATCGATCTCTCTTCTCTCCTCCCATGTCAGGCTGATGATACAAAAGGATGGAAGCAAGTACCACCAGAATCAAGAGCAGCTTTTTCCTTGCTGTTAGTGACTTTTGAAAGGACGTCTCATGTGCTAAGGATGAATATGCGATCTTCCAGTCTACCTTGCACCCTTACATTTTTTTTAAATCTACTCTTTCTCTGTAGCTGTAACAAGATATCCTGCATTTTGTTTCCTTTCCCTTTTATACTACCTGTTGTACTCCAGTAAGATGGTGACAATACATACCAATACTAAGTAGACTTGCTCAACCTCACCGAAGGAGTTACTCATGTTCATGTTCACTGCAGGACAATGAATTAGTGCACCTGATTCATGGCAATCCTACTTTCTAAGTTATTAATGTTAATGGTCTGGAAATTGTCACCAATCAGCATAATAATCCTGGACAGTAAACAGAAGGCTGCTCATTGAAATGCAGCCACATTTTTGTGTTGAGAAGTAAAACATGGACTATCTCTCCCTCCTAACCCCATTCTCCTGCCATTCCTATAACCTCTGACACTTGTACTAATCAAGAATCTCATAAGATCTAATAAGATCAGAAGGTAGGGTGGCAGTGAATTTAAAGCAGTGACCTTATTCCTCACAGGTACTTCTTGATGCAAATGGTCCATCTGAGACCGATTGCCTAGAAGGCTTATTCTTGGGGCTGAACGTGGAGGCGAAGCTGAACCACCAGTATCAATGTTGTTACCAACGTAAGGAAAGACATTGATTATCAGGGATTTACTGTCCGATAAACCGGATTATTAGAAAATATTACACAGTGTCCTAACCTTCACCCAACTCCAGAATTTGACATCCATGTCACTAAATCATCTCTGCGTTGGTCTAACCAGTATTTCTTCCTATGGGCTGCACCAGAAAAATATTAAAAACCTACCATTGTTTTAGTATTATAGAGTGACTAAGACAACATGGAGACAGGTCCCTCAGCACACCTTCTCCATGCCAATCAAGTTGGCATAGTTGGCCAGTCCCATTTGCCTGCATAGATCCATAGCCCTCTAAACTGTTCTTATCCACATATCTGTCCAAATGTCTTTTAAAAGTTGTAATTTCATGTGCATCTATAGCTTCCTCTGGCAGCTTATTTCAGCCACTGACTACCCTATGGGTGAAACATTACCCTTGAGGTCCCTATTAAATCTCTCCCCTCTCACCTTAAGCCAACGCCCTCCAGTTTTACAATCCTTGTCCCTGGGAAACACTGAGATATCACTTTATCCGTGCCTCACATGTACACCTCAAGAAGGTTAATTCTTATCCTTCTTCACTGCAAATAAAGAAGTTCCAGCCTATCAAACCTCTTCCTACAATTCAATCCGTCAAACCCAGATATCATCCTGGAGAATCTTTTCTGCATCCTTTCCAACTTAATGGAATCTTTCCTATAACTGGGCAACCAGAACTGTACACAAATGCTTTCTTCACCACACTGTGAAAGTAACTCACCAATTTTAAGGAATCATGCACCCGTACTCCATGATCTGTCTACATGCAACACTCTCCAGGGCTCTAACATTTACAAAGTATAACACCTCACACTTGTCAGAGTTAAATTCCATGTACCATTCATTGGCCACGTTCCCATCCGATCTAGATCCTGTTGTAAACTTGGATATCATTCCTCATTGTCCAGTATTCATCCAATTTTGGTGTTATCTGCAAATTCACAAACAATGTTACTTATATTTGTCATTCAAATCATTAATAGACAATAGGTGCAGGAGTTCGGCGCTTCGAGCCAGCACCGCCATTCAATGTGATCATGGCTGATCATTCCCAATCAGTACCCCGTTCCTGCCTTCTCCCCATATCCCCTGACTCAGCTATCTTAATATAGATAACAAACAACCGTGGACCCAGCACCAACCCTTGCTACTTTGGTTAGGCTGCAAAGTTAAATTGATCTCCTCTGCCTGCACATCAATTGATTCCTTTCCTACCCATGTGCCTCTTAAATGCCTCCACCACCACTCCTGGCAGTGCCTTCCACACATGTGTAAAAAACATGTGTTAAAAAAATACTGCCCCACATATCCTTTAAACTTTGCCCCTCTTACCTTAAAGCTACACCCTCTAGTCTTTGACATTTCCACCCTGGAGAAAAAGGGTCTACCGTATACATGCCTCTCATTATTTTATATATTTCTCTGAGATCTCCCCTCAACCTATCATGTTTCAAAGAAAACCATCCAGTTTTGTCTAACCTCTCTTACAATACCTTATAATCCAAGAAGCATTCTGGTAAACCTCTTCTGCGCCCCCTATGAAGCCTCCATATCCTTCCTGTAATGGGGCAACCAGTACCGCCCACAATAATCCAAATGTGGCCAAGTGAGTATTGTGTGGTTGAGAAATCATGATGATTGAAAATTAACCGTCACATTAACAGCATTTGTATAGCACCTTGTATTTCAGTAAGGCATCCCAATGTCCATCACATCAGTATTATCAAGCACAATTTGATATGAAACCATGTAAGTATACAAGGTCAACAATTAATAATTCAGTCAAAGTGGTAGGTATTATAGAGAATCTTAAAGAAGGAATGAGAAGGGTGTCTTTGGAAGGGAATTTAAAGCTGATGGAAACACAATGGCCTGCAGATGTAGGGATCTGGGATGTTTTGCTACAGTGCTTATAACTTTGGCAAGCTGAAGACTTGGCTAGCAATTGTGAAGTGATTGAATCTGTTAATAATTATTAGGTCCAAATTGGAGGGGCACAGATATCTTGGGAAGCTTACAAGGCTAGATATGAGCAGAGATTTTGAATGGGGAGACCTGTCAGTGATTTGAGAAAAGAGAGTATTAAAACAAAATTGAGATACTACATAACTGGGAACATAGGTCAACATTCACAGATATATGAGTATTCAGATTAAGATACCAGCAGCAGAATACTGGATGATCTGGAGACTACTGAGAGCAGAATTAAGGAAGCTGGCCAAAACTATTAAAATAGTTTATTCTGGAGATAACAAAGACATGGATGAGGATTTCAGCAGCAAATGTGTTATGCAGGGGTGGAGTGCAGTTCTGTTATATCGAAGGAAATAAATCTTCTTGGTAGCATGGACATATGGCTCAAAACACTGTTTTTACAAGGTGTCTGATTCCATTTCAGACCATTGCCAGTGGTGGCTGAGGAATTCAATTTGAGATGGGAAGAAAAGATGAAATGTTCAGCTTTGCCAATATTTAGTTTGGAGAACATTTCCGTTCGTTCACTTCTGATTTTTACGCAAGCGATCAGATAATTTAGTAGTGGGTTAAAAGAGGGATTGGTGATGTAATAATGGCTGAGATTGCAGAAAATGTAGAGACTAATGTGGTGATTTCAGATAATGGCATTGAATGATAGAATGTAGATGGGAATTAGTCAGGTCCTGAGGACAGATTCCTGAGGGGGAACCTGAGACAATGTGTGGAGCATCGATGAGAAGTCATTGGTGATCATGTGGCTGCAACTGAAACTGGCTAAGTTAACAGTGGCAGTGACAGGTTAGGAGAGGACAACAAATCTCCAGGCTACATCAGTGGAGGGAAATGGACAGATGCCATTTTGGGTCAGGATCCTTCCTGAGACCGATGGAGTGGAGGAGGAAGGATGGGGCAAGAACTGGTCAGTGATAAGTGGATTCAAGTGAGAAGGGGTTATTGCTAGATGGGTTCGGTGATGAAGAGATAGGACAGGATGGTATGGTAGATAGGTTCAAAAGAATGGGCTTAAATACAATATTTAATATTTTAACTAAACTTTTGAAAGTGCGCTTTTGCCAAGATGTTCTCTGAAAGCTGACAATGAAAAATGTATTGCCTGCATTCCTAGGAGCAGGCATTGTACTAGGAGCAGGCATTTGTTCCTATCAAAGTCACTTTCAGCAACGTGTCAAGGGGTTCTGCAATTTATTTGTCCAAGCAACTTCCTTTATCTCCTTAGTTCTATTGTGAGCAAACATTACTTTTCCAGAATGTCAATATTTCCGTTTCTCATCAATTTTTCATCATCTTGATAGTTGAAAAGATACCAGAGTGTCTGATGCTCCCTGGAGCAGAGCTGTTGTTGAAACCTGACAGATGATGGCTGGGGTGAAAGAGTTCAGGAGAGGGGTGAGCACAGGAGCCCAGAGGATATTCAGTGAGGCTTGAAATCAAGAATGTGAAACTGCTCCAGTGGTTTATCGGCTAGGTTTCTGCTGGTATTTAGATGTCAATTGATTCATTCACATGGAAGCATAAATAGTGAGGGATCTTTTACACAAATGAACAACATTGTATTTAGTGTACTACAAAGGAGTGAAGTAAAGAGATGTGGTGACAGGCAAGAGGAATAATTAAAAATAAATATTGGGAAAAGAGTGGAAATGGTAGTGATTGGGACGGATATGGCGGATAAATGTGTGCTCAAATGGATATAAAGAAAAATGATGTTGTAATGGCCTGGATTAATTGGAACTTTATTAAGACCTGTATCTTTTGGTAGTAAGTAAGAAACAGAGAGGATATAGTTGGAGGGAGTCCAGAGTTTAGACCAGCCATCCTGTTGAGGAATGAAGTTGTGTTCGATACGTACTTTACAAGGAGGGTCAATACTTGGGAAGGCAGCGGGAGTGAACTCGTAAGGGACATGGACATTGTAAGAGTCATTCCAAAGCTGAAGATGACTGTGAGTGGGAATTTTGGACATGTCGCCGGGACGTAGAGGAATGGAGGACGATTAAAACAAAACATTCTTGTGTCCTTGGAGAGTGTTCATTATGTTCGGATCAAGGCGAGGATCTGACAAACATGGACCGAGAAGTGGTAGATGGGAGGTTGGGCACGAATAGTGGGGACCATGGTCTGGGAAAAGACCTACACACTTTAAGCATGGCTGATATAAAATGAGGAATTAAATGGAGGAAAGGTTTAAAATGGGAGTTGAGAGCTTGGGTCGGAGTGCTGGGAAATAAATTACATTAATCGGCACTGTATCTTGGTCTCAATAATTGAACTGTGGAGGAGAGCACAGACTGATTGGAGCTGAGAATTTATTTGATGTTTTGACATTGCCCATGGCTGTTCCTTCCACTATCAATCTTCTGACATTGAATTACGTGTAGGAGGACAGGATTCCAGTGCTGTGAGGTCTGGATCTGGAGAATGCCTCTTTGCTACGTTCAAGTCATATCAGCTGTAGTTGCTGGAAACAAAGTACTGTTCATTTTGTGCCAGAATTGGATGAATGGCACTGACTTTCCTACCTCAGCAAGTTGTAATGAAGAATCCTCATACATCAATCTTATCTGCTGTCCCCAAAAGCATCTACAGGAAGGTTGTACGTAAGGATTAGTTCTGTCATTGTGGTGAGTTATTTCAGTGATAACATCACACTGTACTAGATTGGTGAACAAGGTCTAGTTCTGAAGAGGTGACACATTGTTCCTCTGCTTGAAACTGAGACTGCAGATGTGAAGTTCGGCTCTTGGAGATGAAAGGTTGTGAATATTGCTGAACATTTGATTCTAGCTCCATTACCCTTTCTCATTCTAAATAGTGTATTCTAATCAGTTGTGCACCATTCATCTAGTAACTCAATATGTTCTCTCCTCCCACAGTATGAACATTACCTGTGTTTAATAGAAACTTTATTGATGCCAATATTACATTCCGTCTATAGAGCTGATTCTACGAATAACTCTGAAGTTGCCAGTATACTCTCAAATAGATATTAGGCATATTCCTCAAATGTTTCTGGGGAAATTAAATAATTCAACAAATTGAAGATAAATTGCCAAGGCGATAACTCTCAATGCCAAGTGATCCCCAAGGTCGTCTGCAGAAGATGCCCCGGGGGCAGGAAGGCTGAAGGTGGGTGGGTGGGTGAGGAAAGGGACGATGGTTCGCTGGATGACCCAGATGGAGCTGATGGCTGCAATGGTCCTTTATGGCCAGCTGCAGCTGGGACTGAAAATGGCGCCAAAACCTGTCAGTGGGCTGTTTCTATGCATTCTGTATTTAATTGGGGATTGTACATGTATATGGCAACAATCTTACTGAACTGTGTGCAAAAAAAAGGATTTCACTGTACCTTGGTACATGTGATAATAATGAACCATTGAACCACCCCTGTCTGTAATTAAGGCCCATCTTGCTGAGCAGGTTGCCAGTCCTGTTAATCGCAGGGTAGACTTAGTCAAGCAACTACCTTTGGCCATCCCTGAATCTGGGTCATTGTGATTGTGGAAGGGAGGTTTGCTCAGCTGCTGAGAGGGCACCAGCCAGCTTTATCACAGTCTGGCTCTTACTGAGACATATGATACCTTGGTCATTATTAGGTGACATTTTGCAGACGGGGGAAATCTTATGATAAGCAATGTGCACATATTTCATGGCTGGCAGCCAGATAGAGTTTCAGGCTGAGGCCTGCCTGCAATCTTGAACTTTTCTGATGAGCGGAGAAGAAAAACAAACTCTTGTTTCTGTGGTGGTGAGAAGTTTCCTCAGCCTGACCACGTGTGCTGTCACTGATGTCAATTCTTACAAGTTTCACAGTGCATTGTGTTTAGAGATAACAGATAAGGGTGATTTATGCGATATCTTTGCTGTGGTTTTACCATGTTGCAGAAGCTAATGCCATGCATTAAATATTGGAACCGCATAAACTTAGGAAATTTCAAAGTTTGATGGAGAGAAAAGCTAAGGATGAGACATGAGATAAATAGTTGTGGATGTTATTCTATTTAATATATTCCACAAGCCTAGAGAATTTCTTTATTTAGCTGGCAAAGCATCCAGCTAAAATATTTATTTGGGTTAGACGTTGAAGAAGTGCCAGTACAAAAGAAGCAAATTGCAAAGTTTCTTTCGGATGTGAGCCTCTATTATAGCATCACTTTTCAATTATGAATGTATTATAATTGAATTTCAAACGATAATTGAATTCCACATTTCGTGCCTGGTGGGCTAGTCATCTTCAGTGTTACATTACAGACCACAAGACTCTAAACTGGAGATGAAATTGTTGGCCCTGTCTCATGAAAATCCTATGTGTAAGATAGACCCAAAAATCCGGTGTAACTCAGCAGGACAGGCAGCATCTCTGGAGAAAGGGAATAGGTGACGATTTGGGTCGAGACCCTTCATCAGTGATATGTATACTTTTGCCAAGAATTACAATATCGGTTTTCTCCAGAAGAAAAATATAACTATAATCCAAGTTTCGGATCAAGATCCTTCGGTGCTGGCTCGAAGGGCCGAATGGCCTCCTCCTGCACCTATTTTCTATGTTTCAGACATCTCTACCCGAAACGTCACCCATCCCTTCTCTCCAGAGATGCTGCCTGTTCCACTGAGTTATTCCAGCTTTTTGTGTTTATCTTAATGAAAATTCTAGAGGATGCAGAATGGCTGTGTATTTAGCTAAATATTATTCTTGTTCGGTTCTGTGTGCCTTTTTGGAGTTTACATATGATCTTGTTGGGGCAAGGCCTCTGCTTGCCTCAAACAAGGGGAATTGAGCGAGATGTGATGTTGGCAGGCAGTGTCACAAAGGTTAGTGTAGGAAAGGACTGCAGATGCTGGTTTAAACCGAAGATAGACACAAAGTGATGGAGTTAGCGGGTCAAACAGCATTTCTGGAGAAAAGGAATAGGTGACGTTTCGGGTCGAGACCCTTCTTCAGACTGAGAGTCAGGGGAGTCTAGAGATATGGAAGGGTAAGGTGCAAAAACGACAGATCAAAGCAGACAATGATAAAGGAAATGTAGAATTGTTAGCTGAGGGGAAGGTGACAAGGAAGCATCCAATCAGTAAAGTTGGGGAACTAGAGTGGGGTAGGGATGGAGAGAGACGGATACTTGAAGTTAGAGAAATCGATAGTCATAACACTGGGTTGTAAGCTGCCCAAGCGAAGTATGAGGTGCTGTTCCGCCAATTTGTGTTGGGCCACACTCTGACAGGTTAGGGTCAAGTTAGTGTATTTACAAAATTGATATGTCCTGTGGAAGCAGGTTGATTTTGCAGCAGTTGCGTGTTCCTTTTTTGGCATTGGCCATGAGACAGTTTCTATTCCTGTCACCATCTGACGTAGCCAACTTCAATTGAAACCTCACAGTGCACCTGGGGTCTGAGTTATCTGGTGCTTGTTTAAATTAAACCTCTCTAGAACCTGCAAACATTCTTGGGCTCTGTGCCACATCAGAAGGGACTATTTTGTCTTTCCCTCCAGGTTTGAAGTTTGAAATAAGAACAGAAAATATTCAAAGTATTTAGCAGGTCAGGCAGCATTTACAGAGCTAGAGAAAGTGAGTTCACATTTCAGGTTGATATGCTTTTGTCAAGGCAAGAAAATTGAGAAACCAAGCATGTTTTAAGTTGCAGAGAAGGGGTGGAGGGAACAAAGGGAATGCATATGACAGGGAGAAGAACAGAAAAATAACACAATTCCTGTTGGTGCCATCTAAGAGAGCACCGAAGGCCTGTTAATTATATCTGGTCCGGCTAGAGTAGGGAGATGGGTGAAGACAGAGGGGAAAAGCAAAGCAAACACTACTGGAACTGTGAGATGCGGAGCACGGCAATTGCTGGAAATGTGAAATAAAAGAGAATACTGGGAGCACTCAGCTGTTCAGGTAGCATTTATGAGAGAAAAAGAAAACAGAGTTACTGTTACTTATTGATGACCTTACATTGGAATTGGCTGATTCTGGCACAACTGGTTCTGCTGGTTATTTGAAGTTGTTGAATTCAGCATTAAGTTCTGAAAGCTGCGACATATATAGGTGGAAAGTGGGGTGCTGTACCTCCAGCCTACAGTCGATAATTGCAATAGAGAGAGAAGAGAGTGGGGGAAAGGGAGAGGTCAAAGTGACTGCTCTGCAAAGTCTGCGTATATGTGATCAGAACTATTTATTCTACATTTTCCTTATTGTCCGTTCCTTTTGTCCTGTTTTCACACCATACACTTCCTTATCTATGTATCTCCCTCTCCCCTGACATCAGTCTGAAGAAGGCTCTTGACCCAAAATGCACCCATTCCTTCTCGCCAGAGATGCTGCCTGTCCCGCTGAGTTACTCCAGCATTTTGTGTCTATCTTCGGTTTAAACCAGCATCTGCAGTTCCTTCTTACAATTACTTGGATTGCTTTTAATGGACGTTCCTTGGCATTCGTAGGATAATAAGTCTCTAGTTCATAATCATAATCACACTTTATTAGCCAAGTATGTTTTGCAACATACGAGGAATTTGATTTGCCGTACAGTCATACTAATAAAAAGCAACAGAACACACAAAATACAATTTAACATAAGCATCCACCACAGTGACTCCTCCACATTCCTCACTGTGATGGAAGGCGAAAAAAAGACTCCAGCGGTCGGGGGTCTCTAACCTTCCGTTGACGGGATGATCTTACTTCCGTAGCCGGCGGCGGGCCTCCTGGTTCGGGCGATCAAGCGCCTGCATCGGGGGGATCTCAGCTCCCCCTTGCTGGGCGATCTACACCGGGTCGGGCTAGTCAAACGTCGTGCGGATTGGGAGCTTCCCGATATTGGTTTCTTATCCGAGACTGCGAGGTCCTTGATGTTAAAGTCCGCAGGCCGCGGTTGAAGCAACGATCCCAGGCAAGGAATCGGCTCTGATGGTAAGTGGGGCTCAAAGTCGGTCCCAAGCAAGGCCTCCAGCTCCACGATGTTAGGCCACAGAGCGACCGGAGATATGTCCCCGAAAACAATCCCATCTCTGGCAAGGTAAGAGATTGAAAAATAGTTTCCCCTACCTCCCCCACCCCCCTTAACATAAAACAAACCAGAGAACATTAACACAAACTTTTAAAACACACTAAAAATAACAAAAAAATGAAAAGGACAGACAGACTGTAGTTGAGGCTGCCATTGAAGCGCCACCCATAAGTCAGCATGTTTTACAGAAGTGAATGGTTTATAGCCTTTCTCAGCTATTGATTGATGTTTATTGATTGCTGCAAATTGAATGTCCTCTCTGATAATGAGAATCTGTAGTGGCAGACCCTAAGACTCATCCCGTCCTCTTGCAAGCTTTGATTAGCTGATCAGCATGCAAGGTACAAAATGCATATAAAAAGGGCAAGTGTGTTCAAGGTGACCAGGCAGGCAGTCAGTCTGTAACTGGCAAAGAGCCGACCCGTAGAGAATAAACAATCTGGGATTTATAACTGAATTCAGACACAATAATTTGCAAGAAAAATTAACAATTTTTGCAAATTGCTGAGGTTATGTTTTTTAACTCGGAGGATATTCCGGTGGATGGAAATGTTTAAACATGAGTGGTTCTGCAAAAAAGTCATCCAAATTGCAATTGATTAATCAGGTCAGTCGTCCTTGTCTATATGTGTAATTAGCGCTGATCTCGTGGGTGAAGGGGGCAGTGGTTTATATCTGAAGCACAGATTAAAGGCGGGGGTTGTTAAGAAGGAGTGCCTCCGTCTGATGGTAGTATACAAGCGTGCAATGGAGGAGAGCTGGGGAGGAGGCTTTGTTGCTCTGGCAGACAGGAGCTGTCACTGGGGATTCCTTACTGGCCAAAGAATAAGTGGTGCAGGAAAAGGCTATGGTCAGAGTATGCCACAAATAATAAGGTGCCATGGGACTTGGCTGCTTTAGACCTTCAAGGATTGATCCTCAAAACTGTCAAGGTAAATCTGTTTAACTGGCAGGTACAAGACTAGCATGATACAGTACTTGTAACTTTGCAGAAATGTTATCCACATAATATTTACATAACGGGGCATTCTATTTAATAGGTTATTGATGTGAATATTAGCCTGTATTATTGAAATATTTTAAACAGTTGCATATTCAATGTGATTTTCAAAATTCATCAGCATTTATTGGGGAGTCAAATATCAGTGAAGGTTTTACATTCTATGTAACCATCGACATTGTAAACTTGTAAAAGTGGTTGCACTTAAAAGCTAAAAATTCCATACAGTGGTTTGTAAAATATTTCATATTTCTTCCACAAATAATATAAAATATGTTCATGATATTACTGCTGCATGGTTTTTAGCATTCATTGTGACATTTTTCAGTAATAATACCTTGTCATTGAAGTATAGGAGCAATCTTTCAAGCTAATTCATGGTCATATTGAAATGCATTATCACGGCACTCATGTGTGACATCAGCATATTGAAGACATTTTTGTATGCAGTCTTCATCTCTTCTACACCTCCAAAGATTTGGCTAAACATATTTCACAAAAGTTATTTTTTTCCAAGATATCCAGACTGGTCGAGTTTGAAATCGACTCAATTATACCGTCAGTGTAGGACTTTGTTTGTAGCTGGAATAAGTATTTGGGAAAATTCTGCTTATAATCTTCCCATAGTTTATGTGAATGGTGTGAGATAAGGAATGCACATGAGAGAATGTTGATTGCAATGGCACCACAGCCTAACTGTCTCTGCTTATCTTAGCTATGATAACCGGTCAACCGCATAACCTGTCATTTTGTGTACATCATGAAGTCATAGACAGGTACTGAGATGGCACCAACTTGTAAGCACCCACTTTTATACTAATCCTACACCAACCCATATTATTCTCTCTACATTCTCATCAACCCCGCCTCAGATTGTACCACTCACCTACACATAGTAGAGTCCAATTATCCAATAACCTAAGAACTTGCACAGCTTTGCAACATGAAAAGAAACCAGCGCACCAAAAAGACACGCGCTATCACAGGGAGAAAGTGGCAACTACATGGAAGTTAGGATTGAACACAGTTCGCTGGTGCTGTGAGACAGCTGCTCTTCTACCCCAGCTATTATGCTGCACCAATGCAAAAAAATAGCCAATCTCTAAGATTGATCTATTGTTGTCCACCTGACTGTTATTGGACGATTTCCAAATTTAGCATGACTGTTTTGTTGAACACTTGCACTTGGTCCACCCAGACCGACTGGAACTCCCGGTTGCAAACCACTTTAAAGGGCCTGTCCCACTGCGGGGACCTAATCCGCGAGTCAGACGAGTTTGCCCTCGCCTCATACTCGCAGCATGGTCGACACGAGGTCCTAGGAGGTCTTTGTAACTCTCCTTCATGCTCGAGAGTAGTCCCCGCGTACTCAAGGCCTCAGCTAGGTCGCGGCGTATTTTTCAACATGTTGAAAAATGCCCGTGAGTAAACAAAAGGTCGCCATGGAAAAAATCGATACTTTTTTTACTCGTAGGTTTAGTCGAAGTAGGTCGTAGTAGGTCGGCATGTTATACGTAGGTAATCGAGGGTACTCGAAGGTAATCGAAGGTAGTCGTAGATAGTCGAAGGGAGGTCAAAGGGAGATCGAAGGAGGTCGCCTTTACTCTCCACTTTTCGGTGTCCAAATTTCCTGTAGCTAGTCGAAGCTGGTCGAAGCTAGTCTTCAACATAGTCGAAGGAGGTCGAAGGAGGTCTTCGTCATAGTCGAAGGAGGTCTTCAACATGACATTTTTTCAAACTCTCCTAAACTCTTCTAAACTCGCCAATTAGGCCGCCGCAGTGGGACAGCCCCTTAACTCGCCTTCCCATTCCCACATTGACCTTTCTGTCCTTGGCCGCCTCCATTGCCAGAGTGATGCCACACACAAACTGGAGGAACAGCACCTCATATTCCACTTGGGTAGGTTACAACCCAATAAAATGAACATTGAATTCTGCAATTTTAGGTACCTTCAAACTTCCCCACCCACAAACCCTCACCTCCCCCCTTCTCCACCTTCTTCCCCTTCTCCCCCCTCTCTTACTCTTCCTCCTCTTCCTTAGACTCCTACCTATTTCTCCACCTTCCCATCCCCCCTCCCACCCTCCCATCTTCTTTCCTCCCTCTAACTTCACAATCTGCAACTCTTCAAACCTGTATCACACCCACTGTTCTTATCTTTGTCCTCTCTTCCAACCATCTACCTGTCCAAACTCCCCCTCACCTATGTCGATCTATTACCTGTCATACTTTATCCTGCCTCTCCCGTTTTCCACCTTTCTTATCCCACCCATCCCCCTCCCCCACTTCAGATACTTTAGTTTCCACTCATATGTACCTCCCTACCATTGAAGGGATTTATCAGAGTCACAGCCTTAAAAAGGCAGCCAGCACCATCAGAGACCCACACCATCCTGGCCTTACACTCATCTCCCCACTGCCATCTGGAAGAAGGTACAGGAGCCTGAAAACTGTAACGTCCAAGTTCAGGAACAGCTTCTTCCCTTTAATAGCCATCAGGCTATTAAACACTAAAACCTCATATAGGCTCTGAACTACAATAGACTATTATTATTATTGTTGTTGCACTGTTTTGTTTGTTTTTTGATTATGTGAGTATGTGTATACACACTGAGCTTTTCTCTTCTCTCACTCGTTTGTGATATCATACTATGTTTGCATATTCTGTTGTACTGCAGCAAGTAAGAATGTCATTGTTCAATCTGGGACATATGACAATAAAACACTCTTGATTCTACTACCATTTTAATACACTCTGCACATTCTAAATGCTTCAATTAGATTTGTGCTGGTATAATGTTTCCTTCCAGTATTTTGAAACTTTATTTGAGGTCTTTGGTTTCACTGAGAATAAATGCAGTTGTTGGAAGTGGACATCACACCAATACACAACTCATGAAGCAAAATGTTGTTAATATACTCCTGAACCTTGATTCAAAAATTGTATTGCCAGAAAGAAAGTCAAAAATCTGCTGAAGAGGACGACATGCCAGTAGATATTCTCTAAATATCTTGGCACTTGAGATAACAAAGACAGATGTTAAACCAGGTATATCTAGTCATGTCTCGTTTTGTAAGTTACCTCAGAGCTTTTGATTTGGAGCAACCTCCATTTCAGTGGCGGCACTGTTGCACAGCGGTAGAGTTGCTGCCTTTCAGCGTCAGAGCCCTGGGTTCAATCCTGACGATGGGTGCTGTCTGTACGGAGGTTGTACGTTCTCCCCGTGACCGCGTGGGTTTGCTCCAGGTGCTCTGGTTTCCTCCCTCACTCCAAGGACGTACAGGTTTGAAACTTAATTGCCTTTGGTAAAAAAATTGTGCCTAGTGTGTAGGATGGTGTTAGTGTATGGGGATCGCTGGTCAGCATGGATTTGTTGGGCCAAAGGGCCTGTTTACTTGCTGTATCTCGAAACTAAACTCAGGGTCTCGACCCAAATCGTCACCCATTCCTTCTCTCCAGAGATGCTGCCTGTCCCGCTAAGTTACTCCAGCTTTTTGCATCTATCTAAACTAAACTAAACTAAACTAAGCTTCAAGCAAGGTAACTGCAAGATTAAGGGGTGTGCCTCGAGAAGAGAGTACTTGGCCCCAATCTGGGATCTGCCAGAAATGAGACGAGGCCTTACACCCAGCAGAATTACTTCTGAAAGGGTAATGAGAAATGAGACAAGGCCTTGCACCTAGCAGACATTTCTGAAAGACCAGATCGGGGATGAAGCTCAGAACCAGGAACTTCTTGAAAAGAATGAGTTGAACTTCGTTGGCTGTGGCCTGTGATTCAGAACAGAACTAATGCTGGTAAACCATCCAACCTGAAGGTGGCCAATCCTGTCAGTATTTCCACCACCAGTCTTCCTACATTATTCTGGGTAACTGGCTCATGGAACTGGGGTAAGCAGTCAATCGGGTGTATGATTCAACATCCCATAATTTGGATGGAGATTATAGACCTAGAGATTAAAGGGAAAGATTTTTTTAAATTTAATTATTTTGCTTTACATTCTGGATGTCTGAAGTATTTTGAGGTCAATGACGCTGCGCCCACAACTCACCACCCCTGCCCTCCCAGGTTTAACTATCAAAGGCTGTTAGTGTGTCCATACTGCTGTCTGGGGTTCAATTGCCATTCAAACCTCCTTGGCAGGACCCCAAGGGTGCAGAGATCCATGGCCCAGTTCAGTATAGATGTCAGAAATGTGGCCGCAACCCCAGGCAGCAGGCTTAGTCTCATATGATTAAGTCCAATGTTTTCCTAACAAAATCGTAAAGTCCCACTCCGAAATTTGAAAGTAGAGCTATCATAATGAAAGCATGCTTTGCTTTTGGAAACAATACCTGATGAATTATAGCAACATGAATACCACTAAGACAGTTTGATATGCATTTTAATCGTTTGAGTAGGTTTGCCTGGTCTGAGCAAATGATACTCATTGGATAATAAGAGAATACTTGCCATATTTCCAGCTCCACTCCCAGATGACTGTATCATGGCATAAGCACACTCTATTGATATTTGTTCTAAATGAAAGGTCTTACATAGTAAACTTAATGTAGAGAACTCGAACCAATGATTTAAATTGAGAGGTTGACCACACAGATTGGTGATCCCTAAAGCACTCTTCACAAACTGAATTATTAGTCCCACAATTACATTTGTTGAGATTTTAATGAGCATATGAAATAGGTGATAGGAACAGGTCATAAAGTTATTGAAGTAAGGTAATGCCACAACATCTACATTAACTCTCTCCATGCACCTTCTCCCTTGTTTCCCTTCATTACTGCTGTGTATAAAGATTTAATAAAGATATAAAGATTGAACATTGAAATCAGGATGGTACAATTACAGATATTTCTTTAATAAGGTTTGCTCACATAAGATGTCTCTTTTGAAAACCTAACTAATAATTTATAAAACATTTTGCCTCATGCTGTGTTCATATATCTCCGATCTTGCATTTGACAGCACTACTAAATGCATTGCAAGTCCCACTTTTCGGAGCTTATAAATTTGCTTTGTGGCCAGTGCTAATCTTAAGGATCTGCATGAGCCCTCATCTCCATGAGTTGATCCTTTCCTGCACTCAAATGAGTTCATTTGCTTTGTGTCCTATGTTCTTGCAAGATTGAATTCCTGAAAATACCAAACAAGGGAGCATCTCTGCAGATTCATCATTGCATTGACATTTTTAAATGACAAGGTAGCGAACAAAGTTCAAACAAGCAAACTGGACAACGGCCATGAAAAGCCGAGTGTGTCGGATTTGTTTTCAGCACATTAAGTAATTTAGCCTGAAATGGTGGAGCAGAAGTTTTAAAACCAAAGGTTTTGAGAAAATGTAGCCGGACATTGAGCAGGAGGCACAATGTAAATGGTGCACAAGTGCAGCATTTCCCCTTAATGTATGTCCCACAGTCAATGAGCAGTGCAGTACCATCTGGTTTAGTGGCATAGATACTGCAACCTTACTGCTGGCTGCTTCTCATAAAACCTGCGGATGAAGCACATTTTGAAGAGATGAAAGCTGGTTTCCTCCTTTATTGAATGTATGTCAGGCGGCTCTGGTTGGTGTCGTTTGTTTTTTGGAATGGATTACTGTGAGAACATTTGTTTCCAAATGCTGACACAATAAATCAAACTGGCTCTTTTACTCTAGTCAAAACATGTACTTTGGAATAAAACCCATGAAAACAAGAGAGGACCATTTTAGTTTCAGTTTTTAAGTATACACGATCATTGCAATTTCATCCTTCATACTTGACCCAATAGCCGTCGCTTATAGCACATAATCCACTCACCCCTTCCCACCCAAACCACCCCCTCCCCAGGTACTTTCCGCTGCAACCACAGGATAAGCAACACCTGTCCCCATGCCACCTCCATCGACTCTGTCCAGGGACTCCGACAGTCCTTTCAGGTGATGGAGAGGTTCACTTGCACCTCCTCCAACCTTATCTACTGCATCCGCTGTTCTAGGTGTGAATCCTATATATCGGCGAGACCAAGTGCAGTATAGATGATCATTTTGCTGAACACCTTCGCTCAGTCCGCCTTGGCCTACGCGATCTCCCGGTTGCCAAACACTTTAACTCCCTTCCCATTCGCATACTGACCTTTCTGTCCTAGGTCTCCTCCAGTGTCAGAGTGAGGCCAAACACAAATTGGAGGAACAGCTCCTCCATATTTCTCTTGGCAGCTTACAACCCAGTGGTATGAATATTGTTTTCTCTAACTTCAAGTAACCCTTGCATTCTGTCCCTCTCCATCTTTCCCCCACCCTAGTCATTGTACTAGTTTCACTGTCGTCCTGCTTAGTTTCACTGTTTGTATCACTCATTATCACCTTCCTCTCAGCTAACAATGAACATTTGTGGCTCCACCTTTCCTTGATCAGCATTGCTGGCTTTGATTTGTCCTTTTGCATACCTTTCATTCATTTGTTCTACCTTGTCATATCTTTCATTTCCCTTTCCCCTGACACTCAGTCTGAGGAATGGTCTTGACTCAAAACGTCACCTATTCCTTTTCTCCAGAGATACTGCCTGGGTTACTCAAGCATTTTGTGTCCATCCTTGACAATCAGGTGCCCTAACGTCACAAGGGGTGAAATATTAACATGACGTGTAGTCCTTTCTTAACGAGTAAAACAAGCAACAGACAGCATTTCCTCCATGTGCTAGGTCACAGTTAATCAATATTAAACACAGATCTCTAAGATTATGTATATTTTGCATATTTCAGTATTTGCCTCAGACCAAACCAAAATGCATTTGGTGATCATTTTTATTGCTTGGAATCAAATGAGACGATGAAGTGAACAATGTTGGCCGCTTCCTGTGACCAAACAAAAGAAGTGCTTTCACGACAGCAGTTACCTCGTTAAATACTTTCACCATTATTCTTCTTAACCACATGTCACTTGCAATGGAAATAAATAGTGTTTGTTTTAACGATGTACATTAAGGATGTTGGTTCAATACAGTACTGAGGTATCCCTAGTTCATGCGGCCATATGCACAAATAGCAAAGCATTAAACCAAATGGAAATAAAGGTATTTGTATTTAGTTTAGCTACATCCTATTCTTTTGGTATGTAAGATAACACCACCACACATTAATTTCTCACTTAGCAGAGCTGAAATTAAAAGGCACATTTGTGTGTGAACTGAGACATAAATATTCCGTCAACATACCAGCTCTGCACTAATTTGTTTCTTGCTTTTGGAATAAACAAGTTGCCTGCCTGTAGAGGTTAGATAAAGAAATCTAATGAAGGAAAGACAAATTACCTTTTGGACTTCATTCAAGTTGGTCTTTGGATGCCTTGGAAGACTGTTCACTGAAAATGATGAATGAGAATCAAGATAGTTATGTTGAAAGGAGAAGAGAAAGTTATTATGGGAAAATCATTATGCCAAATCTGATTTGACATATGATCAAACCACAGAAAGATGGATGTGCAATTGTTTTTGTTACAAAGCTTTAGTGAGGCTTATGGGATTATGTGTTTTCTCTGTGCATGTGTTGTGATTTCCATAGACCTCTATGCTGAATTGATTCAAAACATTTTCTTGACTGGTTGGTTATTTTATAATCATGAGTGATATATTTCTTAGCCTGTATAAATGTTATTCTATCCCATCCTCTTTCGTTCTATTACAGAGTGGTTTTGAATTTTCTGAAATTAAAAAGCAATTGGTTTAAAGTTCCTGCATAATTTTAGTCACATTCTCCACATGTTGCCGTGTTGAACCTTTTAAGAGGCTGTGAGGTGATAAAGATGCTATTCTCCATGCTCTCAATGTAAAGGGCCTGTCCCACTTAGGCGATTTTTTCAGCGACAGCCGAAAATAGGCTGTGGCCACATGGTCGCGAGGTGACGCTGGGTGACGCCTGTGTTGTCGTGAGTTGTCTCCTCAAGAGTCATAACTTTTTTCTTGTCGCCGCTGGATTTTGAAATGTTCAAAACCTTTCGGCGACAGTGGGCTTGACGTAGCTTGTCTTCTCCTGTCGTAGGTGGTGTCGTAGGTTGTCGCCAGGATGACGCCAGGTGACGTTGGTTGTCGCCGGGTGCTGATTTCGGTGATTTCCATTGACGACTACCTACGTCACCTGGCAACAGGTAGCGGCGACTGAATTGTCTTCAGTTGTCTTTAGTTGTCGCCGACAGGGTCGTAGCTTGTCGTATCTTGTCGCGGGTGGACGTAAGTTGACTTTGGTTGTCGTGGGTTGTCGCCTGTGTGGTCGAAGGTTGTCGTAGGTGTGGTCGTAGGTGGACTTCCCAAGTCGCGAGGAATTTTGTCTCCGGTTGACGTAGCTTGTTGTAGCTTGACGTTGACTAGGTGGTAGCTTGTCATAGGACATTGTCGTAGGGTGGGTCAAAAAAGGTGTTTTTTCGGCGTCCTGCTATGACTGTAACAGTCGCTGGCAGTCGCCTAAAAAATTACCTAAATGGGACAGGCCCTTAAAGGGTTGCTTTGCAAAGAGAAATAGGGTAATAATTGATACTTTTGCTTACTTAAAAATGGCCGCTTCAGAGAGACTGGTCTTCTGGTTAACATGAAACTGAATCCCCTCGTTTTTCCCCACCACCCATCTATGCAAATCTACCTGGCACATATCCAAATAGCTCAAAAAGCTCTAAATCTTCATTCATCTTCATTCTTCAAGAGCCAAGAGTGTTTTATTGTCATCTTGACCAAGTGCAGACCCGTTGGTTCTGCTCCCCCAATGCAAGATTCCACCACTCACCCGTTCCCCCAACGCAAGCCGTTCCCCCAACACAATATTGCACCACTCACACATAAGCCCCGAACTGTACATATGCAGCTATTTCTCCTCATCCCCCAGCACTCACTGCTTCTCCTCTTCACCCTCCCTCTTCAATTCATAGAGAGGGAGGGGGTAAAGAGGGAGGGGTGTAGAGAGGGAGGGGGGCTAGAGAGGGAGATGGGTTAGAGGGAGGGGGGACAGAGAAGGAGGGGTTAGAGAGAGAGGGGGAGGGGGTAGAGAGGAGAGGGGGTAGAGGGGGAGGAGGTAGAGAGGGAGTAGAGAGGAATGGTAGTGGGAGGGGGAGTGGGAGATTGCAACCTTCACGTGGTCTGCCCTGTTTCGACGAATGCAATCAACCTGGCGTGCACAATCAAATAAGATCAAATAGAACAAGTTGTTCTGCAACTTTAGGCTGTGCACGCTATATGTAAGAAGAAGAAGTAGAGGGAGGGGGATAGAGAGGGAGGGGCTAGAGAGGGAGAGGGAGGAGGGGAGAGTGGGGGGGTAGGGATGGTAGAGACGGAGAGGGCGAGGGGAGGGAGAGGGAGGTGCGTAAAGAGGGAGGGGGTAGAGAGGGTGGGAGTGAGGGTAGATAGGCAGGGGGTATCTCCCACCTCCACCCCTCCCCATCTTCCTCCTCCACACCTCCCCCCATCTCCCTCTACCACCCCCTCTCCCTCCCTCCTCATATCCCTCATCCTCCTCCCCTCACTCCCATTCCCTGCCCCAGGACCTACCCAGGTCGTAGAGCAGCGCCAGGGCCTGGTTCTCGTAATCGGCCCGGCCCAAGCTGTAGACTCCAGCCGTCAGCTTGGCCGCCGCCTGGACTCCAGTCCAGGCCCCGAATTCATCTCCGTGCTCGTGCCTGACCCCGGACCCAGGCTCGTCTTTGGTTCCAGCGGCGCCTTCTTTCACAGCCCCAGTCACGGCCTCATCACAAGCCCCGGGCTCGGCCCTCACTCCAGCTCCAGCACCACCCTCCCCACCAGGTGTCGGGTGGCGGGCGTCGGTAGACGCTGCCACTCCTCGTTCACCGTGAGCGCTGGAGTGCCCCTCCCTCCTGGAGTGTCCCATCCTGCCTTGCGAGTGCATTGTGACCTCACTCTGGGTTTTTTCCAAAATGGGTGAGTTTTGGGGCTGTTTTTAAAACTTCAAACGATTAACAACTTCGGAAATATAGGTGAGAATACGACGGGAAGATGTTTATCGCCTCGACGGGAAAAATGTGAGGAGAATGTGTGAAAATGGAAAGGCTGTGGCCTAGCATTTGGAAGAAAATAGGAATTAACCAGATATTCACACACACACCACACGCACACACAGCCACAAACAAGACAAAGAGTTTTAGTATTATAGAGATTGTCAAATGGAACAATGAAATTCTTACTTGCAGCAGCACACCAGGTTTGTAAGTACAGTGCTCAATAGATAATATAATAAACCTAAAAACAGTAGTTCAATAAATAAAAAATGGTATTGTGTGGAAGCTTTGCTGTAATTAATCGGAATGTCTATTGGTATCATGTAAGTGCCTTGTACTTCAAATGAACAACCCCTCCAACTGCACAATTAGGACATTATTTGCCAGAATTTGGACTTCAGGCAGACATGCTACACTAAATGGGTGATGTATGTAGCACTAATTCCAAATATAATGTGACCACAAAAAAAACCTGAAAACTGGGACAATGCTGTTTTAAGAAATAGTGGTGTTGCTTTGCCTCCTGAGAAAAGTGTTTGAAAATGAACTAGATGTTCAGGAATGTCAGCTGTCTGCCACACAGGCATGGGGGTGGAGAAGAACGTGGCAGGTTGCATAGAAGAGCAGGTCAATGGTATGGAGTGGGGTAATGGTTTAGTTTACTTTAGTTTAGTTTAGAGATACTGCGCAGAAACAGGCCCTTCAGGCCACCGAGTCTGTGCTGACCAGCGATCCCTGCACACTAACATTATCCTACACACACTAGGGACAATGTACAATTATACCAAGCTAATTAATCTACAAACCTGTAAGTCTTTGGAGTGTGGGAGGAAACCAGAGCACCCGTAGAAGACCCATGCTGGTCACGGTGAGAACATACAAACTCCGTACAGACAAGCTCTCGTACAGGATCGAGCCCGGGTCCCTAGCACTGTAAGGCAGCAACTCTACCGCTGCGTCACTGTGCATGGGTGTTGCGATATTCCCTAGGAGACTCCAACCTCTGTCTACAGAGTGAGCCCTGCTGGAGTCTGGCGATTATTGATGGCCTCAAGACCTGCACTGAACATCAACCATGGTGTCCACGTCCCTCTGGGCCTGTGAACCACAATCAGCTGTTCTCAGGAGCCTCAATCAGTACCGAGGGAAACAAAGCCTCTCATTTGGAAGATTAATAGCAACATTTCTTTTGAACATCACAACAGCATCCTGGAGAAAATGCTTCACCTTTACTATTGTTAGCATAATATTTTCTTTGTTTTATTTGCATTAATTGCAAAAGTACTGGTTTGTGACTTTCTGTTTGTATATAATTAGAACTAGACTCAGTGGGACCCGTTGGGTCCCAGTCACACGGGAGGCCTGGTCCCCCAACGCAACCAATTCCCCAATGCAATATTCCACCACTCACCCGTTCCCCCAATGCAAACCGTGTTGTGGCGGGGGGAGGGGGGTGGGGAGGTATGGGTGGGGGAGTGTGGGGGCGGGGCGGGTGTGGGCAGGGGGGTTGTGTAGGTGGTGTTGTGGGGGGAGTTGTGGGGAAGGAGGATGCATGGGCAGGGGGAAGTTGTGGGGGGAGAAGGGTGTGTGGGCAGGGGGGAGGGGGGGAGTGAGCTCGGAGAAAAGACGGGGGAAGAGCCATGGGAGAGGGGGATATCATAGGGGGGTTGTGGGGGCGGGGGGATTGTGAGGGTGGGGGGGTTGTGGTGGTGGGGGGGGGTTTGTGGGGGTGTTGGGAGTGAGCTCAGAGAAAAGACGGGGGAAGAGCCATGGGCGAGAGGGTGGTATCATGGGGAGGGGGAGGAGCCAGCGAGGGGGACCAGAGGGGCAGTGGCTGGAATTGGCGGTGCGATGGGGACTCACAGCGGGCGCTGGGCACTGGTCGTTCTCCTCCGCTGGGATCAGAGTCTCTGCTTTCCATTTGGCGACATATCCGTCTCCGGGCTGGGCTGGGTCTCCGACGCTGGGCTGGGCTGGGCTGGGTCTCCGACTCCGGGCTGGGCTGGGTCTCCGACGCTGGGCTGGGCTGGGCTGGGCTGGGCTGGGTCTCTGACTCCGGGCTGGGCTGGGTCTCCGACTCTGGGCTGGGCTGGGTTTCTGACTGGGCGGGGCTGGTTCTCCCACACTGGGCTTGGCTGGGCAGGGTCTCCAGCGCTGTGTCTCCAGCGCTGTGTCTCCGATGCTGGGCTGCTCGGGGCTGGGCTGCTCGATGCTGGGCTGCTCGACGCTCGGCTGATTGGGGCTGGGCTGCTCGGGGCTGGACTGCTGCGGGTCCCTCCGAAAATTGTTTCCGATTGGAAACCTCCGCCGACCATCCTCAGCTCCAGTAAAGACGCGATGGCACAGGAAGGGGCGGACCGTCCCGGTGAGTGACAGTAGAAGAGACTAATCTGCGTGGCACTGAACGGCAGGAGACGAGATCGATCTGCGCATGCGCGTTTAAAAGATTTTTTAAACCTCGCTAACTTTTACGACATTCAACCGATCGGAATGAAACTTGGTGCAATCGCATCATAGGAGAACAGTGAGTGAACTGGCAAAAAAAATCGTAGCAAACTCTTGTCATGGTTGAGAATGAATAGAGGAGGGAGGAAAAGAGTAGGGGGCGGCAGGTGGTGGAGACGATAGGGGACTCATGAAATGGTGCAAACAGAGTTCATTATTGCTGGGAGGGGAGTTCTGAAAAAGTACCACACTGCTGTGAAGAGAGAGGATGCATTGGTAAATGTACATTCGTCAATGCCTAATCTTAGTTGCATGAACCAGAGACACAGGCTACACCCAGGTTGGCAGCTTCTACATATGGTATTGTATGGGATTGATATTGGGATTTATTTATTGATGTCTTCTTTAACCGTGATATAGTCATAAATTGTGTTTGAATGCTATCCAGACAAATCATAATGTACATGAGTACAATCAAGCCGCACACAAGCACAGGATGGTGGAATGTGCTGAAATTAGTTGTGGTGACAGAAGGGAAGATACTGCTATAGATGCTAGAAAAGGCTAGGCCAATGGAAAAAGTTCTGCCATCTGAGGGATACATGCTGGTGGAAATGCGTCTTACAAGATGTATTTTAAAATCCATTGACAATTTTATGAGCTGTTTGGAATTAAAATGGGATGTTTAGAACGGATGGTGAAAAAATCATAGATTGTTCTGAGGAATTCTTAACTTAAATAAGAGTAAATAAAAGAGTACAAAAGAGGCCATTAATAAATTTATAAGAAGAAACAAAAACACTTATTGGACCTTTATTGCATTGTATTGTATTTCATTCTGAGGAATCATAGCAATAATAAAATGGATGGAGAGACATACAGCATAGAAACCCCTTAGCCCACCACTTGCACTAAACCTCTGCTAATCCAATTTTTAATTCTTCTCCCATTCTTATCATTTCTCGCCTCCCTCCCCCCATATTCTACCACTCACCTGCACACTAGAGGCAATTAATTTACAGTGGCCTGTTAACTTACCAACCCAGATGTGAAAGGAAACGTATGCACCCGGGGGAAGCCCACACTATCACAGCGGGAGTGTGCAAAGTCCACACTGTGCCCAAAGTCAGAATTGAACCTGGGTCTTTGGTGCTCTACTACCTGTGCAACTGTACTGATGGTGATTATTGGCAATGCATGATCAGCGAGGCTGCTTCCATTCAATACTTACAATGAAAACTTATCCCCAAAACATGTCCAAATATCAAACAGTGGGTCAGCAGCAGATCACATGGTGCAAACAGCTGTAAGTGAAGATGCTCAGAATAATACCCAATGTAACAGTGTAAATGTAAAGCATAAATGTTATGGCAACTATAGTTTTGAATAATTACATTTTTGCTTTCATTCACCTGTCAAAATAGTATTGTTCGAAAGATCAATGAAGTAACCTTATGCTGGATCTTAGCAGATGGTGCGAGCTCATGCAGGTAAATTGGACTTTAAAGAGCATTTTTACTTTGTCGAAGTCGTGCATCTTTAGATAACAGGATAAGCAAGAAGATTTTCAGCACAATACCGTGGGAAGGCATTGTAATGATGTGATCAATACTTTGTGAGAGTGTTCAAACAACTGATAATTTTCCAAGAACTTGGCATCTTCCTTTGTTTGGGGAATAACTGAGGTGAACCATCAAGAGGACGCTGTCAATCCGCATCTTATTCCAACAATAGAACACCATTAAAATCCGATTGAGTTGTGCAAAATATTTTGCTTCAATATCCCAAAATTTGCTACACTCTTTCGTTTACCTGCTTCCTTTGAAGATTTACTCTGTGACCTCGGGCTACCTCAGTCACACTGCCACGTCAGTAGAGGGCTCTACATTGGCTTAGTGTGTGGCAGATCACAAGGACATGGAAGCAGGAAACAGTGCAAGCAATCAAGAGTCAGCACCTCTAGGAGAGAACAGAACCATCCGAAGGAAATGTCTCAAACATGGACCTTTAGATGGCTTTTCCTCCCACAGGTGCATTCTGACTTGGTGATTGTTTACTTTTCCGCAACAATTTGGGCAACAAATTTACAAAAAAAAGAGTGGAATTAAGGTTGCCTTAATGTGTAATTGTGGTGGATGTAAAATAATTAAATCAGGGAAAACCACAAAACAAGATTGGATCCAGCTCTTGGATTCAGAAATGTAGACAGACATTATTAGCCAATAAGACATTAGACATTATTTTGCGAATAATTATTAACCAATAATATCAAGCCAAATTAGCAGCTAATGTAACCAACTTGATTTGAAGCTGATAATTGCAGGCAAATGGCACTGTTGCAATGTAGAAACAAGGAACTGCAGATGCTGGTTTACAAAAAAGGACACAAAGTGTTGGAGTAACAGCGGTCGGGCAGCATCACTGTAGAACGTGGATTGGTGATGTTTTGGATAAGACCCATTTTTCTGTGCCCTGGCTCTAGGCACTGTTCAGTATAAGAAGGGAGACGTGCCGAATTCTGACCTCCCTCAGACAACTGCACAGGTTGACGGCGGCCTTTGAGGGGTGTCATTGGCACGGAAGAGCTTTAGTTCTTTATGACCCATGCTGAAGAAACACATTTTTAGGAAGGAAATCTGTGGTCTTTAAACATAAGCTTCTTAAAATAAACCATTCTCGTCTCTCAGTTTCAAGGTTATAGAGACCTTGATCGCCTCTTCTATTTTTTTTTTAATCTTATTATGCTTTGCTCTAATGTCTTAGTTTTTGCACAGTCCTATTTCATTTAGAAATGTTATGTTTAATTTATGTATGATTTGCTCTTGCATAAATAGACACAAAATGCTGGAGTCACTGAGCACGTCAGGCAGCATCTCTAGAGAAAAGGATTAGGTGACGTTTCAGGTCGAGACCCTTCTTCAGACTAATGGCCCTGCCCCACGGTACCGTACCAAGAGCTCTCCCGAGTTTGCCCTGATTCGAACTCGGAGATTTACGGTAATGGCCGCTCGTCAGTACTCGGGGCTCTCGTGGACATTTTTCAACATGTTAAAAAATCTTCACGAGTCTTCCCTTGCTTACCTGCCGTTAGCGAGTCTTCCCGAGTACCTGCCGTTAGCGTTACGAGCCGCTGAGAGACGTCCCCGTGCTCCGACGTACCCGCTGCGTTCATTCTCCGTGCTTACCACGAGTTTGATTTTTTTAAAACTCGGGAGAGCTCTTGGAATGAACTCGTACCGTGGGACAGGGCAATGAGTCAGAGATGCTGCCTGACACGCTGAGTTACTCCAGCATTTTGTGTCTGCAGTTCCTTCCTACACATTTGATTTTGCTTGTTTGTCTGGGTGCAAATGCCTGTGATGCTGCTGCAAGCAAGATTTCCATTGCAGCTGTACCACACCGTACTTACGCATAGGACAATAAACTCAACTTGACTTGGAAATGTCTGCAGGACTTTTACAATAAAGTTGTGTATTCTCTTTAACAAAGAAATAAAGTGAACTCTCCCATTGCCTCCCACTGTGTTGCTTTCCCCGGTGATCTGCCATTGTAATGTCTATTGGGCCCCAGAGCTTGTTCTTGGGGGGAGAAATAGCGTACAGTGAGCATAAAGCTTAAGGTGGGTGTAAGAATCGATATTAGTATTTAAAAAACGGCCTATTAGTCAAATACGCTAACTAAAATAACATTTCCTTACAGAAAACCAAAATGATTAACTACAATTAAACAACTTTACACCAGGGCGTCTAATTTATACATTGCGTTTCTGGATATTAAGGGTGTTGACAATTAATCACACCTTACACAGGATAAAAGGCATCAGAGTTGATGTTGCTTGGCGCATCCAGTCATGAAGCAACCAGGTGGCGGCACAGTGGAGCAGTGATAGAGTTGCTGCATTATAGCCCCAGAGAACCAGGTTCGATCCTGACTACGGGTGCTGTCTGTAGAGTATTTGTATGTTCTCCCAGTATGTTCTGACAGTGTGAGTTTCCTCCGGGTGCTCCGGTTAAGTCCCACACCTCAAAGATGTACAGGATTGTAAGTTAAC
Source organism: Malacoraja senta (assembly GCA_038087875.1). Lineage (NCBI taxonomy): Eukaryota > Metazoa > Chordata > Chondrichthyes > Rajiformes > Rajidae > Malacoraja > Malacoraja senta. Next base: position 292,069,221 of record CM075977.1, read on the forward strand.
ATCTCTGGAGAGAAGGAATGGGTGACGTTTTGGGTCGAGGCTCTTCTTCTACCCGAACTGGTCTTGACCCGAAATGCCACCCATTCCTTCTCTCTAGAGATGCTGCCTGTCCCACTGAGTTACTCCAGCATTTTGTGTCTACCTTCGGTTTGAACCAGCATCTGCAGTTCCTTTCTACACAGGATTGTAGGTTAATTGGCTGCTGTAAATTGTCCCTAGCATGTAGGGTAGAACTAGTGTATGGGTGATCATTGGTTGGCATGGACTTGGTGGGCCGAAGGGCCTATTTCATGCTGTATCTCTAAACTAAACTAAACTAACCAGACTTTGGGAGGGGGGGGGGGGACCTCAGTGGTGCTGCTACATCCAGACTTTGAGCCTTGCGTAGGGCATGGATCTTTCTGCCAGCAAGGCTTCTCTTATCGGTTGTACTAGCCTTCCATTTAATTTTGAGACCAGTGTGACCAGTGTGAAGGAAATCACTAAGCACAGATGTACCTCTCCTAACCTGTGCCCACAGACATTGATGCCTTCCCTGGGTACAAGTGACAATAACTATCAGTCATAACTATTAGTCTAACTGAAACCTAGCTACAGAAACAGGCCTCATATCAAAATCTCACATCATAAACACTGCAGCATCTCTAGGTTTTGGGGGGCACAATTTAATTTATATTTAGGATCATTATACACAATGCACATGTTCTCTGTTACAATTCAATATTATGTTTGACCTTGATCCTTGAACAAACTAGAACAATATTTAATATCAGTAATTCTTTCATTTTAAAAACATCTCCAACCCTTCTTCAAAAAGGCTTCTGGTCCATAAATGTATCATGTTCATAGCCTAAAATTGGCATCTGATTACAAATATCCTATGGGAAATGGTATTGGATGGAATTCTATTATGTTGTTTAGGAGGTTCATTCATTTTGATTAAATTCACAGATGAAGAGTATTGTATTGATATTCTTTTGGTAAATGAGTGGAAGAAATGCAACGTGACAATAATATAGGCCAGTACTTGCCAACTTATATTCCTTCTCGCTTAAGTAATTTACAAGCAGAACCTTCTTTTGCACAAAGCTCGTTGGCACAAGCATAAGTACTAATCTGGAGACGTACAGTAGTGCAAACTGTGAGAACAAAAAATAATGCAAATTAAATTCAGATTTGGGTAATTAAAGTAGATTGCCAGTACAAAGAGAGACCATTTCTGAAAGCCTTTGGGAAAAGATTTGGTTGCTATTGCCATGGTTGAAGGATTGATCAAGAAATGATAGATTGAAATGTAGTCATGCTGCAGGGAAGTGGCACATCAACGCAACACGTGATCTCTGCCTCAAGGGATTGAAGAAGCCGTTTTGCCGTGTTGAGTGGCTGTTGGGAGAACTGGCCTCTGTGCTATCTCATGTACCATTTCACATAGATCAGCATTGCGGCCAAGTTTAGGACCACAGCAGACTGCGGCTGTCACTGGATCTGCCAGTCTAGTGCTACACAGTAGCTTAAGGCATGCATCTAGCACGGTGCTGCTAAAGGTTCTTGGATGGTCTCACCGCAGCAATAAACATTCCTCGTGTTAATAGGCAAGTAGGTGCCAATATACTGAGTGTGACTTAGTGGAGGCATTCAATCAAGGTTTGTTATATTTTTCTACAGCATGGAAGGTAGACATTTGATGCACGACATCTGTGCCAGAACTCAATGTAACCCCATAGTATTCACCCGCTTATTTCCCTCCAGTCTATTCTCTGTCACCGACCCGTCCATTCTCCCTAATTCTCTCTCTCTGCCGCCTTGCATTAGAAATTAGTTATAGTGGCCAGCCAGTCAACCTTCCAGCACATTGATAGTATAAGGGAAGGACCTTGAGCAGTTTATAGGGAGAAAATGCTAACTTAGCCCCCTTTAATCACTCTAGCAATCTTTACTTTGTGCTGTAAGTCAGGCATCCAATGATGGAGATAGTCCAGAGGGCACAGATTCTCTAGAACATTTGCATATTTTTCTTTGGTGTTCTACTCAATCAAGAGAAAGAGAGAGAGAGAGTGAAAACTAATGGCAAATGCCTTTCTATTTGTGCTACCTCAGTCTATTCCTTTCCCTTTATTCTTTTGGTGGTTATATTTGAGCATTTATTTCAGATACGCCTCCTGTTTATGTCACCGGGTCTATGTGCCTGTGATGCTGCTGCAAGTGACATTTTCATTAAGCATGTACCTCAACATACTTGTGCATAGGGTTGCCAACTTTCTCACTCCCAAATAAAGGATAATAGGTCAAAATTCCCGATGGCCATTCGTTGACCGACTGGGCCGTGGCTGGGTGAATGATGGGTTGGCCCGGGTGCTGGACTGCACACAAAGCTCAGCCGGCAGGGCAGCTGAGGAGTTTAGGCCCGCACGACGTCCGCCACCCCATCCAACTCATGAACCGATGATCAGCCATGCATGAGAAGGAGGGCGGTAAGCGAAGGTCCGAAGGTCGGACAGCTGGCCGGGCTGCCGACCGACAGGGCCACAGGCGAGGCACTGCATGGGCTGCACTTCATTGGGATGGGTAAGGCGGGGCCAGATGCGACCCTCCCACCCGATAGTCCCCTCGACCCGAGTAGTAGCAGTCAAATATGGGACAAGGGCGGTCCCATACGGGACAAACTAATCTAGCCCAAAATACGGGATGTCCTGGCTAATACGGGACAGTTGGCATTTGACCAGAAACACAACTTGACTTGCTTCTTTGCCAAGAGTTCTATTATTCTGCTCACTCTCTCTCTATTATTCTCTATTATTCTGCAGGAAAATGTTCCCAATGTTGGGGGAGTCCAGAACCACGGGGGCCACAGTCCAAGAATAAAGGGGAGGCCATTTAAAACTGAGATGAGAAAAAACTTTTTCACCCAGAGAGTTGTGAATTTGTGGAATTCTCTGCCACAGAAGGCAGTAGAGACCAACTCACTGGATGGAATTAAAAGAGAGTTAGATAGAGCTCTAGGGGCTAGCAGAATCAAGGGGTATGGGGAGAAGGCAGGCACGAGTTATTGATTGGGAACGATCAGCCATGATCACAATGAATGGCGGTGCTGGCTCTAGGGGCCAAATGGCCTCCTCCTATTTTCTATGTTTTTATGTTTCTCTCAAGTCTCAAACCTGGATGACGCCGAAGCCTTTGCCAATGCCGACCCAATAAGGTATGTCCTCAAGCCACAAGGATGAGGCTGCAAAATACTAATTCCTTGTTCAAGAGCTGATTCTCAAGCCTCAACAATATGTCCTGTCTCTTCCTGTTTCACCTGTTGATTTTCCCTAATTGTCAACTTCTTTAAATCTGTGAATTTGCTTGAAACATTAGAACAATGTTTATATTTAACTTGTGGAAGGCATATTACGAGTCAGTTGTAATCCACCAGCATTGTTGATATTGTGAACAAACCATGATTTTTCAGCACAAAATTAGTAGGAGTCACTAATCTCACTATTCTCCAGCTAGATCATAGACTTTAGAGAAACAGTGCAGAAAAAGGCCCTTCGGCCCACCGAGTCCGCACTGACCAGCGATCACCCCATACACCAGCACTATCCTACACACTGGGGACAATTTACAATTTTACCACAGCCAATTAACCTACAAACTTGTATGACTTTGGAGTGAGGTAGGAAACCAGAGCACCCAGAGAAAACCTATGCGGTAACAGGGAGAACGTACAAAACTCTGTACGGACAGCACCCCTAGACTCTGGCCATGTAAGGCAGCTGTATCTGTGTCTTTGCGATTCTTCTGTTTCTCTCACTTGGGTTGAAACTGACATGTTTTGATTCATTTAGTCCCCTGAGATGAAGCTTTCTACATTCAACCAAAATCTGCACCATTTTCAAAACACAAAACATGACTGGATCCAAATCTTGGATTTGGAAATATAGTTAGACCACCACTTTCAAGCCAAATGACACATAGAGAAACCTATAACCAACTTGATCTAAAATTGATAATTTCAGGCAAACGGCAATGTAGCCATGTAGAAACAAGGAACCACAGATGCTGGTTTACACAAAAGGACCCAAAGTGTTGTAAAGGCTCTGTCTTACGTGTTTGCGGTCATCGGCGGTGAAGCGCGGCTTCGCCTGTAGAGTGGACCGCACGGCAACGGCGAGAGCGCCGAGCCTATGCCACGGGAGCGCCGCACGGATGCTGCACGGGGGCCGAGTGATTCAAATACGGCTGGTCCCACGTGCTTGCGGTAAGTAAAAAAAAGGGCGGGCCGACTGCGATGACGTCGGCCCGCCGCACGTGACTCACCAGCGGAGGCTGTGGCGGCGGCCGTCCTGATCGCGGCGCTGTAGCGGTGGCTGTGCCAGCGGCCGTGCCGCACACGTGCCTCACTGGCGGAGGCTGTGATGGTGCAAGTTCGACGCACGGCGCTCGAGCCACACTGGCGGCGGCTGTGGCGGCGGCCGTGCCGCACTCGTTCATCACTGGTGGAGGCTGTGCGGTAGGAAAATATTTTTCAACAGTGTAGGTTTTATTTTAGCACCGTGCGGTGTTGGGAACAACGCCGCACGGCCCCGGAATTGTGCGTTCTCACGAGTGCGCGGTCTATGGCGGCAGATTCTTCCCGTTTTGCCGCCAATGACCGCAGACTCGTGAGACAGGCCTTTAACTCAGTGGGTCAGGCAGCATTCGTGGAGGAAATGGACAGCTGACGTTTTGGACCAAGGCCCTTCTTCAGACTCTCATTGATCCCTTTCTATGATTTCTGCTGTTCCCCTGCTCTTCGTGTTCTTTTCTTAAGTTTTGATTTAATTCCCTCCGTGATTGCCTTGCAATTGAAGAGCTAAAATAGTTTTAGCTCAGTTATCTGACTAATACTATCAGCAATTTAAATTAAACCTGCTTACTAAATTGCCACTGGACATCTGTCAGTGCCTTTGCTAAATATCCCAATCGTTAAATTTCTTGAAACATGGAAACATTGAAATCCTGGCATGCTGTTACCAAAGATAACTATTGGGTAGAAATTTGAAAGAAAATTACATGACATAGGCCAACACCATTTAGGTTCATTCATACAGAATCTACCATCAGCTATTTGCAAGATCAGTTTAGTTCCGAAGTGATTGCCTCTGGTTCTCTATTTGTAATCTACACAATTTACTTTCAAATAACTTTTTCACCTTTACTGCCTCCATGTTATGTAATATCTAAAATATTCCATGAAATCTTTAACCAAAGAGCCCAGACTTGGTTCTTTAGGTTTGCTCAATTTGGGTGTTTTTTTTTATGTGCGAAGGAACTGCAGAAGGTTTAAACTGAAGATAGACACAAAATGCTGGAGTAACTCAGCGGGCCAGGCAGCATCTCTGGAGAGAAGGAATGGGTGACGTTTCGGGTCAAGACCCTTCTTCACCCATTTCTTCTCTCCAGAGATGCTACCTGTCCTGCTGAGTTACTCCAGCATTTTGGGTCTTTTCTACTTTGGTCCAGATTTGCAGTCAGAAGCAAAGGAATGATGATTGCCATTGATATGATAGAAATCTCCCCATAATGATCCAGTAATGTGAAGGGATTGCATTTTCATACTTGTGAAATAGTTTATTTTAGGATCTGTTGATATTTGATGGAATAAAGCTTTATTATACCAATAAAAATTAATTCAGACCTCATGCAATAATGTGTCAAATTTTCACAATATCTTACACAACGACTAGTTTGTAAGAAATTTCCATCAGTTCCAGCGATTGTTCATTGATTGAGGTGAAGGCCACAAATGGTGTAGCCTACACATATACACTGGTGTACAGTAGAGAGCATATTGACTGGTTGCATCATTGCCTGGTCTGCCAACTCGAACACCCAGGAATGAAGATGATTGCAAAGAGGAGTGGGCAATATCTAGTCCATCACAGGCTCCAATCTTCCCACCATCTAAGGGATCATCAAGAGTTGCTGCTGCAAAAAGGCAGCCGGCATCATCAGAGACCTACATCACCCTGGCCACACTCTCATTTCAGTCCTGCTATCTGGAGAATGAATGCTTTATTGTCACAAGTGACAAGTCACAGTGAAATTCTTTGCTTGCATACCCAAGGTACGCAAATAGTCGCCCATGAAGGGCGCTTACAAAATTACAAATTACCCCCCTCCTGTGCAAGTTCCCACTTTGTTCTTACCCCCACTCCTCCCTCCCTCACGGCAGTCCCCGCACGCAGGGTCCTCCTTTGTTCTTTCCCCGGGCAGCGGCATCCTCAGTTCCACACGGTCCATCCTCGTCCGTCGGTTGGCGCCATCATCGACTGCCGCACCGACCTCCCCACTAACACTGCCGGTTCCTCTCCGGACGCCTCCGTGCCGCCATCCCAGGCCCCAGCCGTGGGCTCCGCAGACCCAGTGGCCGTTGGCTGTGGGCTTCGTCAACCCGCGAGGCTCCAGTCCACGAGGCTTCGGCCTCGGCTTCCCAGCAGCACCTCCAGAAGGTGTAGGAAGATGTAGGAACCTGAAAGCTGTAACATCCAGGTTCAGGAGCGACTTCTCCCATACAACATCACAACCTCCAATTAAGCTTCGAACTACATGGGGAGCATTGTTTTTGTCTTTGCACTATTATTATTTATTTTTTATATACTGCACTTTTTTCAGTGTTTAATATGTTTACAGTGTACAATGTTTACATATCTGTTGTGCTGCTGCAAGTAAGAATGTCATTGTTCCATTTTGGGACATATGGGAATAAAATACTCTTGACTTTTTACTTGACGATTGAATCATGACCATTAGGCTCAGGATGTCTTGGTTAAACTGTTCATGTGCATAAATCCCAAAGTTGGTGTTGATTCCATTGAGTAATGATGGTGAATGCTTGACGTTGCTATTGACAAATCCAGGTCAGTGCATATGTAAATTGTTCATTCTAAGCATACCCCCAGTCTAGTTTCAGTCAAAAATCACTGAATCAAGCACTTGAACTAATCTTTATTTTAACAAAACACAATTACAGTTCCTGTACCTATCCCACCGTGGGTTCGATCCTCGTATCTGCCTGATCAAGGCCTCTAGGCCTCGCTCAAACTGAGACACTCCAGAAGGTCACGCAGTCCCAAGCGCTCTCCCAGAAGATCGACGCTGGACCTCGTGCCAACGGACTTTTATAGGTCCCGGGACCTTGAGGGGCCGATCCACATGGGGATGGTCTCTTAATAATCCAATTACAGATATCGATTAACCCCATCCATAACAGACATTTCCCTAACCCAATAATATAGCAGCTTAATACATTGTATTCAAACAGGACTTCTCAAGGAAGCCAACTTAGAAACATTTATTCTGATTTGCAAGAAACCCAGACAAGGCTCAATACCTCATCCAATCAACACTCAGCAAAGTAGAACTCTGCAACATTATTTACAATTATTTACAAGGTGTATGTCTGGTTTGCAGCCATCCAATCCATTCTATGCATTTTGCACCTAATTGACATGGTCTGCAGATGTTCTTATTCTTTTCTTGCAACTTGTATCTAGGCTCTAGACACACTGGCACCACTCCACAGCTTGTCCCAGTTCTGCAGAGAGCAATTCCAAATTGACCAAATCTCCCAGAAGCCCTGAAGTTTTTACTCCATTTTAAAATCCTAGCCTCTCCAATTTGGTCAGGATTAACATTTATATATCATGCTGCACTCCCTGAATATCTGCTTTTTCTTTAGGTCACCTACACAAGACCCAGCATCCAAAATGTGGTTGACCTTCTCAGAAATTCTTTTGGCTCTGTATTTCACTTTCGTACTGACTTTGTCTGAAGAAGAGTCTCGACCCGAAACATTACCCATTCCGTCTCTCCAGTGATGCTGCCTGCCTCTAAAGAGTTTCTCCAGCATTTTGTGTCTATCTTCTTGTTGATTATCATCTGGAAATCATAGAATGATAGAAACATATCCATGCCAATCCTGATGTCCACCTACGCCGATCACATTTGCAAGTATTAGGCCCATAACCCTCTCCGTCTTTCCTATCAAAGTACCTCTACAAATGCATTTTGCCCATTGTAATTGTAACCTCCTCCATCAGTTCCTCCAGCAGCACTTTGCAGCTAACCTCCCATCTCCGTGTGTAAAACCTACTCCTCAGATCTCCTTGAATATCCTATTTGTTATCTATACCTTGTCCTAATTTATTAACCTCATTCCTCTGCCTCACATATTTCAATGTGAATGATGTCTGTTTAAGCAATTGCTCCTTATAACTGCAGCCCTCCATGTTAGGCACCATCCTGCTGAATTTCCTCTGCACTGTGCTCAGCAATCTTCAGTGGCCCCCACCAGCTCTTCCCCTGCTATTTATGGAGCTCTGGTTAAAGAATTGCAAGCAGTTTTTATTGCTTTGATCATTAGGTCCTCAATAGTGTTGGCAAGAGCCAAGACACATTTAAATCCGATGGCAATCATTGCAAAGTATGTCTTCAATTAGCAATATTTTTTTTTATTGAGTGATGCAGTAGTTAATGAATGAATTTATAATATTTTTATGTTCATATATGGATCTTGTAGCAAGTTAGCTGGAGAACTGCACTTCCTGAGAACCATACTCCATGAACTTTCAGGGAATCAGTTCAGTACAGATAATGAATGCTTCCTACTGTAAAATAACACACTTGTCCTTTTTATTCATGCCTCAGTAGAAGTTGCCCAAGCTAATGTTAAGTATTAATTCCGTAACAAGATCAAATTATTCATCTTGGGGAATATGATACTGTTAGTGGGATCATTTACTGCAGATGGCAGCTTTAAAGACACCTTTTGTTTTCGGCAGTGATTCAAAACGGAGTAGTACTTAGTACCCTGAGATCATGTTGTCTAACATTTTGGCCAACACATAACTTGAAGCAGAGATCACAAGCTTCTGTCAGTGAATTTGTTAGTACTTGTTATCTTCAATACTTTGCTGAGTCTCTTATATGTAGACAACTTAATTTGTCATTGATCGTGTCATTTCATGTTATAAACAATATTTTGGGGGGAACAGCAATAAATTCATAACATATTATAAAATATATTTCACTACTTTTATATCTCTTTAAAAGTCTTAACATGAAAAAGTCAACAGTGGTTGTACTATTATTGCAAAGAAGGGAATACCAGGCTTTCAATTCAAGGTGGTTTTATGCTGTCCTAAAAGCCTGACATTTAACATTCCTAAATATTCATAAATACCAGGTATATATTTTTTAATGGAACAACATATCATCTGTGGCATTTCTCATGATGACTCTGAAATAATCTGGATGTAACCATATTCTCATCAGATAATTCAGATGCAAGCCCTCCCTAGGTTACAAATGCTTGGTTTATGGAGCTCACAGCAGAGCAGCAGAAAAACAACCTGTTTACATATGATATGCCCCAGATTTCCTGTCCCATGGAAATGATTTCCACGTACCTCGACTCCATCCTATCCCTCCTGGTCCAATCTCTCCCAACCTATGTCCAAGATACCTCACATGCCTATTGCCTCTTTAATGACTTCTGCTTTCCAAACCCAAACTTCCTCATCTTTACTATGGGCGTTCAGTCACTCTACACCTCCATCCCCCACTAGGACGGCCTTAAAGCCCACGGTTTCTTCCTTGACCGTAGAACCATCCAATTTCCCTCTACTAACACTCTACTCCGCCTAGCAGAGCTGGTCCTCACCCACAACAACTTCTCCTTTGACTCCTCTCACTTCCTCCAAGTCCAAGGCATAGCTATGGGTACTCGCATGGGCCCCAGCTATGCCTGCCACATTGAACAATCCTTGTTCCAGACGTACACTGGCCCTATCCCTGAACTCTATCTCCAATACATTGATGACTGCATTGGACGTGCAACTTGAACGTCCAGGAGCGAAAAAGACTACAAATAGTTGTGCCTGCTGCCCAGTCCATCACCGGCTTTGACCTCCCCACCGTCGAAGGGATCTATCATAGTCGCTGCCTCAAAAAGGCAGCCAAAATCATCAAGGACCTACATCATCCTGGCCGCACACTTATCTCACCACTGCCATCAGGAAGAAGGTACAGGAGCCTGAAGACTGTAACGTCCAGGTTCAGGAACAGCTGCTTCCCCACAACCATCTGTCTATTAGAAAACAATGAATAAGCTGTGAGCTCTGAACTGCAAAAGACTATATTATTATTTGTTATTTGCACTATATTTCTTATTTATTGAACTTTTTCTTTTTTTTCCTGTTATATACAATGTTTACATATTAACATACTCTGTTGTGCTGCAGCAAGTAAGAATTTCATTGTCCCGTCCGGGACATATGACAATAAAACACTCTTGACTCTTGACCTCCTGCACCCATGCAAAACTCATGGACCATCAATTTCACCACCAATTTTCATCCTGCACGTGGACCATCTCTGACACCTCCCTCCCCTTTCTTGATCTCACAGTCTCCATCACAAGAAATGGACTATTGACTATTGAGGGACAATTTTACCAAGCCAATTAACCTGTACATCTTTGCAGTGTTGGAGGAAACCAGAGCTCTCGGGGAAAACCCATGCAGGTCATCGGGAGAACATACCTGGCAGAAGAGAATTGGTGGTCACGATGGCCGATCTCCCAGGACGAGGCTGTCCTATTGCAGTTCAGGTGTGCTGCCGCCTGTGATGTCCCCAAGTGCAGAATACTCGACGGCAAAATTTGTGGTAGTGGGGGACTGTGTTCGCAAAAAAAGTGTGGCACAGTGGTGCAGTGGTAGAGATGCTGCCTTTCAGCGATTGAGGCACCAAAGACCCAGGTTCGATGACGACTACGGATGCCGTCTGTACGGAGCTTGTACATTCGCCCCATGACGGTGTGGGTTTTCTCCGAGATCTTTGGTTTCCACCCACACTACAAAGATGTACAGGTCTGTAGGTTAATTGGCTTGGTATAAGTGTAAATTGACCCTCGTGTGTGTGTAGGATAGTGTTAGTGTGCCGGGATTGCTGGTCAGTGTGTACTCAGTGGGCCGAAGGACCCGTTTTCATGCTGTATCTTTAAACTAAACTAAACATACAAACTCCATAGAGACAGCACCCTTAGTCAGGATCGAATCCAGGTCTCTGGCGCCGTAAGGCAGCAACTCTATTACTGCGCCATCGTGCCGCCCTCTAAGTACCCTCTAAGTAGGGTTGCCAACTTTCTCACTCCAAAATAAGGGACAAAAGGCAATTCGATGACCTACTCGGCCGTGGTTAGGTGAATGATGAGTTGGCCTTGGTGCTGGACCTCTAAATAACCTTGCGATATACCTTGGAGAAATTAGCTTTCAATTCCACTCAACTCACTTAGTCCATGGGGCTTTTAGACACCAGCTAAATGATGCAGAAAAACCATGAACAAAAGCAAACAAGCAGACGGGAATGATAAGCTGGAAAAATGCAACTGGTCGCTCAAGCCAGTCTCTCATTTTGTTGACACAAAGGACTGCAGATGCTGGAATCTGCATCAAATATTTTATGGCCTTCATTTTTCCTTTTCAACTCGAAATGTCGACCCATTTTCCTCCACAGTTGCTGCCTGACCCGCTGACTTCCTACAGCAGCTCTCCTTTGTTCCCCACATTTTCATGCCTGAATCATCAAGTCTGGACTCTTCCTGTTTCCATGGCAAACACACATTTCCTTCAAACTGCCAAGCAATTCTCTAGGAAAACCGAGAGCCAAGGAGGGCATACTTGTAATGGCCCTGTCTCACGGTGCGAGTCCACCCTCGAGTGATCCCGAGTGAAAGAAAAAATAGTAAGATGAAACGAGAACTTACCAGTTTGTAGTTTGATCGTTATTTTATGAGGAGTTACGATGAGCGATTACGTGAAGAAGGCCGTCAGCCCGCATGCGCGTCAATCTTCAAAGCAGCGGTGTGAAATCACAGATAACAGTTGTTGAACTGAACATAGTAAGATTTAGAGAAGACTAGTACTACCAGATGATCTTTATGATATGAGGTTTGGGAGCGGGGGGCACGTAATCGCTCATCGTAACTCCTCATAAAATAAAGATCAAACTTCAAACTGGTAAGTTCTCGTTTAATCTTACTATTTTACTTCGGAGTCACGTGAGTGACTACGTGAAGATTTTAAAGCTGTGATTTCATGCCGTGAACACGAGTCCACACAACACAACTGCATCAGTTGACCACAGATGATTGAACATTCAAAAAGCATTCAGACATGACATAGATTGAAACATGCTGATGTTTTTAAATGTACAAATAATAATAATAGTAACCCCTTTCATCCAAGAGGAAACTATAAAACAGAACCTAAAATAGGGTGGCAAATACACTCGGTCTGGCAATGGGTTAGTTGTCAAATAATTGGAAAGGTTTATTCGTTAGACCATCCTGCAGCCGCTAGGATGTGGTCCAGCGGAACATCCATAACCCTAGCTGCTGATGTTGTTGCAGCACTGGTGGAGAGAGATTGAGACTGCCAGTGATCACTCCAGCACAAGCCAGACCACAATATAACCACCTGGAGGTGGTCTGTACTGATACGTTTTTATGAGGTTTTATGTAACTAACAAACATAGCTAGTTCAGAGCCTCTAAGGCTCTAGGTGACCTTAACAAACTGTTGTAGATGTGTGACAACACACAACCGAAGGTCCATAGGGTATGCCAACCTCTAGTTTGAAACCTGATGCCCCTGGTCTGCTCTGCTTGCTAAGTCATAATATAAAATGTTATAGTCTACAGATGTAACCATCTTGTCCAGTCGTAGCTTACGCAACGACTGGATCTGTTGCGCTGTAACCAGCGCCATGAGCATAACCTCTTTGTAAGTGAGTTTGACAAAGGACAGGGATGTAGTTGGAGCCCATCGGCGAAGCAGCGTCAGCACAATGTCAACATCCCATATCTCTGAATCCCTGGGCCTGAGAGATTTTGAGTTGAAGATATGTTTCATAAATCTGGCTATCAGTGGGTGAGATCCAACAGAGTGATGTCCCGATCCCAGCAACAAGTATGACGACAAGGCACTACTGGCACAAACTCTATCCCTCGTAAAAATTAGTTTAGAGAGGAATTGCAAAAACATCTGTTATACGTGTCGTGTCATACGTATGTTGGACTGTAAACAGAATACTTCCCACTAATGATATGGGGGATGCACAATTTCTTGGTACTATCTCTCCAGGCCTCAGTGATCATGACCAACGTACGACCAGACAATCCGAGCCCTAGGTAAGGTCTTCTCATACTCTGAATCAAAGATTTGATTCGATCATGCAGTGGATGGTCCTCCCCAGTCACGGGGTGAACCAGCAGATTCCTGCGTATGGGAACAGCCATAAAAGGCTCTGTTCTAATTCCCAACATGAGTGGGAATCATGGCTGCGTAGGCCAGTCAGGCATTCCAAAATGCTTTAGGCGGAGTCTTGCTGGTTTTTAGCAAGCACCGACTGATGAGGCAAATTGGAGGGAACGTATAAAAGACATTCCTCCCTAGCGTAGCAAGAATGCATCTACCGCTACTGCCCCTGGGTCTACACACTTAGGTAACTGGTGATTGAGTTGAGCTGTGAACTAATCGATATTACCTTTTCGGTTTTAGTTTATGGAGGTAAATAATGAGACCTACTTACCAGTGTCTCTAACTCCAGGTCCCTTACCTTTGCTGGAGTTTCAGCGAAGTTTTATTCGTATACTCTGTCCACGTGTTCGTTATTCCCATTAGATGCTGCGCCAACTTCTCTTGTAGTGGCTAGTCCGTCCCCGACGGAGCAGCAATTTTAGAGGCAAAGCACACCGCTTCCCCTCATGCGATTGTCGTACATTATGCATTAAGCATGGGATCCCAGCACATAGTCATATTCGGGTTCCTGTTTGGAGGTAATCCATACTAACCTTTGACACTCTTTTAGAGTGGGAGTAATTGCACCTGAACCAGGTGTACCATCCGTATCCTCAAATTGTCTGTGCATGCTTCTTTACCAAGCATGTTTTGCGACCATCTCCCATAGTCTTTTGGATGGGAGGTAACGCAAACCTTGAACCAAGGCACCTGTAGGCATGTGACTTGAACTGCCTGTGTATGCATCCGTGACAGGAGGCATAATATATATGGCTCCATCTTCATCCGTCCGAATGGGAGGACTTATGCAACCTTAACCAGGAGCTGCCTCAACCATCTTCATCCTTCATACATTCGAATGGGAGGACTTATGCAACCTGAACCAGAAGCTACCTCAGGCATGTGTGCATGTATTTTAGCACCATCTCCATCACTACGTTCAACTGAGTGGGAGGAATTGCAACCCTGAAACAGGTGTCGCTTCAGGCACATGTGCACTCTTCTGTAGCACCCTCTACCACTCCGCTCATTTGAGTGGGAGGAAATTTGCAACCCTGAACCAGGAGCTGCTGCCTGACATGCCTTAGGATGGAGCGTTCTTTGACTGCGACGAGTTGCAATCTTGTCTGACATAGATGCCCAAGACTTGGCACTCACTCTGAGTTGGGGTTGTCAGGTTGCTTCCTTCAGCAGCCGCCAAGACTAGCTGTGCAAATCGATGCTCTGTTGGTATCTTCATTTACCAAACAGGCTGCACATGCTAGTGACTCCAAGTCCTGCTCCTTTCCGATGCCAATGCAGTCTACAGGGAAGGACTGGAGTGCCTCTGCCCCCCGTACGCCAGACATAGACAGAGAAATGCTGGTAAAAAACCTGCCAGTTATTTGTCATGGGCGGAGACGTTTACATGAATGAAGACGCCCATCCCAGTTAAATCAGAGATTTGATCACTTTATTGATATGAAAAAAGTTCGCGTCTGGGGGATGAATCTTCCATAGTCCCTTTAATTAGCGGAATTACCATGACGCCACCATGTGTGCTCGCACAGGTGACTGATAGGTATTGCTGAACAAGGCTTTCCAAGCCAGGGATCTATAATGCCACGGCAGGTCCGATTCCACTACACAATTTATTGGTGTAAGTGATAAATAATATAGCTTGTAAAATCTCTCTATTAACACAACTAAATTGGCATGATGATACATATTATGATACCAAGAACAAACCCCTGAACTGATAAATTAGTCAGAGGATACCAGCATAATGGTGCCCACCCTGTATAGCCATACTTTTTAAAAGAATACACTATACCTGCTACTGCCATAGGGGTGTTTATCTAGTAATGTGAGAGGAACTCTGCCTCCCCCGGGTATTCTGGAACCTTACTGATGAATTGCAGTATGTGCCATGGACATACTTCCGGGGTAGGAGACAGTCACACACTGACCTTTCGTACTCCTCTCCACAGAGAGGGAGATTAGTGAGTAGCCCTGTGCACAGGCGCTGCCATAGGCCCCCGTGGACCTGCGCTGATATGTTCCACCATATCAGGATGGGTTAAACGTCCATGGACGTACCCTTGTAGTCGGAGGGGAACCCTCCTTGCCGGGCTCCAGCCCAGGCCTCTCCGACTCCGTATGGTTGCCTACCTTTTGGGCTGCCGAAGTCAGAGTTGCTGACTCACGGTCAGCGACTTGGGTAGCGAACCCGACGGCCACTGGCTACCCGCTCTCCCGCGGTCCGTAGCCGGCATTCCCGCGGACTGTAGTTTTCCCGCGGCTCGTCCGGAAATCGCCCGAATTTAAAAAGCACTCGGGAGTCGCTGACCGCACTGTCAGCGACTCAGGCAGCAAACCCGATGGCCGCCAGCTACCCGCTCTCCCGCGGTCCGTAGCCGGCATCCCCGCGGTCCATAATAGGTTTCCCCACGGTCCGTCCGGGTTTTGCCGCGTATTACTATATCCAACAGGAAAACTCTGCGAAGAGAGATTCCTGCAACAAAAGGACAACCTGAAAAGTAAGTTCGAAAACTTACCTGTAGGATTTGAAACTTACCGCTGGAGGAGCGACGCGCCGCCAGCCAGTCATTGCGCAATGCGGTAGACGTAATGACGTGCATGCGGGCTGACGGCCTTCTTCACGTAGTCACTCACGTGACTCCAAAGTAAAATCACACTCGTGGTTGTCTACGAGATTCCAAGTTTATGTTCACGAGTTTAAACGAGTTCCCACGTGTATGTCTAAGTTTGCCGTTTACTTCTCATTTCTGCGATGTACCAAATTCCTCTCCCGAGTTACCAAGTTCCTCTCCTGAGTTACTCTTGAGCCAACCGTGAATGAAGGTCTGTTTTAAGTATCAAATAGAGGAGCTGGATAGCATCTCATACAGTAAGTATATTCTGATTCAGTATTGAAAGTTATTCAATTTCAGAACTTAAAAAAACTAGGCAGGATCTCGGCCCCGAACTCGCTGCCATTGTGCAGCAAGGAGGCAGTGGCGGCGAAGCAACAGTGTTAAAGAAGACAGCTCCATCTTGCGGCTTTGAGTTAAAGATAGAATTCAGCGCAGCCGCATCTATTGATATGACCTACAAAGGGAAAATGCACACCGTCCAGTGCCAGAGCGTTTCCCTCTGCTTCATATACGTGGGAATTCCCTCAGTATGGTCACTCAGCGGGACAGGCAGCATCTCTGGAGAGAAGGAATGGGTGATGGGATGATGTTTCCAAAATTCTGCTGCGTCTTTGTGTTACTCCAGCACTGTGTGTTCACTTTTTGTCAACCAGCATCTGCCCTTTCTTGTGTATGACATTATTTGTATCCGTGGCAGTTGATTGTCGCTCCCTTCAGTTTCCCAGGGGGTCGGGACGGGACTGGAGTTGGGAGGGAAAGGTGGAGGGGGGGTGGAGGGGAGGGTAATGGGGGGAGGAGGGAGGGGGGGTTGGCGTGACTTAGTATGGGAGACAAGTGTAGGAGAGGTGTACTGACTGTGTGGGCAGACACTTTGGTAGTGATTGCCCACCAGTCTCAAAAGCCGCTGTGTCTCCCTGTCCCTGGGATAGCAGGGGGCAATCAAACAGCACAATACCCCCCTCCCCCTCCAACCTTGCTTCAGTTTCCTGGGTCCAACTCAGAGAGAAGTCTTCCCCCTTTCCAGGGTTAATCGCTCCACTGTTTATAATGCTCTCTGCATTATGAAGTCCTCGACAGTGAACCCCATGGGCAATCACTACCAAAGTGTCTGCCCACACAGTCAGTACACATATCTCCCGTACTAAGTCACCCCAACCCCCCCCCTCTCCTCCACTCCCCTCCCCTCCTCCCTCCTCCCCCCCCACCTTTCCCTCCCAACTCCAGTCCTGTCCCGACCCCCTGGGAAACTGAAGGGAGCGACAATCAACTGCCACGGATACAAATAATGTCATACACAAGAAAGGGCAGATGCTGGTTGACAAAAAGTGAACACACGGTGCTGGAGTAACACAAAGATGCAGCAGAATTTTAGAAATGTCATCCTGTCACCCATTCCTTCTCTCCAGAGATGCTGCCTGCCCGCTGAGTTAAAGAGTGCCCACGGTAGACTCGCGAGTCACTACGGTAAACTCACGGGCTACTACGTTCTTACAACGAGTTTAAATCTTTCAAATTTTAACTTCAAGAGTAAATTTGACTCGTGGAAATCTTTAATCATGTTTAAAGTTTTTCAAGATTTAACAAGTTTCCCAGGTACCTGCCGTTAGCGCCACGAGTCGCTAAGTTGCGTCCACGAGTTCCGACGTTCCCGCTACGTTAATTGTACGTGATTACCACGGGTTTCATTTGTTTTAAACTTGGGGTCACTTGTGGGTCGACTCGCACCGTGAGATACGGGTTTAACAGTGTTGCAATGGTATTTTCCTGACTTACTCTGATCAGCACCAAAGGAGATCCGTTAGATCACGACCTGCAGCAGTTCAAAGGGACACACCTTTACGTAATCAAACTCTTCCTGGATCCTTTAGGAATTATATATTCATTAAGCTTTAAAATAATATGGCAGTGTAATGTGAAGGATCAGGATACTTTTAAATTATGCATTTTTGTTTCAATATTAATGTTTTTAAATGTTAAATACGTTCATATTCACTCTTCCAAATACCAAAGTCTAGCTCTGCATGATGACCATAACTAAAAACACTTGCAGCAAATTGGTATATTAAAAAAATGTATTAAAATCAGGTCTCGGGTGGCTGTGAGTTGGAACCTTGCCTGGAGTCAGGAACACTGTCTGGTGTGGTGCTGAGAAACCCCTGAGGTTTGAACTATGTTGTGCTGAGTTTGAACACAAAGTGCTGTAGTAACTCTGCGGGTCAGGAAGCATCTCTGGAGGTCATGAATAGGAGACATTTCAGGTTGGGATCTTTCTTCAGACTGTACTGAGTTTGTTGATTATGGCCTATTTGTGTCAGGGTGCATTGTTAACTGCATTAAAAGTGACAACCTAGTACTTCTCCCCCCTACTGATATCAATCTGAAGAAAGGGGCTAACCCAAAACGGCACCGATCCCTGTCCTCCAGAGATGCTGCCTGACCCAACATTTGTTGCTCCAGCATTTTGTTGCTTCCCTTAAAGAAGGATCACAAAGATCATACTTGTATTATGATACTTTGTGGTACTTTTCAATTGAAGAAAATTACAGTTGTTTAATAACTGTGGTTAGCAACCCTTTCAGTGTTACATGACCTGTTAGTGTATTTGCAAAGTAATCGTGGCAAAATGTGATGGCTATTGGTTTCAGCTTCTCAACAGATTTCCTCGCTAAGTTTTTCATTTATTATCTGTTATCTTCAAAATCTCCTGTCCTATTGTTGGTGACTATTTTCTGTTGTAAATTAGTGTCAACAAACTCCATTCTTGGACTGAGGATTCTCCTTGTTAAATGGATCTCTGCCACATGAACAGATGATGGGGCAGTACTGTGGTGCAGTGGTAGAGTTGCTGCCTTACAGCATCATGGATCTCGGTTTGATTCTGACTACGGGTGCTGCCTATGCATACTTTGCATGTTCACTGGGTCCTCTGGGTTGCTCCGGTTTCCTCCCACATTCCAAAGATGTGCAAGTTTCTAGGTTAATTGGCTTCTGTAAAAAGCATTGTTCCTAGTATGTAAGAGAACCAATGTACAAATGATCAGAGGTCAGCATGGACTCGATGGGCCGAAGGCCCTGTTTCCACACTCAGGACAACAGAATTTTTAGAATTCTCAAAGTCAAAAGGATTACTAATTGCATTCTTTATACTTTGCTGAAAATTAAGTGTGTGCTCTCTTGGTATAGATCTGATCCAAGCCCAGATATATCAGGCACAGAAACAAGGCATCAGGATTTGCTATATGCATCATGGTGTGTAGACAGTTTATTCAAGCAAAACCAAACTCTGAAAAATATCCCAATGTTTATCTTGCACTGATTTTTAAGTCAAGGGAGTTTTATTTTCATATGTCCAAAAATGGAACAACGACATTCTTGTTTGCAGCAGCACAACCCATATGTAAACATAATATACTGTAATTATAATAATTAACAACAACAAAAGTTGTTTAATATATATAGCTTGACGGTTGTTGGGAAGAAGCTGTTCTTGAGCCTGGCATTACAGTTTTTAGACTCCAATACCTTCTTGATTGGGCAGTGTTCACCATTTTTTGCAATCATCTTTGCTCCAGGGCATTTGAGTTGCTGAACCAGGCCATGATTCAAGAGAGTACAGACTTTCTTTATGATTGCATCAATGTGCTTAGTCCAGGACAGATCTCCAAGAGAAATGTACACCCAGGAATTTGAATTTTTTTACTCTTTCAAAAGAGGTTTGTGGATCCTTGACCTTCCTCTTCCAGAGTCAACAATCAGTTCCTTGGTCTTACTTGCGTTGAGAGCAAGGTTGTTGTTCTGGCCCCACTGAGCCAGTTAATCGATCGCCCTCCTATACTCTGTCTCGTCATCATCTGCGATTTGTTCAACAATGGTTGGAAATATTTGGAGCTGATTGGGCACCATCTAAGCTATAACAATGGTGGCAGGAGGAGGGGCACCGCGATGGTCAGATTGCTTTGTAGCCAAGGATACTGGAGGGAAGAGACAGATCCAGCTGACTGAATGATCTTCATTTCAGTTTCAGTTTAATTTATTGTCACGTGTACCGAGGTACAGTCAAAAGCATTTGTAGCGTGCTATCCACTCTGCAGAAAGACAATACATGATTGCAATCGAGCCATTTAAAGTGTATAGATACATGATAAGGGAATAATGTTTAGCGCAAGGTAAGGCGACCAAAGTCCGATCAAGGATAGTCCGAGGGTCACCAAAGAGGTAGATAGTAGTTCAGCATTGCTCTCTGGTTGTGGTAGGATGGTTCAGTTGCCTGATAACAGCTGGGAAGATACTGTCCCTGAATCTGGACGTGTGCGTTTTCACACTTTTATACCTTTTGCCTGATGGGAGAGGGGAGAAGAGGGAGTGACCAGGGTGCAACACATCCTTGATTATGCTGCTGGCCTTGCCGAGGCAGCGTGAGGTATAAATTGAGTCAATAGAAGGGAGGTTGGTTTGTGTGATGCTGGACTGCGTCCACAATTCGCTGCAATTTCTTGCTGTCCCTGGATGGAGCTGTTCCCAAACCAAGCTGTGATGCACAGCTTGGCTTATTTAATGAGCCCGGTGTACTTGTTGCTGGTGAAAAGTTGAAGGGGACAGCAGGAGAGTATTCAGTGGAGAAGAAAACTCTTTAGAATTTTCAGTTAATTTCAGATCAGTTTAGACTGAGAGAGAAACATGTTTTAGTCCAGCTAGCTATGGTGAAGGATGCCTAATCCTGTTGCGTGCAAGAAGCCCATTAGAGGCTCGTCACTTCCTGCTTTTCAGTCCATCTTCACAGTGCATCGCATTGGGAAGGCTAGATATATTGTCAAGTTTGCCTGTCACATTGACCATTCCCTTTTTCTCTCTTCTACCTTCTAGGAAAAGATACAAGAACATGAAAGTGTGGACATACAAGCTTCTTCCCCAGTCCTATCCAACTCCTGAATTGTTTACCTCTCTCACACCTCATTAGTGGAGGTGGTACCATGTACTCTTACTTTTAACTCTACTTCATTGATTATTCTGTTATTGTACTTTAATATTCTTTCACACTACGCTTTTATAAGTTCATGTGAAAGGAACAGAATTAGGTAATTCGGCCCATTAGGTCAACTCCGCCATTTAATCATGGCTGATCTATCTTTCCCTCTCACCCCATTCGCCTGCCTGCTCCCCATAACCCCTGACAACCGCACTATTCAAGCAGGCTTTTAGCATTACAATCTTGCACCATTCTGCTATTTTACACTCATCAGTGTACTCATTATTGTATCTGTCATTACTGTATGTACACTGTTGTGTCTGTGACCTTTATGTGAACATGGAATTTAATTGCACCCTAATCTGTAATCTGTAACACATTCAAGTCTATATCAGAAATAAGGTAACAAAACGGGGCCGTTCTACTGGTTGTGGGGACAGAGAAATATATGGGGCTTTTAAGGAATCAGGGATAAGATCAGGCAATTGGTAGATGTGGTTAATAGATGATCAGACTTTAGGCTTTTGGGAATTTGAACGTACAGTGTGAGTGAGGAAATCTCATTGAAGCCTGCAATAAAAACTACATGAGTATTGTCTGTTAGTTTTGGTCTCCAGCTGTGATTCTCACAGGAGCCTTATAGTCAAGAAAATTCCAAGGTCAGTTTTGATACGCTTTTCATTACACAACCGAGTAATGATGTGGCAAGATGCACAACCAACATTGCAGGTACTTTGGAGAAAGCAGTTGCTTGTCCTAATTGTTTAAGCACAGACTTCACATGGCTGAGGTGGGAGGGTGGGTGCTCACAGAAAACAGCAAAGGACAGCTAAATCTAGCCTACTCTCCAACTCAAGGCTTCCCTTCAAATTTCAGGGTCAATCTTTGGTGTGATTGATCAAAGTCTGTGATTAAAATGTTTGTTGCTTAACTGATTTTTGAATAATTTGGTGAAGGGATTTTTTTTAAATTTATGTTTCTTTGTTCGACATTTGGATGACTACAATTAAAATCCATGAAATTGCTTACATATAAGGTAGCATTAAGATATAGTAAAACGATACCATATCGGTCACGGTGGCGCAGCGGTAGAGTTGTTGCCTTACAGCAAATACAGCACCGAACCGGACTAAAGGTGCTGTCTATACGGAGTTTGTATGTTCTCCACATGACCTGCGTTAGTTTGCTCCGAGATCTTCGGTTTCCTCCCACACTTCAAAGACGTATTGGTTGTAGGTTAATTGGCTTGGTAAATGTAAAATGGTCCCTAGTGGGTGCAGGATAGTGTTAATGTGGGATCGCTGGTCGGCGCGGACCCGGTGGGCCGAAGGGCCTGTTTCCATGAAGTATCTCTAACTATCAATAAATATTAATTGTACCTGCAGTAATACTGTAAATTGCAGCCACAGAGATGGTACGAAGTGGAAATAGTTGAAGTATTGTAAGTCAAAGAGCTGACAACAGGCCTGTCTGTGTCCTCTGGGGACAACAGATACAAGAAGCATATAATATTTAGATGCATCCAATCATTTTTGATAATTTTAGATTGTCCAATAATTTTGGATATGCCTTTGACTACAGATCCCTAATGTTGTGAGTAGGAAGGAGCTGCAGATGCTGGTTTAAACAGAAGATAGACCCAAAAATGCAGGAGTAACTCAGCTGGACAGGCACCATCTCCGGAGAGAAGGAATGGGTGATGTTTCAGGTTGAGACCTTTCTTCAGAATTATATCAGGGGAGAGGGAGATACATAGATAAGGGAAAGTAAGATGTGAAAACAGGACAAAGGGGATGGAGATCAAGGAGATTGTAGAACAGATTATATTTCGCTGGGTGAAGGTTACAACAAAGCAAACAGAGGTAAAATGTATTTGAAGCCAATCAGACTGGTCGGAGAACTGGGAAGGGGGAGGGATGGAGAGCGAGGGAAAGCATGAGTTACTTGAAGTTAGAGAAGTAAATGTTCATACCGCTGGGGTGTAAGCTGCCCAAGCGAAATATGAGGTGCTGTTCCTCCAATTTGCGATGGGCCTCACTCTGACAGTGGAGGAGGCCCAGGGCAGAAAGATCAGTGTGGGAATGGGAGGGGGAGTTAAAGTGTCCAGCAACTGGAAGATCAGGTGGACTGAGGAGAGGTGTTCAGCGAAACGATCGCTGAGCCTGCGCTTGGTCTCGCAGATATATAGGAATTCACACCTGGAACAGCGGATACAGTAGATGAGGGTGGAGGAGGTGGAAGTGAACCACTGCCTTACCTAAAAAAGGCTGTGGGGGTTCTTGGACGGAGTCGAGAGGGGATGTATAGGGGCAGGTGTTGCAGATGTTAATATTAGTCAAATTTAGACATGTTTCTACTTTAAAAATTTTGTTTTGTATTTTACTCTGTTAAACCCTGTCGAGGATGGCATGGTGGCACAGCGGTAGAGTTGATGCCTTACAGCTCCGGTCACCCGGGTTGGATCGTGACTACAGGTGCAATCTGCATGGAGTTTGTACTTTCTGCCCGTAACCGCGTGGGTTTTCTCCTGTTGCTCCGGTTTCCTCCCACACCCCAAAGACGTACAGGTTTGTAGGTTAATTGGCTTTGGTAAAAATTCTAAATTGTCCCTAATGTGTAGGATAGTGCTAGTGTATGGTGTAATCGCTGACTCAGGAAGCCGAAGGGCCTATTTCTGTGCTGTATCTCTATACAGTCTAAAGTCTAAACAAGACCATCGACATTGACTTAAAACTGTGTTTAAGTGCAACTGTTCTTTATTGCCATTTAGTAAGTAGAGTTAATAATCTTTGCACAGCTCAACTGCAATTTGTATGCATGCAAACTGTCAAATCCATGATAAACTGAAGTGTGATTAGTTGTTTTTTTATTATCGTCTGTCAGAAACTGACAATCAATTAATTCTGAATTATTTTAAAGCAATTGTTTTACTGTAAAGAGAGCTTTATTGAAAATAGGAATCTCTGAAGCACACTGAAAGTATTGCTCACTGGGTTGACACCAGTGATTGCTACAGCTGACCTTCACGCACACAGAAAATGCTTCGAGGGACTAATCCTATTGAAGCAATTCTCTGCATCGGAATATTAAATAATTCTTGTACCACTTGGACCCTGAGGTCACCATGTTGGCTGTGTGCCTGTTGTCGACTGTCTAATTTATAGTCATGCAACTCTTCCCGTCCCACATTGTCCCAGCTGCTGCTTTGCATATCTGACTCCCCCTCCACAGCTGTTCCTTCCCCATCCCCACTCACTCACCAGCCCTGGTCAGTTGAGAGCAGGTGTGTGCAGCGTACTCTGCAGCAACCCTGTAGGCCCCGGCTGGTGCCGGCTAACCTGTTCTCTTCAGAGTGGTGGGCAGATGAGTGCCCATTCCTGACCAATGGAGTCATGGGAACAACAGCTGAGCGCAAGTGGCGTTCACCAGATGCAGAGTTGTGTGCAGCAAATCCAAAGCAGCTGCAGCTGCCGAGTATCATGCTGATTGCCCTCCCACTCGAATGGATTACATTTATGTTCAAGGTGAGCGGAAGTCTTTATTTTTCTCTCTGAAAGATGCGGTTCCCATGACAGCTTCATGGAAGCTCCAGTTAACTGTAAAAACACCATGGTGCTGTTTAAAGTCAGAATGGTCTTAAACTGGATCTGCTCTGTAGTTTATGTGGTGTGATTGATTGATCGATAGCTAACTCTTTTCATAACTACATAACTTTATACACCACTAATTGTTTGATTACTAATTTCTGTTAGATTTAATGGGATAGGCAGCTTTTCACAGTGAAGAGAAACATGATGTGACAACAGAATTGCTAAAGGACACTTTAAACCTCATCATACAATGTAAGGCAGCTGTCTTCAGTCAAGTGCCTGTCCCACTTATGCGTCATTTGCACGTCACGCAAAGATTTAGTGAATCCCAAAATCCTGGGGCGCTGCGCTCGACCGCACATCACTGCCTACGCCATCACGTCTCAACCACGTCACGACATGCGCATGACGCGTAAATGATGTAGCGTCGTGCATCGTGACGCGTAAATGATGTTGCGTAAATGACGCGTAAATAACGCCCAAGTGGGACAGGCCCTTCAGTCTCTAATGTTCTTGATGGGTCTGCTGTCTTAAATTGTAATGAGACACCTTTGTGATGGATTTTGGCCAAATCTATTGAAACATTTGGATAAAGCCTATGGGAAGGAAAACGCATAGTATGCATCTTGTAGGAAAAGGCATAGTATGCATCTTACAGGAAAAATACAGCGAACAGAAGCTAATAGGAAAAAAAATCACTCATTTTCTGAAAACATCACATAGTATTGTTAAGGGAAGTAACATGTTGGCATTGCTTGGCCAATTAAATGATAATTTTAAATATTCCTTCCTATTACTCAAGGCATGAGATCAGTTGTTTTGGTGACTGATTTTTTCATTTAATTAATGCTATTGTCACAGAAAACATGCACAAAATGTTAATACCTGGCTTTGTCAACTTTATATGTTGCAATGTAATTTCTTTCCTTTGATTATGAATTCAATTTACAGATTCCAATATCTCATAATGCCTTTGCACCCTAGGGTATTTAGAAAATGATCTAGACATGGCATTAGTGTAATACTGACGTACATATAGTGCATCAATAATGAGATGAAGGAGGAATTAATTACAATTAAATGTAAAAATTGACCTGTGTTTTTTTTCACTGTGATTGATGACGTGCCATTGCTTGATAATATCTTCTGAATCTATATCGTGGGTCATAATGTCAGTCTGAAATGTAGTTATGCTAATGGATTATCAGAGAGCAGTAAAAATGAAGCTGATAAAATCTACATAGATCAAAGGGAAGACTGATGTAAAATACTGTGAATGCTCAAACTGCCTTGCCTGTTTTATTATGTTTCCTCTTGTCATTTTTTTATATTTAGCCCAACTTTAGTTTTGCGTTACATTAATAGAAACTAAAACTGGGCACTAATTATAAACAGCTGGTTTTATGTTTCCTCCAAATTGAAAATTGTGCCCTGAATGTATTTTCAATGGCAAGTCAATGAGACATGCTGACTAGTCTGTCAAGATGGTCCTGGCAAATTTATTTTGAGGAAAAAGTTGCTTTATTAATACAGTGATGGGCTGGAGAAGCCTCAGAGCAGTACATAGGTCCTACCAGTTAAAGCCTGAAAATGATCAATGGAGTTTTATGTCCATTTAGCTCATAGTTTAGTCTAGACATACAGCATGGAAACAGGCCCTTTGATCCACCAAGTCCAAGACGACCATTGATCTGTTCACGCTAGTTCTATGTTATCCCCTCCCCCCCCCCCCCCCCCTCATTACACACGAGGTGCAACTTACAGATACCTGTTAATCTACAAACCCGCACACCTTTGGGATATGGGAGGAAAATCGAGCACTGGCGGAAACCTTTTGGAGACCGTCGATCTATCTTTAATCAGACTTTACTGGACTTTATCTTGCACTAAACATTATACCCTTTATCTTGTATCTGTACACTATGGACGGCTTTATTGTAATCATGTATCACAATAGTCTTTTTGCTAACGGGACAGCACGCAACAAAAAAAACTTTCACTGTACCTCAATACACGTGACAATAATAAACTAAACTAAACTAACTCAAACTAATTCATGCAGTCACAGGGAGAACATGCAAACTCCATACAGACAGCACTTAAGGTCAGAATTGAACCCGGGTCTCTGCCATAGTGAGGCAGCAGCTCTACCAGCTGTGTCACCGTGCTGCCCATTGTGGATATAAAACCCATTACATATCAAATGTGCATACAAATCGATTTAAGAATTGTCTCTAAGTTCCAGGAAAATTACAGCAACCACTGCCAACAAGGAAATTTCCATCCTTCATGGGAAGTCAACATTTCTGATCTGCTGTCAGGCCCCCTCAAGAATCCCCTATTATATATTTCCTTCCTTGCGGTTATTTTATATCAGGAGGCTTGCAACTGGTCAATAATAGCTTGGCATCTGCAGCCTCAAAAGTAATTGTTCCAACAATTAAACTCTCCCTGTTGGACTAGTTTTGATAACTGTGGTCAGAAATCATAGGAATCGCAGCAGTAATATACGCAACTTTGTGACCTGGGCAGTGATAGTTTATGTAGAGGTCAAATGCTGAATAAATATACAATTGTGGTGTTGCAATTGTTTGATATAAGTACAGAATTTATTCAGGCACTGCAACATTTCATCTGATCTCTTTTACTGCTTTTATGTTGAACAGATACACATAAACATACTTCCATACACATTCACTATGATATATTGGGGAAGTTAAGGTACACAGAGATTTTATTGTCTTTGGGTAGTAACAATTGTTAAGTACAGTGAAGCTCATTGAAATAAATATCTGATTAACAAGTCATTATGGAATAATAATAATTGTGACATAAACTTTGCCTCGTCGCTTCACTTGATTTTTAGTGCTATCAATACATCATTTTAAACGTAAAAGTAAAAACCACGGGTCATTTTTGAAACATTAGGCTCTCAAGATGACAGCAATGCATGGTGGCGCAGCGGTAGAGTTACTGCCTTACTGCGCAAGCGACCCAGGATAGATCCTCACTATGAGTGCTGTTTGTACGGAGTTTGTAAGTTCTCCCTGTGACCTGCGTGTGTTTTCTCTGGGATCTCCCGTTTCCTCTCAGACTCCAAATACGTACAGGTTTGTAGGCTAATTAACTTGGTATAATTGTAAATTGTCCCTAGTGTGTATAGGATAGTGTAAGTGTACGGGTATCGCTGGTCGGCATGGACTCGGTGGGCCGAAGGACCTGTTTCCGCGCAATAACTCTAAACTAGACTTAACTAAACAGACTTGACAATGAGATTTCTGTCTGCATTACTGTAGACCATAACCTCTCCTAACATTTGGAGTAATACCTGTATTCCACTGGAGTTCAATTAGTGGTAATAACTGTGAATGCTGATGAAATGGTGTGAAATAACAAGCACAGAAGAAATAATTGTGATTGTGGATAAAACATGTAAAATAAACACCTCAAATATAATCCATTTAAGCAGGTTCTATGATAACATGATCCCTGAGTTCATCTAAAATGCTACCACAGTTAAAACAATAAAACTCAGCTGCAATAACCATTAAAATAAATTATTTAATAATATATCATAAAATCATTCTGACTCATAATAAGCAAAAGGCAATTAAACAACAATATATCAGTCCAATAATATACATTACCATGGGTAATATACAATAATACATCATTATCTCTGCAGAATTTTTAATGCATGACTTAACACATTTGTACCTTCTGCCAGTTTTATGGAGGCAACTTTAATGACAATCAAAAATCCATAAGTGAATTTAAGTAACTGATTGGTGTTATTTATGTAGGAATTTCATGCCGGCAGTGATTGGTCAGATCAAAAAAATGAATACAAGGACATTTTTCCCTTCAGGGCAACTTTCCCTTCATGGCCCTTCTGCCCATCGTGTTCATGCCAACCTACTGTGTTTAGTCCCATCTGCCTATTTGACCACAGCCCTCGAAACCCTTCCTATCCATGTATCTGTCCAAATGTTTCTTGAATGTCGTAATTGTATCCACTGCTATAGTTTTTCTGGCAGATCATTCCAGATACGGAATCCTCTACCCTGGTACAAGATTGAGCATTTACTTGATCCATGCTTCTTTGATCTTGCAGACTTTAATAAGGCCATCCTCCAGTCTCCAATGCTCCAAAGAGAAAGCTCCTAGACTATCCTACCTCTCCTTCTAACGCAAGCCCAGGTAACATCCTGGTGAATCGCTTCTGCAGCCTTTCCAACTAATAATGCAATGATTTACAGACTTATCTGCTTAATATCAGTCATAGGATCATAAGGACCACTCTAGGCACTGCCATTGACTAGTAAAGACCCTGGACTCTGTATCACAGATGGCTGTGGAGGCCAAGTCGTTGGGTATTTTTAAGGCAGAGATTGACAAATACTTGATTGGTAATGGTGTCAAGGGTTATGTGGAGAATGCAGGAGAATGGAGTTGAGAGGGAAAGATAGGTCAGCTATGAATGAATGGTGGAATAGACTTAGTGGGCCAAATGGCCTACATCCACTCCTATGAGCTTATGAAGTTAATTGCTGTGGCTCCAGGTGCAAGTTAGAAGCTGCCTACGCAGTCGTGAGTGATATAATTGTCCCACCTTTTTAAACACACAAGTCAAGGTTGAAACAGACACTCTCCATAAATGCAAAGACACTGACAGATGAGTCTGAGTTCAGCTCCTGGAAAAAGGAATATGTTTTATTTTATGCAGGGCAGAGAATTGCCAGCCTATGAGTCATTCTAAACTTTCACTATAGTCCATCATTGATATAATGTTTACATGTTGTGCAACATAATAAATGACTAATAGCTACTCATTGCATCCTCCCCATCACAAGGAATTATCTTGGCCAATATTGATGCTTGTGGACTGTAATACTTACAAAGTGATCTGCCACAGAATGTCCTCATTTAAAAGTACATCTCCCTTTTCCCATGCTAGCAGATTCAATCAGTTGTAACAGCTACCCATGAGAGGAATATTATAGATAATTCACCTCAAGCCGTGTAACGGGTCAAAATGGACAGCTTCACATCAGCCATGATGGCAAACAGGAATGAGGATCAAAAGTTAATCTTCCAATGTCAATGAATAATAACAAAATAACCAGATAATTCTAGTTCATCTAGTTCACACGTTGGCTTTCTTGTGCCACTAATTAAAGTCCACTGTTGAA
Source organism: Malacoraja senta (assembly GCA_038087875.1). Lineage (NCBI taxonomy): Eukaryota > Metazoa > Chordata > Chondrichthyes > Rajiformes > Rajidae > Malacoraja > Malacoraja senta. The sequence continues at coordinate 292,098,929 of CM075977.1, forward strand.
AAACTTATCAAGGACAGTATCAAGGAAGTCAGCATGTCAATTAGTTTTATTCTTCCAGCCAAAAACAAACAATTGTTGTCCAATCACTCTCGAGTTTTAGTGCCCAGTTCACATGGTGCGTCCCTCATGGCTGCAGTCAGGTTGGTGTTTGGATGCTTACTTTCAGTCGTGGAAGTTACAGATGACCCAGGAGCGGGATTGTGACCAGTGTTGGGTCCAGACAAATAAACCAAATCCGATAGATCTTGAAGAGCCTTGATTGGAAGATGTGGAGAGGATGTTTCCTCTTCTGGGAGAATCTATAACTAGCTGTTTGTGGTTAAACATGAGGAATCAATTGTTTAAGACGGAGAAAATATGTTTTTTATTCTCGCAGATGATTGTGTGTCTTAGGAACTCTGTCAAGGATAATGGCGCAAAATCTATTGAATATTTTGAAGGCAGAGGTAAATAGATTCTTGATCAGGCGCGGGGATGAAATGTCATTGGGGATGGATGGGAATACAGAGTTAAGGTGACAATGAGATTAACTGCGAGCTCAGTGGACCAGCCACAAGGGGCTGGATATCCATTTACTCCTAATCTGTATCTATGCTCGTATATGGATGCCATGTTCTGTGCTGCGTTGTCTGGCCAAACCTGGCACAGTATCTTTGACACCTGTCACTATTAGTTCAGCTTCTTTTGTATTTGTCTTACACAGTGCGAGGGTGACCTCCTCCCCTCCAGCCTCCCACTGCGATGGTGGGGTGGGATGGGGTTGAAGTGCTACCTGCAGGCAACATATCATCCACATTATGGATGTGGACTTATAAATGAGGTTAAGGTACGTGGGTATAGAGCCACGGAGAGTCAGAGAGAGGTACAAAATGGAAACAGGCCCTTCAGCCCACTGAGTCCGTGCCGATCGTCAACCATTTACACAAATCCTGTGCTAATCACATTTTTATTCCCCACATATTCATATCAACTTTCCACAGATTATACCATTCAACCCACATCGTGGTGATAATTTCAAGTTGCCAATTAACCTATCAATCTGCACATCTTTAGGATGGAGGAAGAAACGAGAACATCTATAGAAGGCCCATGCAGTCAAAGGGAGAACATGCAAACTCCACACAAAATACAACAATGTTCAAGACTGAACCCAGTCAGTCGCTGACAACAGCTTTACCTACTGCTCCACTGTGCCACCCGATCACACTTTAGACTTTAAAGTCACAGCGTGGAAATAAGCCCATTGCCACACCCTCCCCCCCTACTTCCTCCCCCCCCCCCCCCACCCCCACCTCCCTGGTCCCTGATGACCAGCAATCACCCTATACACTAGGGACAATTTACAATTTTACTGAAGCCAATTAACTTCAAACTTGTACATCATTGGAGTGTAGGTGGAAACCGGAGATCCTGGAGAAAATCCACGCGGTCACAGGGAGAATGTGCAAACTCCGTGCAGACTGCAGTCGTAGTCAGCATGGAACCCAGGCCTCTGGCGTTGTAAAGCAGCAACTCTAACGTCGTGCCACTCTCCCAGCCATTTCCTGATTCCATCTTTTTATTTCTACTTGAATTTAAATTCCTGAAGTTCAAACCTGTGCAGCAGGATCGATACTCCAGACATCTGGATACTTTTCCTATAAATGAGCTGCTTGGATGAGATGACCCCACTGAGAGTTAGGCTTGGTTCAGCATTAGCTGGTCAATGGAATAACTGAATGGAAATATCTTCCCACCACTAGCCACATCTACCCATCCCCACCCCTTTCTGCTTTCCACAGAGACCGTTCCCTCCACAACCCCCTGGTCAACTCGTCCCTTCCCACCCAAACCTCCCCCATCGACTTCATCCAAGGACCCTAACAGTCTTTTCAGGTGAGGCAGAGGTTCGCTTGCACCTCCTCCAACCTCATCTACTGTATCCGCTGTTCCAGGTGTGGTCTCCTGTATATCGGCGAGAATAAGCGCAGGCTTGGCAATTGTTTCACTGAACACCTCAGCTCATTCAGCCGGAACCTACCTGATCTCCCGGTTGCTGAACACTTTAATTCCCCTCCCATTCCCACACTGACCTTTCTGTCCTGGGCCTCCTCCATTGTCAGTGAGGCCCAGTGGAAATTGGAGGAACAGCACCTCATATTTAATTTGGGCTGCTTACACCCCCAGCGGTATGAACATTGATTTTTCTAACTTCAAGTAAACCTTGCTTTCCCCTCTCTCTCCATCCCTGCCCCTTCCCAGTTCTCCGACCAGTCTTACTGTCTCCGACTATATTTTCTATCTGTTTGCTTTGTTGTTACCTTCTCCCAGCTAACAATGATCTATTCTACATTTATCTTGATATCCATTCCCTTTGCCCAGTTTTCACACCTTCACGCTTCCTTATCTATCTATCTCCTTCCCCCCCCCCCCTAACGTCAGTCTGAAGAAGGGTTTCAACCCAAAACATCACCCATTCCTTCTCTCCAGAGATGCTGCCTGTCCCGCTGAGTTACTCCAACATTTTGGGTCTACTTTTGTCTAAACTGCTTGTTTATTTTGATAAAAACAAAGCAATGATACTGTCCAGATGTGAAAGAATTGTAATAATAACTGCAGTGAGTTGTTCTCATTGTTAGTGGCCCTGTTATGTGTACTCCTAATCCACATTTTTGCTGGGATTGTGCATTCAGGCAATACCTTCACATGTGAGTGCACAGTGGGGATTAAAATGTCAGCCATGTTTTGGGTGTTCAGTTTGATGTGAATTGTCCTTGAACTGGTAAACAAAGCTGATTTCAGACCATTAAAGTAGTTCATGCGTTTATTTTTAAACGTGGGTCTTCCTCTTATTTTTCTGACACAGAGTGCATTTTATCTTCTTCAATACATTTTGTACAATGCATTGGTGATAGTACAAGACAATGTGTGGCCCCATTTGGAGTACTGTGTTCAGTTTTGGTCATCTGGTAACTCACAAGGGCCTGAGGTACATGGGAAGGTTAAGCAGGTAGGACATTATTCCTTGGAGCGCAGAAGGATAAGCGGTGATTTTATAGAGGGGAATAGATAAGGTAAATGCACAGAGTTGTTTACCCAGAGTAGTGGAATCAAGAACCAGAGGACATAGATTTAAGCTTTGAGGGGAATGTTTTAATAGAACCTGAGGAGTAACTTTTTCACACAAATGGCCATCGGTATATGGAACAAACTGCTAGCGAAGATATTTGAAGCAGGTACTATCTCAATATTCAAGTGACATTTGGACAGGTACGTGGATAGGAAAGGTTTAGAAGAATATGGCCAAACACAGGTAGGTGGGATTGGTGTAGATGGGCCATTTGGCTGGTGTGGGCAAGTTGGGCCAAATGGCCTGTTTTCTACACTGTGTGAATATGACTCTAATAGTGAAGGTTAAGGATCCTGCAGAGGCTTTGCAAGCCTTGGACACTCCTATATTGTCTTGCACAATCACCAATGCATTGTACAAATGTGCAAGCCTTCGAGGCTCCTATATTTGGTAGGAAACTTGTGCGTGAACTCAAAGCCACTTTCCTAGACATTGCTGTCCTTTGATTTCACTGTGAGGCCACCTACATGCTGATAATATTAAATTCAGATGGTTGCTCATCACAAGATTCAATTAATGAATTTAATGATGGAAGTGCAAAAGAAGTTAATCGGCTCAGATTTCATATAGTTTAAGTTTGCAACCAGTTAATGTTGATTAATTTCCAACTTGAAGAAAAAGCCTACGGCATCCAGTCCACATATATAATGGCATATGTTAGAATGCTTCAATTCCAATTAAGTACCATTTGTAGGCAAACGAGGCAGCAGGAAAATTCCACTAGCAGCAAATGAACAGATATAACCAATTAATCTGTTTCTTAATCTGAGCTTGTAATATATGGAACACAAAATGACCTCTGAGAAGTGATGCTTCCATGGACAAACAAGGCTTCAATTTAATATCTCTTCTGAAGAATGCACCTCCCAACTATTCAGCATTATCTCAGTATTTTAGTGAGGTGGTGCAGACATATAAATACCTTGGAGTGCACCTGGATAACAAACTGGACTGGTCTGTCAACTCTGACGCCCTCTACAACAGAGCAGACTCTTTTCCTCAGAAGGCTCAAATCCTTCAATGTGTGTAATGATATGCTGCACATGTTTTACAACACTGTGGTTGCGAGTGTTATTTTGCACGATGTCTGTCTGCTGGGGCAACAGCAATTAGTGCTAAATACAACAAGAAGCTGGGACAAACTGGTTAAACGAGCTAGCTCAGTGCTGGAGGGGAGAGTGAACTCTGGGATGGATGTGCTTGAGAGGCGTATGAGGCGCAGGGTGCAGGTCATCCTGAAAACCCCGGACATCCCCTCCATGTAATTCTTGAGAGTCAAAAGAGCACTCAGAACAACAACCGGCTCCTCTCCCTGCGCTGTAGAACGGAGCGGTTCAGGAGATCCTTCACCCCTGCAGCCATTAGATTTTATAATTCGGACCGCTAGGCCTGGATAGAGTGGATGTGGAGAGGATGTTCCCACTAGTGGAGATTCTAAGACCAGAAGGCCTCAGAATAAAAGGCCGTACCTTTAGAAAGGAGATGAGTTAGGTGACGTTTCAGATCGAGACCCTTCTTTAGATGTTTTTGTATTTTTTATCTAACAATTGCTGCCTCTGAACTAGGAGTATGTGGTTGGGTAGTGTAGAGAAAGTCCTACCCTGCAACGTTTTTGTCTTTAAAAGTACAGTGCTGGAGTAACTCAGCAGGTCAGGTAGCACCTCTACAGAAAAAAGATTCCGTTTGGGAGCTTTCTTCAGACTGCATGTTTCATGGCAGATGGGTGGGCAAGGCCAGAATTGAAAGGAAACAAGATGCTTTAAGATGAGGAGAAGAAAATATCAGATGCTTCGTTGTCACCTTCTCCCAGCTCACAATGATCTTGCCACTTCTCCTTTGATGTCTCGTTTTCACATCTTACACTTCCTTATCTCCCTCTCCCCTGACTCTCAATCTGAACGAAGGGTCTCAGCCTGAAACGTCACTATCCATATTCTCCAGAGATGCTGCCTGCCGTGCTGAGTTACTCCAGCACTTTGCGGTGACCGGTATCTGCAGTTTCTTGCTCCTACAAAGATGTTATTAAGTAGGAAAGATGACAGAGAAGAACAGCAAGGGGAGGATTTTTAAAGCGGCATGGTGGCGCAGCGGTGGAAAAGTAGAGTTACTGCCTCACAGCGCCAGAGACACGAGTTTCAACCTGTCAATGGGTGCTGTGTGTACACAGTTTGTACGTTCTCCCGGTGACCACGCGGGTTTCCTCGGGTACTCCGGTTTCCTCCCACACTCCAAAGTAGGTTAATTGACTTGGTAAAATTGTAAATTGTCCCTAGTGTGTAGGATAGTGCTAGTGTACAGGGTGATCGCTGGTCGGCACGGACTCGGTGGGCCGAAGAGCCTGTTTCCGCGCTTCATCTCTAAAGTCTAAAAGTAAAGTCTAAAGTAAAGAGTGGCGACGGTCCTCCCGTTATCCGAGACACACTCACCTCTGCTGACATGGCATCCATCGATCTCCATCTGCCTGGACAGCCAGTCTCATCATCGAGCTCCCGTTTGGTGCTTGGCTTCTGGGACAAGCGGAGACTTTACAACGTGTTAGACCCCAATTAGTTCCCCTCCCTCCCTCCCTCACTGCCCCGCACCGGGACTGCCTGACATTGCTGTATAACAGCCACAGAGCTCACTGGATCTAACTGGACAAGTTACAGAGAGTTGTGGACGCAGCCCAGACCATCACACAAACCAACCTCCCTTCCATCGACGCCGTCTACACCTCGGCAAGGCCAGCAGCCTAGTCCAGGACCAGTCTCACCCCGGTCACTCCCTCTTCTCCCCTCTCCCTTCAGGCAAGAAGAACAGAAATGTGAAAACGCACACCTCCAGATTCAGGGACAGTTTCTTCTCAGCAGTTATCAGGCAACTGAACCGTCCTCTCACCAACTAGAGAGAAGTCCTGACCTCCCATCTACCTCCTTGGAGACCCTCAGACTATGTTTAATTGGACTTTACTGGCTTTATCTTGCACAGAACATTATTTGCTTTATCCTGGACACTGTGGATGGCTTGATTGTAATCATGTATTGTCTGACTGGTTAGCACGTAACAAAAGCTTTTCACTGTACCACGGTACACGTGATAATATACTAAACTCAAAGAAAAGTTCACGACCCTGAATGGGGAGAAGATCAAGTCTGCTCTGCCAATCAATCATGGCTGCTCTACTTATCGTCTTCAACCTTTCTCCTGCCTTCTCCCCTTAACCTTAACTGCCGATCTAAGCAAGAACCCGTCATTGTCCGCTTTAAAAAATGCCCAATGACGGCCTCCACCGCTGTCTGTGGCAATGAATTGCAGATTCACCACCCTCTATAGAAATTCATCCTTGTCTCCATTCTAAAGTGACGTGCTTTTATTCTGAGATTGTGCCCTCTGGTCCTAGACACACACGCCTGCACACACACACTCGCACATAGACTTTCTCACACACACTCACCCTTGCAGTCACACACACACACTTGCACATACACACATTCACATACGTTCAATCACTCACACTTACATAAACGTACACACACATTTACACACATTCACTCTTGCGTTCACACATACACACATTCTCACCCACACACAGATTTACTCACATACACACACACGCTCAGTCATATACACACACTCATTCTAACACGATCACACTGCACACACATTTACTCACACACATTTACACTCGTTCACCCAATCTCAGTCTCACACACATACAGGAGTCACCCTCCCCGCTAGTGTGTTTGGGTGCAGGCTCCCCTGCGGCATGCCTCTGTCCCGGGGTCTGGGATGGAAGCTGGCCCTAGCGTGGGTATGTAGGACCATGGAGGGGAGTAGAGCAACAGACAGCAGGGCCATGAGAAGTTGTTTCCCCTCCATGCCAGACTCTGGGAGAGGAGGAGGCAGGGGTCACATATGACAGCATGGAGCAACAGTGCCCAGTGGTTTCTCTTCACCGCCCCTCCCTCCCACAGCGCAGCGCTCCCTCCTCGCCCCCCCCTCCCTCCCTCCCTCCCTACCTGCCTCCCTCCACGCGGCGCTCCCTCCTCACTGCCTATCTTCCATTGCATACAGTATTTCTCCAGACATTCTGTACAGAAATGATGAACCTATGGACCCATGGATTAGATCCCAGTTTGTAACCCACTACCAGGGTTTAGTTTAGTTTAGAGATACAGGGCAAAAACAGGCCCTTCAGCCCACCGAGTCGTACTGACCAGCGAACTCCGCACACTAACACTATCCTACACACACTAGGGACAATTTACACATACACCCAGCCAATTAACCTACAAACCTGTACGTCTTTGGAGTGGGGGAGGAAAACCGAAGATCTCGGAGAAAACCCACTCGCTCAGGGGGAGAACTTACAAATTCCGTACAGACAGCACCCGTAGTTGGGATCGAACCCAGGTCTCTGGCGCGGCAAGCGCTGTAAGGCAGCAACTCTACCACAGGCCAACCGTGCCGGTTCTGTTGTTCTACGTCTTTAATTCCTGACTACGGACAGATCCCGACCCACCTTCTTTCACATCACTCCCTCATCCCAGTTTCCTGTCCTGTGTTGCCAGTGACTGTGTGAGGCTCTGGGGTAGTGTGTGCTACCCGATGTCTCTGGAGGTAGTTGTAGGGGACCGGGCGCTGGGAGTGGCGTCTGCTGGTCTGCAGCCTCTACCTGGGGCGGGACGAATTCCTCGCTCTGATCATTCCCAATGTTTGACATTGTTCCGGCTCTCGTCAACTCACTCTCGAGCGGGGAGTCTCCAGATGCTCGGCACGGCCCTGGATGGGTGAGAATGTAGATGGGGAGAGGAAAGGAGGAAGTGGGGGGGGAGTGAGAAGATGAGGGATGAAGGGGAAGAGGGAGAGGAGAGAGAATGAAAGAGAGAGAAATGAAATATGAGGGGAGGGGAGAAGGAGAAGAGAAGGGCGAGGAGAGAGAGAGACGAGAGGGTGAATGGGAGAGAGGAGAGAGAGAGGGAGGAAAGAAAGAGGAGGAGAGAGATAGAGGGAAAGAGGAGAAGAGGAGAGGGAGAAGGGGGAAGGAGAGGGAGATCAGGAGCGGGTGAAAAAAAAGTGGAGTGGTCCTGCATCGTGTAGACCAGGATCGCACCTACGGCCCCCGGCCGATGCGGCCCATAACCCGAAATCATCCGGCGCTCAGGCGGATTTTTTTCCCCGTAATCACCCGGCCCGCCAAGTACAGCACGGCCGAGCGCCGAGATCTGGCTGTACCCCATCCTGTGCAAAGCTGCCGGCGTGGCCGCACACCTTTTGTGAACACGTTTAAGAAAGAACTGCAGATGCTGGAAAAATCAAAGGTAGACATAAATGCTGGAGAAACACAGCAAGTGAGACATGAAAGGATTGCATAAGGCTGCCTCACCCGCTGAGTTTCTCCAGCATTTTAGTCTACCTTCTGTGAACACGTGATTTGATGCCTGCCATCCGGGGCGGGATGGGGGTGGGATCCATGTGGACACGTGATAGATGTGGCCCGCCATCCACTCACAGACATGCGTCCTGGCCCCGATGCAGAACAAGGTTCCCGACCCCTGATGTAGATATTGCAGTTAATCGGTCCTCTGTAAATTGCCCCCCAGTGTGAGAGGAGTGGATGAGAAAGTAGGATAACATAGAATTAATGTGAATGGATGATCGCTGGTCAGCGTGGACTCAGTAGGTCAAAGGGCCTGTTTCTATGCTGTATCTGTATATAAACCCCAGGATTAGATCTTAGCCTGAACCCCTCTCCCAGGAACCTGTTATTCTGTATCCAAACCCTAGATTGGATCCCACCCTGTAACTAATTTCCTGGGAATTTATATTAACAAACTCATTAAAATAAACATTCACAATTCATTTGGGCAGGTATGTGGATAGAAAAACATCACCTTACCATGTTCTCCAGAAATGCTGCCTGACCTGTTGAGTTACTCCAGCATTTTGTGTTTATCTTCAGTATACACCAGAGCCTAAAAGTTATGTCTGAAGTCAAACCTGGGAATTGTACTTCTGTAAGGTGAGAGATTTGATGAGCTGCATGCAACAAAAAAAGCTTTTCACTGTATCTTGGTGCATGTGATTATAAATAATTCATTGAACTACTCCATGGCCGTCCGAAGAGGGGGTGCGTGGGGTGTGACCGCACCCCCCTTATTTTCCCCCAGAGTAAGAAAAAATTCCTAGAATTTTTTTTAAAAATCGGAGCACAATCAGCCCGAAATTCTGGTTCCGGCCACTGTGGGAGAAAGAAATGCGCCCATCCGCGCCTGCGCAGTTGGGGAAGCGACGCAAAATGACGCCGTCTCTCTGCGCATGCGCAGTGGGCCCGGGCGGGATCAGACTGCCATTTGTGCTTCACCCATTGAGCTCGATGCCTCGCGTCTACTCCAGGTAAGTAGTTTGGGGGGGGGGGTACGGTGCGGTGTGGCGCGGCTTCTGCCCGACCGGTCCAGCGTTTCCATCAGCGGCGTCCGGCGTGGTGGGGGGGTGGGTGCGGTGCGGTGTGCGGTGTCTGCCCGCCCGCCCGCCCGGTCCAGCGTTTCCATCCACGGCGTCCGGGGGGGGGGTGCGGTGTGCTGTGCGGTGTGTGGGGTGCGGTGTCTGCCCACCCGCCCGGTCCAGCAATTCCATCCGCGTCGTCGGAGCCTAGCCAACGGCCATTCAGGCAACCAGGAGACCGTCCTCCCGTCGCCGGGCGGGAGCGACTGTAACCCCAACACCAGACGCCGCTGCGGCGGGGCCCACTGCCCTCACCTCCCCCCACCGCCGGGGCCCAAGCCATCTTCCGCCCACGCCATCCCCGCTGACCCCCGATGGCCCACGCCACCCTCATCTCCCCCCCCCGCTGGGCCCACGCCACCTTCATCTCCCCCCCGCTGGGCCCACGCCACCTTCACCTTCCCCCCCCGCTGGGCCCATGCCACCTTCATCTCCTCCCCCCTGCTGGCCCCCCACCACCTTCATCTCCCCCCCCCGCTGGGCCCACGCCACCTTCAACCTCCCCCCCCCCCGCTGGGCCCACGCCACCTTCATCTCCACCCCCGCTGGGCCCACGCCACCTTCATCTTCACACCCCCGCCACAAAGGGGGGTGGATGTGAGAGGGGGAGGGGGAGAGAGAGAGATGGGGAGGGGAGAGGGAAGGGGGATAATCTTTAATGAGATTGTAAAATTGAGGTAGGTTTTAGAGCTATTATATTTTTTCCTCATGAATAATATCAAATAATATCAAACAATTGGAACTGCTTTCTTTGCCTTTATAACAATACTGAAAAATATGAATTCCAAAGTTTGTGGCTCTTTTTGCAGCATATTTTTAATATAATTTGAATATTACAAAAATCTGTATGTTTTCATGGTCATCATGGATCTGTCTGTCTGCAGTAATGCAGCAGTCCGTTGATGATGTTGCTGCTGTGGAAGCGAGGCAGAAGATGGAGTTGGAAGATCTCCTTGGTGCAGTAAAAACCAAACATTTTATGATTCTATATCATGAGTTCTTACAAGAATTGTGAAAACTTCACATATATTCAGCCTATCAGTAAAATATTTTTTGAATACATGTCATGTCTTAAGTCCTGTTAATGATAATATTGGCCAAATAAAATATGTCACAAAATGGAGAATCTCTGTATTTGCAAAGCCTGTTTGTCCACTTTCTGTGGAAGGTTGCAAGCTGTGAGTCACACTCCAAGGAGTCTGGACCCCAGATGGAAGTTGAGGATAAGGCGAGGTCCAAATGTCTCTCCTTTTGTTTATATGTATGAGGGTTTTGTAGAAGAGCTAAGAGGTGTTGCATATGCATGATTAGGCTTGGTCAGATAGGGGGTGTTGTAAAGTACTGTTAATTATGTTGCAGAGTGTTTGTGCTGTTATCCTTGTGAAGTGTGAAGCCTTGTTCAAATTGTTTATACTACCTGGAGAAATGTTTCTATTCTTTTGTAAACTGTCTTCCTGCTAGAACTTTCTGTAGAAACAATGTAATGGTGAATTTTGTGATTGGGTTCGGGACCTGTCAATAGCTATAATCTAATCAAGATTCAAGAGAGTTTATTGTCAAGTGTCCCAGATAGGATAATGAAAATCTTGCTCGAACTTCTCTCGAGCATGAAGGAGAGTTACATAGACCTCCTAGGACCATGTGTCGACCATGCTGCAAGTTTGAGTCGAGTGCAAACGCTTCTAAACTCGCAAATTAGGTGCCTGCAGTAGGACAGGCCCTATAGTTGATCCCGTGCTGGACTCGGTGTTTTACTGACCCACATGCCCACCAATCGAGGCCCACCTGGCTCCTGCCCACGCCCCCCTCTCTCTCTCTCTCCCCCGCTCAAGTACGCTCGCGCCATATCTCCCGCAGCTGGACTCCCATGTCCGCCCGCTCCAACCCCCCCCCCCCCCCCCCCCCGTACAAATGCGCAGAAAGAACGAGCGTTCTGCAGATCGG
>CM075977.1:292110664-292281472 GCA_038087875.1 Malacoraja senta
CTGTCAAGCTTCTCAAGCTTGCGGACGACACAACCCTGATTGGACTGATCCAGGATGGAGATCTCTGTACTCTTTTCAGTTTGACATCTTTCCTATAACATGGTGCCCAGAACTGAACACAATATTCTAAATGCGGTCTCACCAACGTCTTATACAACTGCAACATGACCTCCCAACTTCTATACTCAATACTCTGACTGATGAAGGCCAAAGTGCCAAAATACGTTTTGACCACCTGATATACCTGCGACAACGACCTTCAAGGAACCATGCAACATCAACCATTCCTCTGCCCACCTGGCTAATTGATCCAGATCCTGCTACAATCTTTCACAACCATCTTCACTGTATGCAAAACCACTCACTTCTGTATCATCAACAAACTTGCTAATCTTGCCCTGTTCTGTGACGTTTCACAGAGTGCTAGAGTAACTCAGCGGGTCAGGCTGAGTATAGAGGTTGGGAGGTCATGTTGCAGTTGCATAAGAAGGTGGTGAGGCCGGATCAGAGTATTGTATTCAGTTCTGGGCACCATGTTATAGGAAAGATGTCATCAAACTGGAAAGGGTACAGTGAAGATTTACGAGGATGTTGAGTTGGCTGGGACTCTATTTCATGGAGCACAGGAGGATGAGGGATGATCTAATAGAGGTGTATAAAATCATGATTTGAATAGATATGGTTGAGTCTTTTGCCCAGAGTAGGTGAATCGAGGAGCAGAGGACATAAGTTTAAGGTGAAGGGCAAAAGATTTAATAGGAATCTGAGGGGTATATTTTTCACACAAATGGTGGTAGGTGTATGGAACAAGCTGCCAGAGGAAGTAGTTGAGGCGGGGCCTATCGCAACATTTACGAAACAGTTAGACAGGTACATGGATAGGACAGGTTCGGAGGGATATGGATCAAATGTGGGCAGGTGGGACTAGTGCAGATGGGACATGCTGGGCTGAAGGGCCTGTTTCCACACTGTATCACTCTATGACTATCTATCTTTCCCTCTCAAACCCATTCTCCTGCCTTCTCCCCATTACCTCTGACACCCATATCAATCAAGAATCTATCAATCTCCTCCTGAAAAATGTCCATTGACTTGACCTCCACAGCTGTCTGTGGCAATGAATTCCACAGTTCACCACCCTCTGACTTAAGAAATTCCTGCTCATCTCCTTCCTAAAGGAATGTCTTTCAATTCCGAGGCTGTGGCCACTGGTCCTAGACTCTCCCACTAGTGGAAACATCCTCTCCACATCCACTCCATCCAGGTTTTTACCAGGCTGGGACAGACGGCAACAGCTTCACACCGTGTCCCAAAGCTTGTGTCCTGTCCTGCATCACCCAAGGCAGCAGAGACGTTATAGGAGAGGGCAAGCACCGTAACAAAATAGCTCACGATGGTTTGGGTAACATTCAGGAATGTCTATGCATGTCACATCATCAATATTACTGAAGAAGGGTCTTGACCCGAAATATAATCTATACCTTTACTCCACAGATGCTGCCTGACCCGCTGAGTTACTCCAGCACTCTGTGACATGTCATCTATCCATGTTCTCCAGAGATGCTGCCTGACCCACTGAGTTACACCAGCACTTTGTGTCTATTTTCCCTTCACCCATCTGCTCAAGCCCACTCTCCCCCCTCCTTTCCTATGTTCCTTTCCACCCATAAACCTCTCTCTGCCTTTACATTGCACTCCTCTTTCAATTCTGCTCTACTTATCGACATGCATTTTTCTTCTTAACTTTTTAGTCATAGAATGATGCAGTGTGGAAACAGGCCCTTCAGCCCAACTTGCCCACACCAACCAACATGTCCCATCTAAACTAGTTCCACTCACACGCGTTTGGCCCATATCCATCTAAACCTGTCCTATCCCATGTACGTGTCCAAATGTCTCTTAAACATTAGGATAGTCCCAGCCTTAACTATCTCCTCAGGCAGCTCGTTCCATACACCCAGCACCTTTTGTGTGAAAAAGCTACTTCTCAGATTCCTGTTCATTTCTGAAATATTGGTCATAAATTTGGTGCAAAAATGCTCCAAAATAAGGCTCAGAATGCATCAGAGAGCATCTAAAACCCCAGAGCTTCCAGGGCCCTTAAGCGGGCCCTAGACCCTGGCATCGAGGGACTTCACGCTTCGCGCTCGTGATGTGCGCAGCAGCGCACATTATTTCACATTACATTTTTTGTAATCCTGTCATGCCACCCCCCTTTTTGGAAAGCTTCGTACGGGCCTGTACTCTGACAAACACTTGTTGGAATGCTGCTCGGAAGTGTGGGGAACATTGGTACCTCACCTGGAGACGGGCTGAGGATTAGTAATCACCAGTGGCAGAGTATAGAGTGTTTACCCGGGACTGAAACAATGAAATTCATGCTTGTCGTCTCTTCATAAGGCCATTACAGGCAACTACTAAATATACAATAAATCGTCACTAATTCCAGTGAACAAGCAGATCAAATAAATTCTATCTGTAACAACAAGGAGCTGCAGATGCTGGTCTATACTGAAGATAAACACAAAATGCTGGAGTAACTCAACAGGTCAGGCAGCATTTCTGGAGAACATAGTTAGGTAATGTTTTTCTATCCACATACCTGCCCAAATAAATTGTGAATGTTTAAGGTGAGGGGAAAACATTTATATGGGATGATTTATATGGATTGTTGGAACAACACTCCAGTTATTGTTGTTGTGAAGCTCCAGCTATTGTAGGACTCCTTTACAGGTGCTCTCCCGTAAATCGACATTTACAGGTGCCCTCCCCTAAATCCCCATTTACAGGTGCCCTCCCCTAAATCCCTATTTACAGGTGCCCTCCCCTAAATCCCCATTTACAGGTGCCCTCCCCTAAATCCCCATTTACAGGTGCCCTCCCCTAAATCCCCATTTACAGGTGCCCTCCCCTAAATCCCCATTTACAGGTGCCCTCCCCTAAATCCCTATTTACAGGTGCCCTCCCCTAAATCCCTATTTACAGGTGCCCTCCTCCCTAAATCCCCATTTACAGATGCCCTCCCCTAATTCACAATTTACAGGTGCCCTCCCTTAAATCCACATTTACTTTTTGACTTGATAGCATGCAACAAAAGCTTTTCACTACACCTATGCACATATATACATATGTGTGTGTGTGTTTATAAACTGAATTGTTCTTCTTATTTATTATGTTGTTTACAGTGTACTATGTTTCCATATTCTGTTGTGCTGCTACAAGTAAGAATTTCATTGTTCTATCTGGAACATATGACCATCAAATTCTTGACCCCTGACATTGCCTTTCACTAAACGTTATTCTGTTATCATGTATCCACACATTGTGAACGGCTCGATTGTAATAATATGTTGACTTTCTGCTGATTGGTTAGCATGCAACAAAAGCTTTTCATTGACCCTCAGCACATGTGACAATAAACTAAACTAAGCATTTCTAAAGAAAAGGAATAGGTGACAAATGTAGCCATCTGATTTAAGCAAAATGATTGCTAAAGATTTACGTCACCTGTTCCCATTATATTGAAGCAAAGTAGCCTGTATGTACTCTAACAGTTAAAGGCCCTGTCCCACGGGCAGGCGGTAACAGGCGGTGAAGCGTAGACCGGAAGCGGGGACCGCGCGACTACCACGGGAGCACCGCGCGGGGGGGCCGAGTGTTCACCGTATGGCCGGTCCCCACGAGCATGCGGCAAGCGCAACCTAACCGGAAGCGGTTGCTGCGCGGAGGCCGAGTGTTTACCGTACGGCCTGTCCCACGAGCATGCGAATGCATGCGGCGAGCGTGGCGTCGGGTGATGACATCGTCGCGCAACGCAACCCGCTATGCGATGACATCAAGATGGCTCGCGGCATACAGGTGGTGCTCGCGGTGAAGAGGCGGCGGCTGGGCGGCAGGCCGAGATTTTTTGGACAGTGTCAGTTTTTCTGAGCCGGTGTCGGGACCAACTACATACGGTTCCGGCGATCTGCGTGGGACCACCCCCGCGGGCCATGCGCGGGTCCTCTGGCGGCCGACGCGCGGGTCCCAACTTCCTGCTACACCGCGCGTAACCGCCTGCCCGTGAGACAGGGCCATAAGGATGAAGATAGCATGATAATTTTAATTTGTGGTATGACTCAGGATGGATGGATGATAATATGTCTCCCTGATTACAACCACTACACCATGTTGCATGGGATGGCTGCAGTTTGCTGTTTGTTGCTTCATCAGATGCATGTATTTTGATCAGGGATAATGGTAGGTAGACAAATAATGGTAGGTAGACAGATAGCCCGTTTCCACTCTGCCGAAATGCTGAACTGCCATTTTAAAGGGCACACTGTGACAAATGTTGGTGTCTTGTAACGACTGGTAGGTATCTGTGGACATTTGTTCAGCGATAACTATCTGAAGAAACCCACACATGTGCTGGATATAGAGTTAATCTGAGAACTAATGCTGAACAGTGGAGTGGAGGCTAGTGGAAATTGAAAATAATTCCTAAATCTGCTGCATTCTGTTGGTAAAGTTAGTTTTCATTCATATTCATGCATTTAGTTTTGAATGAAATCTGGCTGAAAGGCTGCAACAGCAGAGTTAGTCCATTAAAAAGCCTTTAGCATGACTGCTGCATAATGGGAATGTTTGGTGATATGGCAGGACTGTGCGAACCATCTTGAGGCTGAGAGCTCCCTCCTCTGGAAGCACAGCCTCAGATACCGTGACCGGTTGCAGAACCATTCGAGGAATGTTAAACTGTGTAGGAAGAAACTGCAGATGCTGGTTTACACTGAAGATAGACACAAAATGCTGGAGTAACTCAGTGGGTCAAACAGCATCACTGGAGAAAAGGAATAGGTGATGTTTCAGGTCGAGACCCTTCTTCAGACTGAGAGTCAGGGGAAAGGGAAATAAGAGATACAGAAGGTACATAGAACAAATGAATACCAGCACAGTGGCGCAACGGTAGAGTTGCTGTTTTGCAGCACTTGTAGTGCCGGAGATCCGGGTTCGATCCCGACTATGGGTACTGTCTGTGTGGAGTTTGTACGTTCTCCCCGTGACCTGCGTGGGTTTTCTCCAAGATCTTCGGTTTCCTCCCACACTTCAAAGACGTGTAGGTTTGTAGGTTAATTGGCTTGGTATAAATGTAAATTGTCCCCAGTGTATGTAGGATGGCGTTACTGTGCGGGGATCGCTGGTCAGCGCGGAACCAGTGGGCTGAAGGGCCTGTTTCCACACTGTATCTCTAAACTAAATTAAACTAAACTGAATTTGCAAAAACAACGATGATCAAGAAAAGGTGGAGCCCACAATGGTCCATTGTTGGTTGTGGGGAAGGTGATAACAAGTTATACAGACAGTGAAACTTAACAGGATGACAGTGAAACTAGTACGATGACTAGAATGGGGCAGGGATGGAGAGAGAGGGGATGCAAGGGTTACTTGAAGTTAGAGAAGTCAATGTTCATACCGCTGGGTTGTAAGTTGCCCAAGTGAAATATGAGGTGCTGTCCCTCCAATTAGCGTGTGGCCTCACTCTGACAATGAAGGAGGCTCAGGATAGGCAGGTCAGTGTGGGAATGGGAAGGGGAGTTAACGTGTTTTAATGGGCCGACTTGTAGCTACCTCTACGCATTCTGTAGAGAATCATGAGCAACATCATCCACCCGCATCAACGCCCCTCTGCCTTTCATGCCTTTGCCTTGAAATAAGTGGGCCAGAGATGAACCAAGGGTTGCATGCAACTTTCCAGCTTTTTTATTGTTTCCAAAATAGACTTTATTTATAATTAAAAACTATGTACAAGACTTAAACCATGCAAAAAATCTCTATACATTCTTAGTATCTATACCTTTATAATTGCTAGTGTCATACGCTGACTCGTAGTGTCATAAGTGATAGGAGTAGAATTAGGCTATTCGGCCCATCAAGTCTACTCTGCCATTAAATCATGGTTGATCTATCTCCCTCCTAACCCCATTCTCCTACCTTCTCCCCATAATGTCTGCCACCCATAAAGCTTAGTGTCATAAAGCTTTCCACTGTACCTCGGTACACGTAACAATAAACCAAACTCAACTCAACTCGATATTCAGTAATGTTAGCACCTGCCTTGACACATAACATCCTTGCCTGGGATGATATCTATAGCCCCTCAATGTCCAACAGTGGAGGGATCCCAAACTGTGGCCCTCTCTCATGTGGCCTTTGCTGTGGCTACACCAAGCTTCAGTGTGTCCCTCAGCACATTCTCCTGCAGTAGGACTGGGCCAGTCAGCAACACTCCCTTATGACCATCCCACTATGCAAGAAGACTAACAAGTTTCAGGCAGACCAAAATCTGCCCACCAGCTGTTAGACCCATACTGGATTTAACAGTGAGGGACTAATGTGCCTAGAGGCTGGAGGCACTCGCCATTTGGCCCAAACACTGAAGGCAAGGTATGGCTGGTGTTCATAAACTCCCCATTCCAATGCATGGGGCAGCTGTCCTTGGTTAAAAATTTAAATGCATGCAAGTAAAAAACAAACTGCTGGAGAAACTGGGGTTGAGCAGCATCTTTGGAGGCAAAGAGATAGTCAACATAAAATATAAAATTATGAGAGGAATAGCCAGGGTACATAGTCAAAGCCCTGTCCCACTGTACGAGTTCATTCAAAGAGTTCTCCCGAGTTTACCCTGATTCGAATTCGGAGATTTACGGTAATGGCCGCTCGTCGGTACTCGGGGCTCTCGTGGACATTTTTCAACATGTTGAAAAATCTTCACGAGTCTTCCCGAGCTTACCTGCCGTTATTGAGTCTTCCCGAGTACCTGCCGTTAGCGTTACTAGCCGCTAAGAGACGTCCCCGAGCTCCGTTCATTCAAGAGACGTACCCGCTACGTTCATTCTCCATGCTTACCACGAGTTTGATTTTTTTTTAAAACTCGGGAGAGCTCTTGAATGAACACACATCGTGGAACAGGACCATCAGAGTCTCTTTCCAAGGGTAGTGGTGTCTTTATAAAATGTGAGGCATAGCTGTAAGGTGAGATGAAGGAGATTTAAGGAGGATCTGAAGAGTAAAGTTCTTTACACCAAGAGTTGTTGATCTGGAATAAGTTGACTAAGCAGATGGTGGAGGCAAGAACAATAACTACATGTAAGAGGCATCTCACCTTACAGCTATGCCTCACATTTTATAAAGACACCAGTATCCTTGGAAAGAGACTCTGACTGTGTAGCCTATCTATTCCACTCATAATTTTATATTTTATCTTTACTGCACCCTCTCCAGTTTAAACATGTCCTTTACATAGTGCGGTGACCAGAACTTCATGTGTGGCCTATCCAATGTTTGTGTACAAGTTTAACCTTACATCCCATCTATTTTTTTTCTAAAACCCCACTGGGAGGCCCTCAGTAGCCGAAATTAGGTCAAATTTTATTTCTCCCATTGAAAATTGGTGAGATTTATTCCAGAACAATATTTGAAATATGAAACATTTGGGTAGACCTGACCTAAGTACTTTTAGCCTACCTGAACCACAAAGAGAAACTAAAAATGTATACACCAAGCTTCTATGGGAACCAGCTATGATGTAAACAAATCTGGGAGGATGAACAACATTTACTGAGTTACCAAAGAAATGCCTTAGATACCATTATAAAGGTTGTTTATGATGACCAAGGAATAATTTTTCTGTGGATGCTTCCGGTGGAATGGGAGAGAAATTTTCCACGAGCTGCTGGAGGAGGTAGTTGAGACAGGTTCTATCGCAATGTTTAAGAAACATTTCGATAGGTACATGGATGGGACAGGTTTAGAGGGATATGGACCAAATGCAGGCAGGTGGGACAAGTGTTGATGAAACATGTTGACCAGTGTGGGCAAGGTGGGCTGAAGGCCCAGTCTCCATGCACAATGACTCAATGACTTTCTGCTAAAGTTCAAAGGCAAAACGTGATTGTCCTGCCTAAGACATCTTCTGTCATTGCTTCAAACCTACTGAAAACATATAACCTAGCAGGTTAAGACTCTGGGAAACACCTAATGTCTGTTCTATGCATTTTTTCCCGATAATGTATTGTGAGCAGCTATTTTGTATTATTTTTGACAGGGGGGCTGAGGTGTAGGAGAAAATAACATATTTGGTTCTTAAACGCTCTTTAATTTTGACAAATGTGTTTGGGGAACTGAAAAGGAAAAAAAAAATCAGAAAGATTATACATTTATTGCTTGGAATCAATGTACAGTGGCTTACAAAGCAACCATTGAAGCATTAGATCAAACATTGCAAGCCCTCAGACACAATAATAAATTAATGGGAGGTGTTACTTTAGTGCTTGCTGGAGATTTTCATCAAATGCTAACAGTAATTCCATGAGGTACTAAAACAGATGAATTAAAAGCCTGTATTGAAGCATCATATATTTGGGGAAATGTTAAATGGTTACCCTTGAAAACGAGTATGCAAGCATATTTAACAGGTGATCCATTTACAAGAGAGTTTGCTTTGAATTTACCCAAATGGGAAAATTACAAACAAAGACTCAAGAGGAATGATATTGATGAAAATCTTGGGCTAAATTATTACATTACCTTATGATCTAATATATGCTGTTTTAGCAAATGTCACTCAATAAGATTTGAATTATCAGTGGTTATATGATACTTTTTTCAATGCTTCCTGGACAACCAATACAATATAAATCCATTGACATTGTCACAGACATTGATGTGACTCTATGTTTTACTGTTGAATTATTCATCTCTATCACCACCTAGCATGCCATCTTCACATAATCTTCATCAAAAAAGGCACTGCAGTCAGGAATTTGGAGATGACAATACTGTGTAAAGGCTTAAGATTATTAGTTCAAAAATTACTACTGCATGTAAATGAGGCTTCATTCCTTGGATAACAATTATATTTGATTGCCATCAGATTTCTCTTTTCAATTCCAGCGACTTTGGTTCCTTGTTCAACTTTAGTTTTGCTTTGAGCATTAACAAGGTGCAAGGACAATCACTAAAAGTAGTTGTCCATTACCTCAACTCAATGCTTTTGCTGTGGATGGTCAGCAATATGTCCGTTGCTCTAGAGTTAGAGATAAAAATAATCTAGACATTATTACACTGGATTCAAAATAAATAAATAAAGTGTAATTTGAAACACTTCAAACACTTTTTAAAGAGTTTTTAAAGAGAGTTATGATCTATGTACTTTTTGTGTGTATATTTTTACTTTCAGTGTGTGTGTTTTATGGGTCATTTTCCCCCCCTCGGTCATGACTGACCATGGGTGATGCATCCTAGTTGTTGGCTGCTTGCTCCAAACCTCGGCAAGAGCAGCGTCGCTTGTGGCTGAGGAGACCAATGCGGGAGTGATAGTCTCTGTCGCAAAGGTCACATTTGTGTGTGGTCTCTGGTTTGTTGAAGTTGCTGCGCTTCTTTCTGCGTGCTCGCTTGTTTGCCGCTTCGTTCATCAGTTTCACTTCCCCGTTTTGAGATGTTGGTTCAGGGTACCTCTTTACCTCATGTGGTCAGCTGCAAGGCTCTCCCAGGACTCCACATCTATGTCGAGCGCCTAATTAAAGTTGCCTTGCCTAATTAAAGTTGCCTTGCCTAATTAAAGTTGCCTTGCCCAATTAAAGTTGCCTTGCCTAATTAAAGTTGCCTTGCCTTCTATATAATTAAAAGTCTAATTTTGACCACTTCCTGTTTGCGCTTTATATTGATTTTAGAAAAAACGCTACCACGTACGGCTGTGATCTTTAGCCATCTTACTCAGTCACCCTCCGCTCATCAGGTGCCGAGGATTTTTCCCATCAATGAAAAATGAAAGAGTTATTAGTGTTTAAAATCACGCCATTCTGGTGGGAGGGGGGAGGGACTATAAAACCCAGAAGTGTGGGCGTGGCTCAGTCTCTGCAAGATGGAGGAGGGAGAGGTCACGACTCGCTGTCTTTGGTGGCCTTGCACCCTGCTTGAAATGGTATGAAACTGCACTTGAATTTGGTGGCCTTGCACCCTGCTTGAAGTGGTAAGAAAGTGCACTTGAATTTGGTGGCCATGCACCCTGCTTGAAATGGAATTTCAAGGAATAGCCGTGAGTCAACTGCCAGCCCACCAGCCATAAGTGAGTGAGCGGCCAGCACAACAGGCTTGAGTGACTGAGCCGCCAGCCCAAGAATCCATTCGGCCCACAATGTCCATATTAGCCCTCTGGAAACCAGTCCCTTCAGCTGACAACACCCATACTAGCGTGCCTGAAAGCCCCCCCCCCACTGGCCACCAATATTGGAATTGGTGGAGAGGTGGAATATTGCGTTGGGGTACCAGCCCTCCCGTGTGATGCTGGGACCCAACGGGTCCCACAGTCTAGTAAATCCTTATAAATCGCATTTTTAATTTCAGGAATATTTTCCGTTGGAATGTATCCCAACAAACCTACAGAAAACCTATAACCTGAAAACATAAGATTCTGGAAACCTGCAGATGTCTGTTCCGTGAATTGTTTGGCATTTAGTGGCCTGTGGACAACTATTTGCATCAGTATATCCCCTGAAGTCAGAGTCGGTGAAAGCAGCGCCATTCTCATCATCTGTTTCTTGAATGCAAAGCTTATTAAGATGAGAATATTGATGAAATTCCCTGGAAAATTTTGTTGTGCGTCTTGAGCCTCTGTGCATGCAAAGTGCTAGAGTAACTCAGCAGGTCAGGAAGCATCTGCGCAAGGTGTGGACAGGTGGTGTTTTGGATCGGGACTCTTCTTTAGATCTGAATTATCATCTACTCATTCCTTCCACAGATGCTACCTGATCTGCTGAGTTTCTCCAGTATTTTGTGTTATACTCAAGAATCCAGCATCTATGTTTCCTGTGTCTCCATTCAGAATTTGGACGTGTGTAAAGTGCAGGTTCCATTTAGTCGTGTTGAGACTGCACAGGCTGCATGTTTATAACTACTTTTAGTAATTGTTGATCTCAGTTCGCAAATGTGAAGACATTTGGTACGTGAGATGTCAACATGAGGATGAGCTCTGCAAGTGTTTCATATTTTCATGAATTGTTTGAAGAATTGCTGCCCTTTCCTATTGCCTGCCGCAGGCTTTATTTCAAAATGATCAAATGCTCTGGTCAGCTGATTTTCCTTCAGTGACTGCAACAGGCTGTCACCAATAACTGACATGCAGCGTTATGCTTCACTAACACAAGGCTGTAAACTGTATGCTTCAGTACAACTTGTCTTCCACGTTGTTGTTGCTCCTGGAAGAGGTAACTATGCTTGGGAACAGTTCCTACGTTAACTGCGCAGCATTGCCTTTTACTCCCTCGGAAAATCCACAGCTTACAACGATGCATAGCTGGTAGAGCTGCTGCCTCCCACCTCTAGAGAACCAGGTTTGATCCTGACATTGGTTGCTGTCTGTATGGAGTTTGCACGTTCTCCCTATGACCGCGTGGGTTTTCACCAGGTGTTCCAGTTTCCTCCCGCATCCCAAAAAACATGCTGGTTTGTCGGTTAATTGACATTTGTAAATTGCCCCTAATGTGCGGGGAGTGGATGAGAAACTCAGACAAGATAGAACTAGTGTGAATGAGTGATAAATGGTTGGCATAGACTTGGTGGGCCGAAGGGCCTGTTACCATGCTCTATCTTTCAATCAATCAATCAATCAATCAATCAATTATCCAGAGAAATCGTCCATGCCTCTGAGGACTTGCCCTCCAAAACTACTGGTGTAGGACCCAAGTGGTTTGATGACTTAACATCAAATAATTTCTTGAAAATTTGGTCTAGTTAAACTTATTAATTTATTTCATTGTTTTTTTAAATTATTTCTTTTTACTCGAAATACACTATATTTATTGTTGTATCTTTCATTTCTGTATGTATATTGTTTATTCTGTGAGCTTCGTATGAACAGGGATTTTCATTGCACTCTGGTGTATTTGATAATAAACTAATCTGATCTGTGCGTTTGGCAATGTATATCAATTTTAAGATTTATTTCAATGATGTTGAGAGGGAGTTTGAATTTGATGTTGGTGCAGTTTAGTGTTGAACATTCGGATTGTGCCTGCCATGTTTTCACCAGCACATTGAGGCAGAGTATGGATACATCAAACAAGGTTGTGGTTTATTTCAAAGGCAGAGTATTTAATCAGTGAGCACGTTGAAGACTGAGTGTTCTTGTGATAGCCTTAAATGGTTCTTATTGGACTCCACTAAATGATATTTAAAAGGATATTCTCAGCTGAATAAAAATAAAAGATCAGCCCTGTGATTTATTACCCTCTCTGGGCTTCCTCAGTCTGCACCTGATGTTCTCCACAATAATGCAACAAAATTTGATGTTTCATGGGAGCAGAGCATTCAAGTGCCACTCGTGTGAAAGAAGAGTTTTTGTGGCTATGTAGATGTGTGATACAAGAAATGAGATTGAAACGAAAGCTAAAGAAACCGCAACATCTGATATGCAACAACAGCAGTCATTTTGTTAACTCTGGAAGACAAAGGTGCGTTAATGAAATTAATGGGACAATTCCATGGCATTCCATTTGCCACGGATTTTGTGTTTTAACCTACAACTTGTTGACCAGCTATACTACTCCAAGTTTTTTTCTGTTTTTGCTCAGATTTATAGGCAACTATCTTTATTAAATTTCTAATAAGGTGATGGTGTTTGAGATATTCCTCGGCATGGGGTTATTCAGAACTAGGAATAGTCTAGATAGAATGCAAAAAAGAATAACTGTTCCAATTTATAAAAAAAGGCAAAGGACCAGAGGAGCTAACTTTAAAGTGATTGGCAAAAGAGCCGGGGATGATGAGACGATTGTCAGAGTGTCTCCACTGTCAGAATGAGGCCCAGCGCACATTGGAGGAACAGCTCTTCATATTTTGCCTGGGCAGCTTACAACCAAGCGGTATGAACATTGACTTCTCTAACTTTAAGTAACCCTTGCTTTCTCACGCTCTCTCCATTCCCCCCCCCCCTTCCCAGTTCTCCGACCAGTCTTACTGTCTCAGATTACATTTTATCTCTGTTTGCTTTGTTGTTAACTTCTTCCAGCTGACAATGATCTATTCTTCCTTTTGTCTTGGTCTCCATTCCCTTTGTCCTGCTTTCACACCTTACACTTCCTTATCTATGTATCTGCCTCTCCCCTGACATCAGTCTGATGAAGTGTGTCGACCCAAAACTTCATCCATTCCTTCTCTACAGAGATGCTGCCTGTTCCACTGAGTTACTCCAGCATTTTGTGTCTATCTCTGATGAGAGGAAACAACTCCTCATAAAAGGAGTAATCATAATCTGGATTTCACTGCCTGAATGAGTGGTGGCAGCCATTTCAATAGCTGCTCTCCAAGGGGAATTGGATAGGTACTTGAGTAAAAATTTGCAGGACTCCAGGAAGAAAAGAAGTGTTGGACAATAAGATTGATTAAACTACTCTTGCAGAAATCCAACAAGAACGTGATGGGTTGAATGGCTAAATTCCCTGCTTTAATGTGCTCCTCGGATTCTCTTCAATTTATTTTTCTTCTGCATTATTAAATATGGCCTCAGTCCAGACATGGAACAAATCTGAAGTCCAGAGGTGAGGTGAAAGAGATTGCCCTTGACATATAGGCAGGATATGACTGAATGTGATGGCAAGGATCCTTAGTAAAACTGAAGACAAGAGCTATTAAAAGGAAAACAGTCCAACAGGTTGAGTTATATCTTGTACAAGAGATAGTAATGGGAATTGTTGAGAACATGCATCGCAGCACCAGGGACTCACCGCAGTACTTCCTCAGGAGGATACCATAGCCCGAACCATCATTCGCTGTATCACTGACCTCCATTTCATTATAACATCAGGCACTAATGTTTGCAGGGTGTTGCACCATGCAGACAAATTAACTGCTCTTGCTGCCATGTCCGATGACAACATTCAGGTTGGTGAATAGGGTTGAAAGGAAAGATAGATCAGCCATGATTGAATGGCGGAGTAGACTTGATGGGCCGAATGGCTTAATTTCGTTCCTATACATGAAGATAGTGTAGGTTGTTATTGGGCAGCAACACACATGAGATAACTATAAAACATAACTATGAACCAGCACGGGTTTTACACTGGGTTTTCTTTATTCTCATTTGGACAGAATATAAGAAAGGCTATCAATTCATCTATTTTGCTTTACCATCGATTCAAACTGCATCCCGCATTCATTCATGATCGAATCAGCATGCAACAGAATTTGATGTAAATGCATAGAACAGTTTTCTTCCCAGTAGGATAAACTGCTTAATCTGTGTTATAAAACAACCAGTATCTATTATGATTCAGAAAGTGAAGTGGTCAAAGGGCAACTTTATTTGTAAAGTTGTACAACAATCACATTTGATGAGGCTTTCAGTTCATGTTGCAGTAAGTGCAGTCTATACCTTGATCGGGTAACACTTCGTGATTGCCATCAGTGCTGGAAATGATACGTGCTGTCTGACTGCCAGAACAAAATCAGTAAACCGTGGAATAGAAACAACTTTGCAAATTGTCGACGCTTTCTTTGGCACAACATCTAGAATTTGGATTTTGTAGCTGAGAGTTTCTGGAACTGGGCAGCCATTTCCCTGATTGGATAACACTGTCAGATAATCAGTATCTCTGTTGCCAGCTCAAACGGTTGAGGAGTTAGAATCAATGGTGCATTCTTCTGTACCGTAAAAAGAAATGCCTGCAAATTACCATATGTATAGAAGGTAGACATAAAATGCTGGAGTAACTCAGCGGGTGAGGCAGCATCTCTGGAGAGAAGGAATGGGCGACGTTTCATGTCGAGACCCTTCTTCAGACCTGAAACATCGGCCATTCCTTCTCTCCAGAGATGCTGCCTCACCCGCTGAGTTACTCCAGCATTTTGTGTCTACCTTTGATTTAAACCAGCATCTGTAGTCCTTTCTTGCACATGGGCGGAAATCCTGGGGGACACATTTTTCTTCCCCCCACCCCCCCCTGTTTTGAGAGGTGGGGGTCAACCCCCCATGTTTTGTAATCCAGACTTTATCAGACGCTTTCTAAGGGCTGAATCGGCCCGTTCGCGGGGCCTTTCAGCGCCAGGCGCGGCTTAAAATCAAACTGCTGCATTGAGGCGATTGAGGCTCCTGATGTTGAAGCTCCCGCCGGCCGAAGAAAGGCCCCGTGAACGGGCCGATTCAAGCCCCACGATTCGGGGCGGACGAAGTTGCTGTTGCTGGAGTTCGGAGTCGGTCACTAACCAGGTCAGCTTCCGATGCTACTGTCCACAGGGCCCACTGCCGAAGCCTTGCGCGTGTGCCGCATGTGCGTGGCTGGCAAGAAATTGTGTCCCCCCCCATGTTTTGATAGCGATTTCCGTGCCTGCATATGTATAGAGTTGCTGGAAAGGCAGACATGGTTCCATTATCGATTGGAATTCAGACAGACAAACTGTTTGAAACTTATTAGCTGTGTTTCTTTTTAATGCTTAGATCTGGATTGAATAGTTATTAACAATTACACCATTTCTATTGAATGACAATGTTCAATCACTAGCGAGTGCTGGACAGCTGTTTTAGAGTTGGTTTACTTCACTGCCATGCACTGGAAATACAGCTTCTGGGTTGACCAATCAATTACTCACCCTCTCCAATAACGCCTGATTTCTTACTATTGCCCTGTTTCCTTTGGAGGCAGGCAGGCATGTTGGCTTTCTCTGGAGAAGACAGAGTGGCACAGACTGTTCACTTGATCGATAGAAAGCAAATTGCTCGCTGTGGGACTCCACCAATGGACTGATTCATGCAGTTGCAACTGAACATACAGCTCTTGGTGACAATATCAGAGGTTGTTATCAGAGATGTAAAATGTCAATGGGGAAACAAGACCATTGAGAAAGAACAAAACACAACACTTTGGGATGTTGCTGATCTTTAATTCACATTCTGAACCTTTTTGTAATTTATAGCACACAGAGAGCAGTGGATATAAATAGTTAAGAGTGTTTTATTGTCATATGTACCAAATCAATGAAATTCTTACTTGGAGCAGCAGCACACAGGTTTGTAAACCCAGTACTCAATAGATAATATATTAAACACATTTAAAAAAATCAATAAATAAAAAATCAAATAAAGTGTAAAAAACACAACAAGCCTAAAGTCCCTGGTGCAACCCAGAGTTTAGTTGGGGTTCAGCGTTTAGTTGGAGTTTGTAGTGTTTAGGAGCCTGATGGTTGTTGAGAAGAAGCTGTTTCTGAACTGGGCTTATTGGGCTGCCCCAGATAGTGATGCCTCTTATGTCTTTGTACAGACTCCTTGCGAATTATGGTGACTGATGACAGTGCAGTATGCCACATTCTGAGAACTATCAGCTCAATACCCCTCTAATCACAAAATCATAAAGCAAATTATATGATTCATGTCCTTTTACAATTTGTTTGTGATTTAAAATATATTCACCTGTTTGGCTGGTGCGCGCAACTTTTTATTTGGCATTGCGTCACTTTGGGGTTTAATTTGCTGCCCATCAAAAAATTGTTCAAATCATTCATGTGGAATACCCTGAAGATGCCAATGTCCACAGTTATGTTTCCAAGTTGCTACAAACAGTGAACAATCAGCCAACATATCCTCAGCGGTCCCATGCCATTGCTTAGATTTAGACAGGGAATATGATATTTCAGCCTAAACTTGAGTGAAGAAGCTGTAGTGAATTGGAGCAGATCCTAAACATTCATGTGCCAATAGATTTCAGAGTACATTCTTACAGAATTCACACAGTGGTGCAGTGTGACTTTTTCAGCCTTATTCTTTATGTTTACTACGCTTCTTCTCCTTGAAATCCTATATCAAATCTATTTTTTGCTTTATGTAGCCTTTGGACCTCTCTACCTCTGCTCAGGAACATGTTTCTCCTCTTTTACCTGGTTCTGACGGAAGGTGGCCACTTTGCAGGACATCTATGTGCTCAGTAGCTTCTCCATTGTTTGAAGAAAACCTATTTATAACTCTCCTCTTTCCCCCAGTACCTGTTTGGAGATCTGATGTGCACCTTGCATGTTCTTGAAATGTTGACACAAGGATCTGCAGACACTGGTTTACAAAAAAAACACAAAGTCCTGGAGTAACTCAACAAGTTCAGTCTAAGGAAGCGTCCCGACCTAAAAAGTAACTTGTCCATGTTTTCCACAGATGCTGTCTGACCCGTTGAGTTATTCCAGCAGTTTTTGCATTTGTTTGCATGTCTTTTTTTTCATTTCAGTGACCAGTTTTCATCTATTGATCTGATCTCTCTTGTTGACCTTTTTATCAATGCATCAGTTTTTAAACACTAGTTTTTAAAGTGGTGTCTAATTATTTAAAAGGAAAAATCCACTTGTGGTGCCAATCAAAAACATAATGTATGATTCAAGAGTGAAGAATGTTTTATTGTCATATGTCCCAGATAGAACAATGACATTCTTACTTGTAGCAGCACAACCGAATATGTAAACATAGTACACGGTAAACAATATATTAAATGAGAAAAGAAATTCAGTGTGTGCATATAAACATACTCACACATACATATATACATACACACGCACACACACACACACACACACACACACACATACGTAAAGAACAAACAAACAATAATAGTGGAATAATAACAATAGTAGTCAACGTAGTTCAGAGCTTATTGGAGGTTGTAGAGATTAATAGTCTGGTGACTAGGGAAGAATTTGTTCCTGAACGTGGACATTTCAGTTTCCAAGCTCTTGTACCTTCTTCCTGATGGCAGGGGTGAAATGAGTGTGTGGCCAGGGTGATGTGGGTCTCTGGTGATGCTGGCTGATGATGATGTCATATACCACCAAGTATATTCCAAATTTAGTAACACTTTTATCTCTGAGTCCAAAGATAATGGGTTCAAGTCCCAGTGCAGGGACAAAGGCAGAAACTTGGTTGATTCTTAAGACCAATCTTGAGGGAATGCAAGATTGTCAGAGCAACATGCTGTGGATGAGGCATTAAAACAAGTTCCTCTGTTCTCTCAAGTAATTATACGATCCCATGTCCCTTTGATACGGAAGGAGAGGGTCACCCAATTGTCCCAGCAGTACTTATGTTTCAGTCAACATTGTTAACTGTTTTTACATAGAGGATAGTGTGTGCTTAAAATACGCTGCCAGGGGTGGTGGTGGAGGCAGCTATGATCGTGATGTTTAACAGGCTTTTACTTAGGACATGCAGGGAACAGAGTGATATACAGTAGATGGTAGACAAAATTACTGGAGAAACTCAGCGGGTGCAGCAGCATCTATAGAGCGAAGGAAATAGGCAACGTTTCGGGCCAAAACCCTTCTTCAGACTGATGCAGGGGGGAGGGGGCGGGAAGAAGGGAAGAGGAGGAGCCAGAGGGCTGAGGGAGAGCTGAGAAGGGGAGGAGATCTTGTGCAGGCAGATGAGATTAGTTTATCTTGGTATTATGTTAGGCACAGACATTGAAGGCTGAAGGCTCTGTTCCTGTGCTGGTCGGTTCTGTGTTCTATAGAACATGTTGCATGTTCTATGTTTAAACAAAAGATAATGGAATGGAATACTTTATTGTCACATATGACAAGGCAGAGTGAAATACTTTGCTTGTATACCCAAGGTATGCAAATAGCGGCCACCTAAAGAGCTGACAAAGTTACAAGGTAGGTACCAAAATGCTGCAGTTCCTTCTTTAACACAAAAGTTACAAGGTACGCCGGCTCCTCCTTTGTTCTCCTCCCCCTCCCACAGGGATTCCCCCACGCCGGGATTATCAGATCATGGTCACCTTTATGTTGCAGGAGTTTTCTGTCTACAAATTGGCTGCTTTGTTTCCTACATGACACCACATAAGAAGGTATTTTATCAGGGCAGAACATTTCAGGTTGTGCTGTGTTGTAAAGGACCTAATTTGATGCGTCCTTTTCTAATCTTCACATTGAAAAACACTTTGCATGTGCATTGGTGGAAATGAGCTAATTAGGCAGAATGTGACAGCTCCTTTCAGCATTGAATGAATCTATTTGCATAATTACCATGAGATAAAAAACAAAACCCCAGAGGCTTCAGAAGCTTATGCAAGGAGAAGAAAGCAATATTAATCAAACAAAAGTTAATAGCTTTGTTCAACTATTTTCTGCCTAATACATCAGGAATTGCTGTTCATTGCTTTGTGATTTTATTGAGTAGCTTGTGTCTGGTGAAGACTGAACATTTTTATCATTTTTTTCTGTGCAAGACAGTAAAGCAGATTGGAAAATATTAAGTAATATTTCAATCCTCCTATTAAAACAAGCCCTAGAGGATGCAATTTCATTCTTATTAAATTAAATTGTCAGGTCAATGTCTACTAGAGCATGGCTCATATAATACTACTGACAGGTACCCAAGGAATTGAAGTAGAGTGTCTGACTTCCCCACAGTTCTGTCCTAATGCAGCAGCATTTGGCCAGTAATGGTAAAACGCAGACCGTTTCTTTAAAGATGGATCACATGATGAATTCAAGGTGAAAATCACTGCAGATGGTAAAAAAAAGTAGACCATTTGTTGTACTGTTTAGCCACAATGAAGAATTAGTCCACGCCTTTCATGGGCTCATTAAAAACCAAACTAATTACAGTGGAGACAGACACAAAATGCTGGATTCAAAGGGTCAGGCAGCATCTCTGGAGAAAAGGAATAGATGACGTTTCGGGTCGAGACCCTCCTTCAGACTGATAGTCAGGGGGAGAGGGAAACTAGAGGTATGGAAGAGTACAGAACAGATCAGAGCTGGCACCATGGAAAGATGAGCCCACAATAGTCTGTGGTAGAAGTGATAACAAAGAGATACGAACAGTGAAACTAGCAGGATGTATGACAATCATATTAATATACAATGGCAAAGTGAGCGACCTCATGTTTCGCTTGGGCAGCTTACACCCCAGCAGTATGAACAATGACTTCCCTAACTTCAAGTAACCCTTGCTTTCCCTCTCCCTCATCCCTCCCCTTCTCAGTTTTCCAACTAGTCTGACTGACTCCGACAACATTTTATTTCTGTTTCATGGGCTCATTAAAAACCAAACTAATTACAGTGGAGACAGACACAAAATGCTGGATTCAAAGAGTCAGGCAGCTTCTCTGGAGAAAAGGAATAGATGACGTTTCGGGTCGAGACCCTCCTTCAGACTGATAGTGAGGGGGAGAGGGAAACTAGAGGTATGGAAGAGTACAGAACAGAACAGAGCGATCGTTTCGCCGAACACCTCTGGTCGGTCCGCAATAACCAACTTGACCTCCCGGTGGGCTCAGCACTTCAACTCCCCTCCCATTCCGTATCTGACCTCTCTATCCTGGGTCTCCTCCATGGCCACAGCGAGCAACACCGTAAATTGGAGGAAATGCACCTCATATTCCGCTTGGGCAGTCTACATCCTGGGGCTTGAACATTGAATTCTCCCAATTCTGCTAGCCCTTGCTGTCCCCTCCCCTTTCATCAGCCCTCTGGTTGTCTCCTCCCCTCCCCCAGCCCTCAGGCTCCTCCTCCGCCTTTTTTCCTTTTTTTCCTTTCTTCTCCCCACCCCCTATCAGTCTGAAGAAGGGTTTTGGGCCCGAAACGTTGCCTATTTCCTTTGCTCCATAGATGCTGCTGCACCCGCTGAGTTTCTCCAGCATTTTTGTGTACCTTTTATTTCTGTTTGCTTTGTTGTTACCTTCTCCCAGCTAACAATGATCTATCTTCTTATTCCTTGATCTACATCCCCTTTGTCCTGTTTTCACACCTTAAATTTCCTTATCTCTGTATCTCCCTCTCCCCTGACATCAGTCTGAAGAAGGGTGTCGACCCGAAAGGTCACCCATTCCTTCTCTCCAGAGATGCTGCCTGTCCCGCTGAGTTACTCCAGCATTTTGTGTCTATCTTCAGTTAGAAACATAGAAAGAAACATAGAAAAATAGGTGCAGGAGCAGGCCTTTTGGTCCTTCGAGCCAGCACCACCATTCAATATGATCATGGCTGATCATCTAACATCAGTACCCCATTCCTGCTTTTTTCCATATCCCTTTATTCCTTTAGTCCAAAGAGCTAAATCTAACTCTTTTGAATACATCCAGTGAATTGGCCTCCACTGCCTTCTGTGGCAGAGTATTCCACAGATTCACAAACCTCTTGAGTGAAAGTTTTTCCTCATCTCAGCCCTAAATGGCCTACCACTTATTCTTAAACTGTGACCCCTGGTTCTGAACTCTACCAACATCGGGAACATTTTCGTGCATCTAGCCTGTCCAATCCTTTAAGAATTTTATATGTTTCCGTAAGAACCCCTCTCATCCTCCTAAATTCCAGTGTATACAAGCCCAGTCGACCCATTCTTTCATCATATGTCAGTCCCACCATCCCGGGAATTAACCGCTGTACTCCCTCAATAGCAATAAAGTCCTTCCTCAAATTAGGAGACCAGGGGTCCTGTACAACTGCAGGAGGACCTCCTTGCTCCTAAACTCAAATCCTCTCGCAATGAAGGCCAACATGCCATTAGCTTTCTTCACTGCGTACTGTACCTGCATGCTTACTTTCAGTGACTGATGTGCAAGCCACCCAGGTCTCATTGCACCTCCTCTTTTCCTAATCTGACACCATTCAGATAATAATCTGCCGTCTTGTTCTTGCCACCAAAGTGGATAACCTTCCTACACATGAACTGCAGGTGCTGGTTTGCATCGAAGATAGACACAAAATGCTAGAGTAACTCAGCAGGACAAACAGCATCTCTGGGGAGAAGGAATTGGTGACATTTCAGGTCCGAGACCCTTTTTCAGATGTAAAACAAACAATCCCTTACACAAAACACAAAATTCTGGAGTAACTTAGCAGATCAGGCAACATCTGTGGAGTGAATGGGCAGGCAACATTTTAGGTCAGGACGCTTCTTCCGATTGATGGATTGGTCCCAATCCAAAACTTTGCCTATCCATTCCTTCTTCAAATGCTGCCTGACCCTGCTGAGTTACTCCAGAACTTTCTGTGTTTTGCTCAAGACTCCAGCATCTGCAGTTCCTTGTGTCAATCCCTTTTCCTTACTCCCAAATGTTTGGCATTGAACCACAGTGTCCAAATGTATCAATATAACTTGTAATTTAAAAAGTAAGTCACAGAAAACTTGGCTATTATTAGTATTTATCCTGGTTATAGTTTAGGATTAGATTTTAGAAATGGGCAAATTAAATGAAAGTGTAGAAACAAAGAACTGGAAATGTTGGTTAATACATAAAAGGATGCAAAGTGCTGGACCTGCAGATGCTGGTTTACAAAAATGCTGGAGTAACTCAGCAGGTCAAGCAACATCTTTGGAGAAGAAGGATAGGTGACCTTTTCAGTCAAGACCCTTCTTTAGACTGATTGTAGGGGTGAGAAGAATGTTGAAAAAGGAGAGGCAGGATAGAGCATGGCAGGCAATAGGTAGACAAGAGTTTGAGGGGAAAAAGGATATGCATGCATTTTTACTATGACGTGGCAATTAATGATTTATGAAAATCTCTTTTTCTTGAAAGATGGTGCCCCTGTACAATTCGCAGCAGAAAATCATGTTTCGACTTGCTATTGTCAAAATGAAACATGATTGTGTTTTTCAGGTACTGTAAAGATGAAAGTTATTATTGAGACTGTTTGATGTTAAATCAGATTACCATTTCAGAAGGTGGCTCTGTCTGAACTGTTTCCCTTTTAACTCACAGCAGGAAATTTTGGAGATGAAAGGGATCTAAATGAGATGTCATATTAACAAATAATCCATTCCTTCGTGACCTCCTCTTGTGCTGGAACTTTCAAAATAAAAAAATTGTAGTGGTGCTTAGACTTTCTTAAGAGTTCCCTCCAAGACACTAAGTGGCCAGTCTAATCATCCATGACTTACATCCATTGTGTAAATCTGACTTATTTCCCCACCACCTCCCGCCAATACATATCATTTTTTTCTCTTAACTACAGAGGATTTGCTTTGGATGAAATCGCGAGGGAATATACCCAGATCTTATGGTGTTCTCAGAAAAACGACTCAATGCTAGGGTTATTTCTGCTTTTGCCTAAACTGTGCAAAGCGTACACCAGCCTGACTGTTTTTAGACCCCTATATTAATTTGAAAAAGAAAGGTACAAATTTCAGGAGTAACTCAGCAGATCAGGCAGCATCTCTGGAGAACATGGATAGATGATGTTACGGGTCGGGACCCTTCTTCTGATTGAGTTAAAATTGAGCTAACATATACAGTGCTAAATAGGTATTACTGCTACATCCCGTTGATTGTGGTGGTGGCCAGAGGTCCTTGTACAGTGACTGCTGGCAACTCAACCCTTTAAGGGAAGGGGGAGAGGATTGTGTCAAGCACTGACTGGTACTAAGCTGTAGTTTTCTTGAAGCCAGGAGGAACATATTCCTAATTTAAGACAGCCATTGGAATTCTTACATCAACTTTAGATCATGAACACCCATAAAAAGGAGAGACTCAGCGGGTCAGGCCAACATCTCTGGAGGACGTGAATAGGTGACGTTTCGGGTCATGACACTTGTTCAGGACAGATTTTCTGATGCATCCGTTTTTGCAGTGCACTTGGTACCTCTCCAGTGGCTTACCTTGCTGGGGAATGTTTACATTGAAAAATTAAAATTTGGCCGAGCAGAGTAGGAGGCACTAGAGCTGCTACCCCACAGCTCCCTCCAGCAATCCTGGGTTCAATCGTGACCTTCGGTATGGTCATGCTTTGGTGGGTGGATTGGTCCTGCGATAAACTGCCCTCAGTGTGAGGATGAGGGGTAGAATTTGAGGGGAATTGATGGGAACAATGGGAGAATAAAATGGGATTAATTTAAGATTGGTGTAGATGGATGTTTGAGTCACTGCAAACTCGCTGGCTGAGGGGCCTGTTTGCGTACCTTATCACTACGACCCTATAACTCAAGCTGGGGCTGAGGGGCACGTTTTCGGACTGTTTCACTCTCACTCAAGCTGCTCTGCCTTCTGTGCTTCTTTACCATGCCAATCACATTTTCAAGTGCCTGGCTTTCAATTCTGAAATTGCTCTCTCTCTCTCTTTCTCTCTTCTCTCTTCTCTCTTTTCTCTTCTCTCTCTCTCTGTCTCTCTCTCTCTTATCTTCTCTTCTCTCTCTCTTCTCTTCTCTTCTCTCTCTTCTCTCTCTCTCTCTCTCTCTCTTCTCTTCTCTTCTCTTCTCTTCTCTTCTCTCTCTCTCTCTCTCTCTCTCTCTCTCTCTCTCTCCTCTTCTCTTCTCTCTCTCTTCTCTCTCTCTTCTCTTCTCTTCTCTTCTCTTCTCTTCTCTCTCTCTCTCTCTCTCTCTCTCTCTCTCTCTCTCTTCTCTCTCTCTCTCTCTCTCTCTCTCTCTCTCTCTCTCTCTCTCTATTCCCTCTCTCCCCCCTCTACCCCTCTCCCCCCCTCTCCCCTCTCTCCCCTCCTCTCTCTCTCCCTCTCTCCTCTCTCTCCCTCTCTCCCCTCTCTCCCCTCTCTCCCCTCTCTCCCCTCTCTCCCTCTCTCCCTCCTCCTCTCTCTTCTCTCTCTCTCTCTCTTCTCTCTCTCTCTCTCTCTCTCTCTCTCTCTCTCTCTCTCTCTCTCTCTCTCTCTCTCTCCTCTCTCTCTCCTCTCTCTCTCTCCCTCCTTTAGGTTGTTTTTGAGAAGCTAATTAAACTTTCAGTGGTTCAATATCATATGGGTGATGATGTGAACATTTCCCTGGCAATTCTCCTGCGTTGCTGCTGTAAATGTATCCGTCTAAATGTACATTGTTGTTGCTGATGATGTATTCAAAATATGAATGGCACATGCTGTGAAAAGCGAGGGAAAGATAAAAGCATCGTTGTTTATGGAGAATTGGCGGATGTGTTTGGATTTTGTTCATTTGCTGAATTTATTCCCTTTATGTTTTTGAAGACTCCGAGTGAAAATTTTGTGAGAATTGTGTGAATTATCTCAAGGGCAATTAGATTACTTGACAGATGAAGTGTTTTGAAGATATATCATTGCTTGCAGCACGGCAGGCCTTATTCGCACAAAGCACAACAGATCCATTCAGAACTGCATAAATGGTAGAAAATTGGAGAATAATGTAATTTAGCTCTTGCTTGGAAATCATCATTTGAAAAAAACTGTTTCAAAAGCAACGTATCTTGTTGCATTTATAAATTATAGACTGTTTTGTGATATCTGGATTATATTGTGGAAATACTTCTCTTTCTAAGTGTCTTTGCATCATGATTCCACTTCTGGCTTTCAGCAGTTCTATTTTCACCAGTACAGCACCAGATACAACAAAGCAACAACACATGTGTGTAAAAAATAATCACAATTTATTGAGCGTCTTTGATGTTTTCAGATGGCATTTCGTTTTTCAGCTCCAAGTAATCCAGCAATGTAATGACTGTGCAGCTGGTCTTTACACGCAGAGGATTTAACCTATTGATGACTAGAAGTGATCGTATCATGGGGCATTTAGCATCACAGATGCTGCTGGTGGGACCCACACCAATCCCAACCATTTCTCCACACCATCTCACCACTAATCTCAGTGCTCCTTTGACTGAGTTGTAAACATGGAGCATGAGGGGTGATCTTGTGAGGGTGTATAGAATCATGAGAGGAATAGATCGGGTAGATGCACAGAATTTTTTTCCCAGAGTAGGTGAATCGCGGACCAGAGGACATAGATTTGTGAAGGGGAAAAGATTTAATAGGAATCTTATGGGTAACATTTTCACACAAAGGGTGGTGGGTGTATGGAACAAGCTGCACAGAGGAGGTAGTTGAGGCAGGGACCATCCAAACATTTAAGAAACGGTTAGACAGGTACATGGATAGGACAGGTTTGGAGGAATATGGACCAAACACAGGCAGGTGGTGGGACTATTGCAGCTGGCCGGTGTGGGCAAGTTGGGTCGAAGGGCCTGTTTCCACACTGTATCACTCGATCACTCTATGGATGTGACAGAGATTAAAGAAAATGTTTTTATGTAACAGCTTTCATGATTTGAATTCCCAAGGGGTATTAGAATTGATTACAAAAACTTTTAAACATAAACTCTCTGTTTTAATATGGTAAATAAGATAATCAGGTTATCCACATCAAGGTTCCACATTATCGGCATTAAGTGATGCCGATTGATAGATAAATGTTGGTTAGATCTCCCCTACCTTTTGAAACATGTATGCATTTATTTTATTATTGTGTGAGTCCAACTGAGGAGATACACCAGGTCAGGGTTTCAATTTAACTCTTCATTCAAGAGATAGGTCCCGAATTCAGATCCAAGCTGGAGCAAAGGCTTAGATTAATTGCTGCATTCTCTGAAGTTGGGATTTGAATCCCTGACTTTCTGTGCCACCATTCAGCTATATCTATTTAGCTTAATGCACTCTCAGTGTGGTGGGGAGACATTGGCCGGCACAGTTGTGCAATGGTAGAGTTGCTGCCTTACAGCGTCAGAGACCTGGGTTCAATCCTAAATCTGGCCGCTGTCTGTAGGAAGTTTGTACATCCTCCCTATGACCACGTGGGTTTTCTCCATGTACTCCGGTTTCCTCCCACACCCCAAAGACGTACAGGTTTGTAGATTAATTGGCTTTGATAAAATTGTAAATTGCCCTTGGTGTGTAGAATAGGGTTAGTGTGTACGGGGTGATCGCTGGTCGGCACAGATTCGGAGGATAGAAGGACCTGTTTCCACAGTGTATTTAAGTCTAAAGTCTCTGCCACAACCAATATCTCACAGCTCAGGCTCATGCGGAAGCTGGATTACAGTGGTCACCCCACATTAAAGACAACGCCTACCCCACAGTGTAAAATTTGTGACCTGCAATTTCAGGATCCTCATGGACAGCCCCAACATCAACAGACCCAAATGCCACTGTACTGTCTTAGACCAGGAAACCGTGCAAAGTCAGGGTCATAAATTGATAGTAAGGGTGTCAGGGGTTATGGGGTGAAGGCAGGAGAATGGGGTTGAGAGGGAAAGATAAATCAGCCATGATTGAATGGTGAAGTAGATGATGAGACGAATGGCCTGATTCTGCTGCTAGTACTTATGAACTTATGAACCCCTGGCCCAAAGAAGGTGCAAAGTCTGGAGTCCAGAAGCCTGTCTAAATTAGCACCTCTGAAGAGAATCTTCACATCCAGGCCAGAATGACCAGGAGTAAATGATGGTGAAATTCACCATCACCTTCATTGCATCAGCACAGTCTTTGGTTGTCAGAGGAAATCAGTTTGAAGATAAGCATCCCTGGAGAAAAAGGATAGGTGACATTTCGGGACTAGACCCTTCTACAGACTGAATCAAGGGAGAGGTAAACCAGAGGTATGAAACGGTACATGTTCAGATTCTCCATTTAAAGAATGTATCGATCTGAAAGGTCATTTATTCCTTTTCTCCAGAGATGCTGCCTGACCCACTGAGGTACTGTAGCATTTGTGTCTATCTTCGTTGATCATGGTCAAAGATTATCAGTTGGACAGAAGAATCGATTTAAAGATGTTCTAAAAGCTTCCGTGAGAAAGTGTACTATTCCCACTGACTCTTGGGAATTCCACAACAATTAAAATGGAGGAAGGGCTTTGGTGATGACATTGGGAACCTCAAAGTCCTTTGCCGGGACCATGCAGAAGCCGATGGTAAGCAACGGAAAGATTGCACCTCCTCCCAAATCCCTATCCTGCTGGGGATCCTTCTGCCCACCTAGGGCTGTGTCCATGAATCATCGGTTGCCCCATTAGGCATCTCAGCACCTACATGAGTTGAGTGGAGGAAAGTCATTCTCCATCCGAAGGGACTGATTGAAACAAAGTAGAAGTTTCATGCCCAAATTTACGGTGATAAAAGGACGTGATTTACACCCTTTTGCCTCGTAAGAGTTAGACCTTACTTGCTTTCTAAATACTGTAGGTATAATCTTTTTTTGTCTATTCCTCTCCTCTCTTCTTCAAAGGTGCTGCCCTTTGCTGAACTGCACTCTCTCTACCAAAGATCCTATAGCGAGCAAGATAGATCACTCGACAAAAAAGACATAGTACGGTCATGGGCAGGTTCATGAGTAATTTTCGGCCCCATTTCCGTAACCGGCTTCCGTCTCTGCACCAAAGGTCCCACAGGATAATAGTGCGGAGACGTTAGCTGGTTATGGAAACATCCTCGTAAAAATAAACGTTTTTTGGTAAAAATCTTCTCATTTTCAGAATTTAAATTTATTAACACAAACTGTTCCCCCGCAATGCTGATTACACTGCGAGTCGGGTCGGGTCATGGAAATGGATGAAAAAAAGGCCCACGTTCCGTTCCGTTGCGTACTACACATCAGCCCATTGCATTTAGCAGGAGTGGTCTATCTTGCTCCGCTCTAGGATCTTTGCTCTCTGCCATCTAGTGCTGTATGCAAATCACAATGCTTCAATGCGAGATTGTTAACATTAACAAGGCATTTCACAATGCAGATAACCCAGCTCAACACAAACAATGGAATGAACCCTACACTCAAAGGATGACTGATGAGCATAAGGGGAATAGTCCTCTGGAGGTATTCTTGCAGTCAGAGAGATAGGAATTAATGGTGATGGGCAACCCCACACTGAATGTTTTCTATCCTTAATATTCTGTTCTATGGACATCATGTGTACTGAATGTCAATTGGGGTAAAGAATGACGGGTACAATAGCAATCTTCCTTACCATAAGACCCTAAAACATAGCAGTAGAGTTAGGTAACCCCGCCATTCAGTCATGGCTGATCTATTTTTCTATCTCAACCCCATTCTTCTGCCTTCTCCCTGTAACGTGCTGATACCCATGCATTATTGTAATTCAGGCTGATAACAGAAAGTAAACTCATTCCACATGGCAGCTTAACTAAAGTAGTCAGAGTAGGAGTGGGAATTGATTGAAACAAAATTAAGTAATAAAAGGTAAGTGCTCGGATCTGCCCAGCTCATGGCCACATGCAATATAACATGTCAGTGACTTCTTTAGAGTTGTAGAGCGCAGATACAGGCCCTTCGGCCAACTCGTTTACACTGACCACGATGCCCCATCTCAGCTAGTTCTATTTGCCAATGTTTGGTCCATTTCCTTCTCCAACTTCTTACCCACGTACCTGTCCAAATGTCTTTTAACTGTTGCTATTGTACCAGCCTCAACTACTCCCTCTGGCAGCTTATTCTATATACCCACCATCATCTGTATGAAAATGTTGCCCCTCGATTCCTATTAAATCTTTTCCCACTCACCTAACCCTATGCTCTCTAGTTCTATGTACAGTATCCAGTCTATACTGAGTTTGAAGAAGGATCCTGACTTGAAACATCACCTGTCCATTCCCTCAGATGCTGCCTGACCTGCTGAGTTAATCCAACACTTTGTGTTTCGCTCAAGATTCCAGCATCTGCAGTTCCTATTGTCTTCTATACTCAATTCCCTGACTGATGAAGGCCAGCATGCCAAAAGCTTTCTTCACCATCCTATCTTCCCACGATACCACTTTCAGGGAACTATGTATTTGTAATTCTTCTGTTCTACAATACTCCACCAGGGCTCTACACTCATTCTATCTGAATTAAACTCCATCAGCCATTCCTCAGCTTCCTTGTCCAGTTTATCAAGATCCTGCTGCAATTCTTAATAATTCGGTTCGCTCTATGATACCACCTATTTTAGTGTAAGGTAAACAAAAAAGCTGGAGAAACTCAGCGGGTGAGGCAGCATCTATGGAGTGAAGGAATAGGTGATGTTTTGGGTCGAGACCCTTCTTCAGACTGATGTCGGGGGTGGGGGGGCAGGAAACGAAAGGAGGAGGCGGAGACAGTAGGCTGTGGGAGAGCTGGGAAGGGGAGGGGAAGGAAGGAGAAAGCAAGGACTACTTGAAATTGGAGAAGTCAATGTTCATACCGCTGGGGTGTAAATTACCCAAGCGAAATATGAGGTGCTGGTCGTCTAATTTGCGGTGGGACTCCCTCTGGCCATGGAGGAGGCCCAAGACAAATTGTCCCACTGCAAACTGGAGGAACAGTACGTTATATTTCAGCTAGTCCTTGCTTTCTCTTTCCTTCCCCTCCCCTTTCCCAGCTCTGCCACAGCCTACTGTCTCCACCTTTTCCTTTCTTCCCACCCCCCCCCCCCCCGACATCAGTCCGAAGAAGGGTCTCGACCCAAAACGTCACCCATTCCTTCGCTCCATAGATGCTGCCTCATCCACTGAGATTCTTCAGCTTTTTTGTCTACCTTAGATTTTTCCAGCATCTGCAGTTCTTTCTTCAACCTATTTTAGTGTCACCTGCAAACCTATTGATTGTGGTTTGTATATTTTAGTTCAAAAGTGAAATGCTGCAGATGCTACAGATCGGAAAATAATATAAAAGGCCGGAGGTATCAACATATTGGGCAATGTGTGTCAGGAGAGAAGCAGAATTAATGTCTTTGGTCGATGACCTTTGGTTCCAATGCGCCTAATTTGGAGGCACAAATAATCACCGCACATTTTTTCATTGACCTTTTAAAATTGCTCCTTATTCCTGCTAAAGCAAGGATTGATGTCTATATAGAGACAAAGAACAATGTCTCTCCACAAGTCTCTCCCAAATGAGACATTGTATATTCACCACAAGTCTCTCCATTCAGTAAGAGCGATGAGAGAACATCCTGCTGTTGCTGCCTGTAAAAGCTTTGGCTTTTGGGTGCCACAAGTGTTGTGTTCAAGTGTTGTGCACACAAGTAGCAAGGCCATTGGAAGTCCATGCCTTTGTGGACAGCAAGGAAATTCCAGGCATTTATCCCTTTTTATAGACTGCATCTAAGAAGAATGCCAACCCAAACCGTCGCTGTCCATCCTATCCTGAGATGCTGCCTAACCTGCTGAGTTACTCCAGCATTTTTGTAAACCAGCATCTGCAGTTCCCTGTGTCTCCCATCACATTTTATTTGCTTGAAGCTTGATTTGTACTCGCCACCAGATCTGCACAGATGTGGAAATAGTAGGGTTTTCTCTTAAAAATGTTAAGATGAGTTTTAGAATCACTTCATGGGTTTCATCTGGGATGAGTTTGTGGAGTGAGTCTGAACATTAGTTATTAATCCAAGGCCCAGCATGGAAAAGAAGGAATAGTTAAAAGATCAAGAAATAGTGATGCTTTGCTCGTCCAGGCCTCCAGGTTAAACACGTGGATGTGGGACTTTAAAAGCAAACTTTGGCTTTTAATCCTCATAGTTTTACATTTCATAGGCATGATGGTAACTTTAACCCAGAGTTAGCTGTTGTGAGCAGGTTTCCACATAATTTGTTTGATGGGTAGTCAACTCTCTGTGGCCGCACATAACCCATAACCTAGCAGTAAGGGGGACGGGCAACATGACGAGGGAAGCTTGCGTCTGCCTGTTAAATTGATGTATGTCAAAATACTTAGCAGATTTTAAAATCTATCTGGAGTTGAGGACTAATTGTGGTTCAGCTAATGCAGGGGTTCCCAACCTTTTTCGTCCCATTTCCCCAGGCAACTTTAATAGCACATAACAATGTTATTTCACTTGTTTATGAACAAATGATGACCAGAACCAAACACAGTCAGTCAATGAGAAAAAATATGAACAAATCCAGAATCAACAAATTTACCCCCTAGGAAGTGCCCCCTAAGCTGTGCGCCTGTGCGCGCGCACACAAGTTTTGAAACCAGCGCACAAAGAAAATTTATGTGCGCACGAAAGGATTTCCGCATCTATAAATGATAGCAGAGAAATTTTATGGCCCAATCCGGCACCTGGGACAGCTGCAGCCCACTCTGGCATCGGGGAAATCATCAATCGGACCCTTTCGCGGGCCGCATCTGGTCCGCGGAACACATCCGGGGGAGGGCCAGGGCCGCCCTCCTCAAAGATGGCGGCGCTGCTGGCAGGAACCCAGCGGTAAATGGACGGGACTGGACCTTGGAGAGGAGGGAGAGGGAGGTGGGGTGGGAGGGGATGGGGAAAATTGAGAGAGGGGTGGAGAGGGAATGGGGAAAGGGAAGGAGAGAGGGGGAGGGGAAGGGGAGGGAGGAGAGGAGAGGTGGAGGAGAGGGTGGAGAGAGAGCGGGGGAGGACTTGTTACAGTGTTAAAATAAAGAACTGTTTCTTTAAAAGTAAAATCTTAACTGAATACATAACTTCATAAATTGCATTCATATTTCTACAAATATGATATTTGTATTATATTAAAACATGGCAATACAGTTTTATTAGCCATGTGAGAGAGGCTATGGCAAAATTATCATGAAACAATTTCAGGTTTATATTTGCACAAGAGTTCAGTGCGCACACACATTCGTAACAGCATGAAAAATCGCACAATACAAGATTTCTGCACGCACGAACTACTACAAATTAGAGAGAACATTGTCCCTGGGCAGGGCCGGCCTTAAGCCGATTGGACCGGTTGCTCCCAATTGGGCCCCGCGACAAAGGGGGCCCCGCGCCAGAGTAATCGACTCTCGGCTCGGGTAGATCTACCACGGGTGGAGGGGGGAGAGAGGGGTGGAGAGAGAGCAGAGGGGGAAGAAAGGGGTAGACGGGGAGGGGTGTGTGAGGGGTAATGGAGAAGGGGGAGAGGGGGAGGTGGGTCATTCGCTCACGGTCCCGGGGCAGCGCTCCCGCCCCTCCAGTCGCCGTGCATCACGCACACAGCCCCGGCTCCACCCCCCTCTCTCCCTGGGGAGACGCGGTGAACACCAAAGGTTATCCGCTCTATGATCTTTGGTGAACACTACAGGGAGGGCCGGGCCGGGGTTGGAGCAACGTTTACAAACATCGGCCTCGGCTCACACCCGGACCCCAGCATTCGTTCCCAACGCCGGCCCTCTCCCTCCCTTCTCTCCTTCCCTTCCCTCCCTTCCCTTCTTCCCTCCCTCCCTTCTCTCCTTCCCTTCCCTCCCTCCCTTCCCTCCCTCCCTTCCCTTCTTCCCTCCCTCCCTTCTCTCCTTCCCTTCCCTCCCTCCCTTCCCTTCTTCCCTCCCTCCCTTCTCTCATTCCCTTCCCTCCCTCCCTCCCTTCTCTCCTTCCCTTCCCTCCCTCCCTTCCCTCCCTCCCTTCCCTTCTTCCCTCCCTCCCTTCTCTCCTTCCCTTCCCTCCCTCCCTCCCTCCTCTCCTTCCCTCCCTCATTCCTCTCTCTATTTTCCATTCTCTCCTTCGTTCTATCCCTTCTTTCTCTCCTTCCCGACTCTACTTTCTCTACTTCCCACCCTCCCTTCTGTCCTTCCCCCTTCTCTCCCTCTCTCCACACACACACACACACACACACACACCCCCACACCCCCCCCCCCTCTCCT
The DNA here is from genome assembly GCA_038087875.1 of Malacoraja senta. Taxonomy (NCBI): domain Eukaryota; kingdom Metazoa; phylum Chordata; class Chondrichthyes; order Rajiformes; family Rajidae; genus Malacoraja; species Malacoraja senta. The sequence continues at coordinate 292,143,983 of CM075977.1, forward strand.
CCTCCTCCTCCTCCAAGTTAGGATGGAGAAGAAGCCCAAAGGGCAGGATGGGGCTGAAGCCCAAAATTTAATGCCTGAACTGGTTTTTCACCAATGGTTATTGGTTTTCCAGGATCTATTTAATTAAATTACTTTTTTACATTTCACAGTCACTAAAACAAGTGGTATTGTATCTATGTACTTTTCAGAGGTGATCTACACATTTTGTTTGTTACTTGTAGGCTTACATGTGTGTAATTTTATATTAAAATATAACTTAGATCTGTTTGGTCCATTAAGTCGCAGGCACTTTTTAAACGCACATTTTGATTACTTTCCATTCTACCATAGATATTATAAAGTCTATAATAAACTTTATTGATAGGTCTATGATTCTACAGACCTGGGGCTCACCAGAATTGTTCCCAATTGGGCCCCGCACCTCCTAAGGCCGGCCCTGCCCCTTGGTAGGTGAAATGTACCCCCTGGAGGTTAAATTTACCCCAGGTTGGGAACCCTTGTGTTAATGGGAAGGGAAGAGAGATCACATTGTGAACCTTTGAATTCCCGGACCGAAATGTTCACTCTTGAGTAGTTTTGGAAATAATTTTGAATTTGTCATTTTGCTTTTCTGCCTGTTTAGCAGTGTTGGTTGTGTTTGTATAAAAATGAGGCTTGTATCGAATGCAGGTATGTTGCTGCATAGGTATGCTGTACATTCTGCACAGAATGGTTTGTGGGCTGGGATAGTTTAGGGTGAGTGCTTACAAATGATTGAACAACAACAGTGATTTTTTTGATCCACCCTCCACCAAGGTTTGTCCTTGTGACAAATATAAGGGTTATATTTTTTCTTCTAAGTTTTCTTTTTACTGCCTCAAGCTTCGAGAAAGATTATGAATTGCTCAGAAAAAATCTATACCTAATTCTGGACAGGACTTTGTTTTAATGGAACTTGTTAATAGCTGCTGCTGGAAATCTCCTGTAGTAATAAAAGGCCTTGGGTTTCATATTCCCTGTCCATTCTCTTCTCAATTAAATATCTGGTATGTGCACATTCAGAACACCAAGAAAAAGAAACTATTCATACTAGACCACGAAAAGCTGATGTACCCATGGGTGAAAGATTTAAGGAGTGCCCTTTCCATATGAGCCTTTATTGCAACTTTGGCAATGTCCTATCAAATAACCTGTGCCATTTGCTGAAGATATTATCAGAACAACAGTGAATCAAGTTTTCTAACTGTTTGCCCTTGCCAGTAATGACAGATTTAATGGTGCTTTCAGTTTAAAGTCTGATGATTTTCGAGATTGCCTTGTGGTAGCGAAGCCTTTGTCCGACTCTCCGAGCCCATTGATGTAAAATTCCGTGGTTACAGGCTGGAACTCCTAAGGTTAGTGAGTCCCAATACCAAGGCCCTCAATCAGGAGCTGGTGCATAATTAAGGACAGCACAACTTCCCTTACCAAGTATATGTAAACAGAAATAGCGTGGTCCCTCCCTTAGTCTCTGGGCTGGATTCAGACTCAACTTCATTAGAACATGTTGTTTGGAGGAATTGAACTGGCCCCATTTGTAAGAGCAGAATATATTACATCTTTGTATACCCGGTTTATTGGGCTTTGGAAAATAGGAAATATTGCATTTATCGGACGCAGCATGGAATGGAGTCAAATAGTTCAAGATTCTACAGCTTGATTTTGCATGGTGATTAGGATGCTCCCAAGAATTTCACATTGGTCACTTGTGATAAATATGCAATGGAGTATTGACTGCACGGTGAAATCCGGTTATGATATTCGGTTCCATGATTTTAGTGGAGCAGGTAGCCAAGTGCAGGTGCCACTGCATTGCTTATCCAGCACAAGCAGCCAAGCAAGAATTACCTTTCCGTGCTCCACTGTCCAGGATGAAGTATGGGACCAGTAGTATCAGCCTTACTGACCAGTACGCCATAATTCATCAAGTATGGCTACCATCCATTCTTGAGTACGAACACCACAAAACTCTGGGGAGGCAATGGATGGGTGATGTTTCAGAGTCCCGACCCGAATCGTCGTCTGTCCATTCCCTCCACAGATGCTGCCTGACCCATTGAGTTCCTCTGGCATTTTGTGTTTTGCACTCTATTATGTCCCCGAGGTATTCTCACAAGTTGATGTGCAGCGGGCCACAGAGCAGATCTTTAGTGCTGTCAAGATATGGAATCTGATCTAGCTGTGCCCAGGAATGATGTAAAAAATACTTCAGATAAATAACCTGATGTCTGAAGGAAAAAAATGCACTGGAAGCATGGCCATTCCCCAGTGTACATTGCCCCTGCACACTGTATTGCCTGCTACAGCCTGGCATTGGAAGTGCAGGAGGAACCCAGAGGATCAGGCAGTTTTGTAATCCTGTGTCTGGTGTTGCAAGAGTCTAGTTCAAAGTAATGGCAGGAGCTCAAGACCACCATAAGTTGAATGTGAACTTATTTCATTAGTAGTCAAAAATTCTTGCTATGGATCAGTTCGGAAATAAGGTGCTGTAAACCACGATTTTAACCAAGGTGGTTAATGAGGCCAGGGCCGTAGATGTAATGAGGCATAATGGCACAGGGGCAGAGTTGTTGCCTAACAGCAATAGAGATCTTGGTTTGATCCTGATTATGGATGCTGTCTGTATGGAGTTTGTAAGTTCTCCCTGTGACTGCATGGGTTTTCTCCAGGTTTTCCGATTTCCAAAGATGTGCAGGTCTGTAGGTTAATTGGCTTCTGTAAATTCCTCATGTATAGAATATAACTAGTGTACGGGTAATCACTGGTCCACACTGTATCTCTAAACTAAACTAAAGTTAGTCAAGATAGCGACAAAGTGCCAATGGGTCAGACAGCATATCTGGAGGAAAAGGATGGGTGACGTTTCAGGTCGAGACTCCTCTTCAGACCCTCAGAAACAAAGTCAAAATGCACCAGCAAGATCTATGATAGCTTCCTCATGGCAGGCTGCTCTAAAAGATTAGATTGCATGGGATCCAGGGACAGCTAGCTAACTGGATAGAGAATTGACTTCATGGTGGAAAGCAAAGGGTGGTAATGGAAGGTTGCTTTTCGGACTGGACATCTGTGACCAGTGGTGTGCCTCAAAGATCGATGCTTGGCCCATTGCTGTTTGTCATCAAAATCAACAATTTGGATCAGAATGTACAAGGCATGATTAATAATATGCAGATGACTAAAATATATGATATCGTAGGCAGTGAAGCTGGTTATCAAGAATTACAGCAGGATCTTGATCAGCCGGGCAAGTGGGCTGGGGAATAGTAAGGAGTTTAACTCAGATAAGTGTGAGGTATTGCATTTTGGAAAGTCAAACCTTCAACGTGAATGGCAAGGCACTGGGGAGTGTTGTAGAGCAGAGGAACCTATGAATTAAAGTACATAGTTTCCTGAAAATTGATTCACAGGTAGATAGGGTAGTGCAAAAGACTGTTGGCACGTTGGACTTCATTAGTCCAGAAAATGAGGATAGAAGTTGGGATATTATGTTACAGTTGCTGGCGAGACTACACTTGGGGTAATGAGGTCAGTTTTGGTCACTGCTGGAGGAAAGATTCATTCAGCTGGGCAGAGTGCAGAGGAGATTTACGAGGATATTGCCAGGGCTCAAGGGTCTGAGCTAGAGGGAGAGGTTGGGCAAGTTCGGACTTTCTTGCTTGGAGCGCAGGAGACTGAGGGGTCATTTTACAGTGTATAAAATCATGAGGGAAAGAGATAGAGTGATTGTACAGAGTCTTTTCCCCAGGCTAGGGGAATCAAGAACTAGAGGTCATTGATTTAATTAAGAAGGGAAAGATTGAATAGAAACCTGAGGAGGAACTTTTTGGGTGGATATATAGTGGGTGTATAGAATGAGCTGCCAAGTGAAGTAGTTGAGGCAGGTAAAATAACAATATTTAAAATATATATTTGAACAGGTACTTGGATAGGAAAGTCTTAGAGGGATGTGGGACAAACACGGGCAAATGGGACTAGTTTAGATGATTGGTCAGCGTGGACGAGTTGGACTATCGGGCATGTTCTGTGCTGTATGATTGTATGATTCTAACCATGAACGCAAAGTGAAAGCATCAGTTTAGCATTGGGCATAAACTTACAAAAAGGTTTGTATATTGGTGCAAAACAAACATTAATTGTGGCTGGCATTCCATGACTGTGTGATTATTGCTGTGGTGGGCACTCAGATGAAGGGTCATTTGTTTGAAGAATATGATCAAGTCAGTGAAGAATAAGATTTTCATTGTGCCAATACCTCACCATACTTCTGCATTTAACAATAAACTTAATTTGAAAATGAAGGAAAAATGAAAATCAACTTCCAACAAGTAGCCATTCAATTTACATGTCAGTCATTCCAATTCCCTTGACCTGGAATGTTTTCTGTTCAAGCTTTTTCCAGTTCTCTTTTGAAAGTCCTTATTAAATTTGCTTAAATTACTCTTACAGATAGTGTACTTGCTATGCGATCTCATATCTTCTCTCTGAGTTGTTATTGTGGGGAGATGCCTTGAAATGCTATTAGCAAACTCTTAGTAGGTCACCAGAAGTAAAACAGATGCAAGGCCCATACAAGTGATAAGGATCTACTTTCAAGTAATTAATCTTTCCATTGATTTTAATATGATAAGCCTCACCTGCTTATGTCCTTTTTCTTATTAAATTCCAGACGAATTAGGGAGTATTTTGCAAATCTAATTTAAATCAGTGGTCACCTTAAAAAATGTCAAACGTTAACACTGTGAACATACAGATATTGGTGGTTAGATTTTAAAAGTTTGAGAGCGTGCATTTTTCAGTTTGCTGAAGGCAAGTTAAAAATGTGAACAATATGACATGTCGATATTTGTACAATTAAAGATTGTACTGAGTTACTGAAGTACTGATGACATAAACAGCAGAATATTGCAATAATGTTGCTGAATTAATGCACAAGTAACATAAGTAGCAATAATACTTCCCAAAATGTAATGGTGTTTAGTATGTAATTAGGATTTAAAAAATATATACGAGTGTTAATTAAACGTACAAATCCGTTTGGTGCTTTTATCTGTATCTGTTTTTTGAATATTAGTACCTATGCTTAACTGGGATTTTTATTTGTGAAATGTTCATTATTTGAGGGAGGGGGCTTTTAGTGTAGAAAAATAAATAAAGTGATATGTTATTGGAATGACAAATTTTGGCTGTCAGCTGACAGTGCGGTTATTTCACTGCTCCACAGTACTGCTTTTATTGCTTTCATGCAATTACCAATAATACTGCAGAATCTGAATTAAAATCTGCCTGATCCCACTGTTCAAAAGAGCCACATATCTGTGGAATATCTATGTTGCTAGAAAAGTATACGTTTGAGTTGTTCAGTGTTTTGGGGTGAGTTTTGCAAAGTGAAAGAAGCATAAAAATAAAGAGAAAGAAAGCAGTTGACAGGGAGCTAGGAGAAAGGAATAGAAAACTATGCACAAGAAATCTGAGGGTTGGCGGAAAAGAGAAAAAGAGACAGGTTAAAATTAACAAAACTACCAAAAATGGAAAACATATACAAATGAGAATTGGAAAAAAAAGAGATTCTCAAGACATTTTCAATTTTCAAACCACATTTGATAGGATATTACAGGGGGGCTGTTGTAAATAAAATAAAGACAAAAGTTAAAGATTTTGGAAGGTTTGCTTTTAAATAAGGTATTGGTATTCAACTAATACTTAAAATGTTTACTAACATGAACATTAAAAGCACCTACGTTTTTATATTCCCTACATGCTGAATCTTCAAGCTCCTGCTAAATGCTGAGTGTGCTAATTATTATTATTTTTTAATATAGTATGCATATTTAAAAATGTAACAAACATAGAAACATGGAAAATAGGTGCAGGAGTAGGTCATTCGTCCCATCGAACCAGCACCACCATTAAATATGATCATGGCTGATCATCCAAAATCAGTACCTTGTTATGGCATTTTTCCAAGTAGGAGAACACTTATCAGTTCCTCAAACCTACCCCACAATCATGGCTGAAGTTACTCGGGTCTCTACACCACTTTCCTGTACATTTGCACACCCCTTGATTTCCTTTTAGTTAGTCTGTCAATTGCCACCTTGAATATATTCATTATCTCAATCTCCTTACTTCTCTGACAGAGGGAATTCCAAAGATTCATAATCCTCTGAGAGAAGAAATTCCTCTTCATCTCAGTCTGAAATGCACAACCCCCTTTTGCTAAAACTATGCCCATTAGTTCTGTATATCCCAATCTTTCAGAATTTCCAAGTTTCCATAATGTCTCTTATTTTTTTATACTTAAATGTAAACACCCAACCTATCTACCTTGCCTTTCTCTATCTACCTTGCCAACTTCTTATCCACTCACGTAACCCATCTATATCCCTGTGCAGGCACTTTATTTCCTCCTCACAAATTGTTGACTTATGCATGGTCAGCAGATTTGACCACAATACACTCTGTCCCATCATGCAAGTCAGCAATATGGGTTCTAAATAGTTTAGCCCCAGCACTGATTCCTTTGGCACTTGGCTAGTTATTGATTGCCAATCCAAAAATGCCTGACCACTCCTTTCTTGTGCAATAACTTTTATTATGCCACATTATCATTTATCATCTGGAAACCTAAATGTTCATTATCCATTATTCCACTTTTGTAACATTCTCAAAAATGTTATCATATTTGTCAATGATAATTTCTTTTCATTAAACCACATTGACTCTACAACTATGTTGACTCACCACTTCACTCTCCTGTCCAACAGGATTACAATGTGTTCTTGCATGCAGTCACACAGTACAGTATGTCCGTACATATAGAGGTGCAGGTGTAAGATTTATAAACATTATAAAAATGGAGCATGTCATTTGTATAGCTGATTGTAAGGGGACAGGCAAGTACGTGACTGGACAGAGGGGTGTATGATGTAATGTACAGTTGAGAATTGTATAGGGAAATAATTTGGGGTGGAAAATAAAAGAGATGCTATATATATTAAATGGTAAAGCTTTTAAAATAATGGAGGAGCGAAGAAAGCCAAGGACATTAGACAATAGATGCAGGAGTAGGCCATTTGTCCCCTCGTGCCAGCACCGCCATACAATGTGATCATGGCTAATCATCCACAATCAGTACCCCATTCCTGCCTTCTCCCCATATCCCTTGATTCCGTTATCTTTAAGAGCTCTGTCTAGCTCTCTCTTGAAAGCATCCAGAGAACCAACCTCCACTGCCCTCTGAGGCAGAGAATTCCACAGACTCACAACTCTTTGTGTGAAAAAGTTTTTCCTCATCGCAATTCTAAATGGCTTACCCCTTATTCTTCAACTGTGGCCCCTGGTTCTGGACTCCCCCAACATCGGGAACATGTTTCCTACCTCTATTGTGTTCAAACCCTTAATAATCTTATATGTTTCAATCAGATCCCCTCTCATCCTTCTAAATTCCACGGTGTACAAGCCCAGCTGCTCCATTCTATCAACATATGACAGTCCCGTCATCCTGGGAATTAACCTGGTGAACCTACGCTGCACTCCCTCAATTGCAAGAATGGCCTTCCTCAAATTGGGAGACCAAAACTGCACACAATACTCCAGGTGTGGTCTCACTAGGGCCCTGTACAACTGCAGAAATACCTCTTTGCTCCTATACTCAACTCCTCTTGTTATGAAGGCCAACATGCCATTTGCTTTCTTCACTGCCTGCTGTATTCAGATACACACCTTTGAAAGCCAGAGAATTGACGGAGTAGATAAGTGAAGAGGTGAAACTGAAAGAGATCCACATAATTGGTTCGGCTTAAGTCAGAGTATAATCTTTCCTCTTCACTGTACCCAGGAAAATCTTAGAATAGTGAAAGGCTGGGATAGAGTGGATGTGGAGAGGATGTTTCCACTAGTGGGAGAGTCAAGGAAGGAGATGAGGAGGAATTTCTTTAGTCAGAGCGTGGTGAATCTGTGGAATTCTGCCACAGAAGGCTGTGGAGGAAAAGTTAGTGGACATATTTAAGGCAGAGATTGATAGATTCTTGATTAGTACGGGTGGCAGAGATTATGCGGAGAGGGCAGGAGAATGGGGATAGGAGGGAGAGATAGATCAGCCACGATTGAATGGTGGTAGACTTGATGGGCCGAATGGCCTAATTCTACTCCTATCACATATGATCTTATGATATTTAGCTATGTCTGGAGAGAAATCCAGGTCTCTCATCCATGACCAAGTCTTAGAGTCATAGATTCTTACAGCAAGAAAACAGGTTCTTCGGCCCAACTTGCCCACACCGGCCAACATGTCCCATCTACACTTGTCCCACATGCCTGCGTTTGGCCCATATCCCTGTTCTCTCCATGTAGCTGTCTATAGTACCTGCCTCAACCACCTCCTCTGGCAGCTTGTTCCATACACACACCATCCTTTGTGTGAAAGAGTCACCTCTCCGGTTCCTATTAAATCTTTCTCTCCTCACTTTAAACCTATGTCCTCTGGTTCTTGATCCCCCTACTCTGGGCAAGAGACTGTGCATCAAATCTCCTGGTGCTCACTGACCATCATTATTTCCTGTGAGGAATGATGCTTCGGCAAGGTAGAGATTGATAACTTTCACAGGGATCCATGGATATTCAGCTGACCGAACATAAGAAGAGATGCAAGGTAGACAAAAATGCTGGAGAAACTCAGCGGGTGAGGCAGCATCTACGGAGCGAAGGAAATAGGCAACATTTCTGGCCGAAACCCCTCTTCAGACGGCCTGATATGTTGCCTATTTCCTTTGCTCCATAGATGCTGCCTCACCCGCTGAGTTTCTCCAGCATTTTTGTCTACCTTCAATGTTCCAGCAGTTGCAGTTCCTTCTTAAACATAAGAAGAGATGCAATTGGGATAGAGTGCAGTTGAGGGAACACAGTGTGGGTGGTGATGGCTCACTCTGCATTGCCAGCTGCTTCCCATATCCTCCTACACCTAAATAAAACATAATTATTTCCAACATTCAAGCAATGAAGGTCACCAAGCCACGTGACCATGGGCCAGAGAAAGGATTGTGAAATTGTGCATATACCAGCTAGGATCCTTGTCACGTCAATGTTTAAAGCTCTTTGTGAGCACCCCACACTGAACCCCTCCTTCTCTTCACACCCACAAGGATCCTAGTCAACAATGCTATCCTACTGATATCTTCCCTGATCACCTACTTAATTTGCCATACCCCAAATCTCCAGGAATGTTGCTTCCTGCACTGACACCACTATTATTCTCAAAGGTCGACGCACAATCCTGGAGTAATTCAATGCGTCTGGCAGCATCTCTGGAGCGAAGGAAAGGTTGACGTTTCGGGTCGAGACATCAACGACATCTCCCTACTGTTTCTCGATCTCACCGTCTCCATCACACGAAAGAGACTATTAACCGACATCTACTACAAACTGACTGACTCCCATAAAACAAATCTCTCACCACTATTATTCTCATCAGTTCAGGAGTGGAGGCTCTGTTTTTGCAGGAGATTGAAGTATCATGAGGTTCATGAGATTAAAGATTTCATTTACCCTGGCAAAACATCGAAAGCTCCCACAGACCAAAAGCAATTAATATTCATTAAACTGTACTTGTATTTTAATTTCTCATCTATAATTAAAAGAATGATTTTTGAATATTTTATAAACCAGTTTTGGATTTGTGCAGTGGTGTAAATAAAATCTGATGAGGAGACTGAATAATTAAAAAAAACATAATCAGCAATGGTTGGAACTGTCATTTACTGAGGTATCTTAACACCAATTTAACAGCTTTATTTTAGCGTCATGCAAATTTCACCTGTAAGCCACAAAGGTGTATGTTAGCATTCCACCCAGGCATTGTGAGCTCCTGGTCAATAATAAATCATTAGCCTTATCACCAAAATGCATGAAAAATAATAATTCTGCATTTATATCTTTTTATTATGTTCTGTGTAAAAGGTTATACATCAGCCTAGCAGGAGCACCTGAAAGGAAAGTTTCATTCCCTTAGAATGGAGCACCAATGTAATTAAACTTTCCCCACAATGCTTCTCAGCTCAGTGGTAATGATATTTCAGCAAACATCAAGTGTCTTAGAGTTGACATTGAACATTAGGAATAAATAATGGGTTTATAGGAAATTAATTTGATATCTAGGACGGACTAATAGAGCATAGTTTGTTTTTTCTCCTCGGGACAGGCAAATATTGTGCTGGCTCTGGAGACGGTCCAGAGGAGGTTTACAAGAATTATTCCAGGAATGAGTGGGTTAGCTTATGATGAGCGTTTGACAACATTGGGCCTCTACTCGCTGGAGTTTAGAAGGTTGAGGGGGGAGTTCATTGAAACTTACAGAATAATGAAAGGCATAGCTAGCGTGGATGTGGAAAGGATGTTTCCACTGGGGGGAGAGTCTAGGACCAGAGGTCATAGCCTCAGAATTAAAGGGTGCTCTTTTAGAAAGGTGGTGAGGAGGAACTTCTTTAGTCAGAGGGTAGTTAATCCGTGGAATTCGTTGTCATAGGGTGCTGTAGAGGCCAAATCTGTGGATGTGTTTAAGGCAGAGAGACAAATTCTTGATTAGAACGAGTGTCAAGGGTTATGGGGAGAAGGCAGGAAAATGGGATTAGGAGGCAAAGATCAGCCATGATTGAATGGCAGACTCGATGGGCCGAATGGCCTAATTCTACTCCTTTAAATTGTGAACTTAACATCTCTAATCTAGATTCACATCTATAATGAGAGGGCATAGATTTAAAGTATAGAGGGAACACTTTAATAGGAAATTCGGAGAGATCTTTTGCACACAGAGGGTGGTGGGTACATGGAACAATCTGCCAGAGGAGATAGTAGAGGCACGTAAAATAACAACATTTTTGATAAATCTCCTCAAGGAATGTCTACTTTGAAGAAGTTCTCCTCGACTCTCAGACGAGAGTTCTGCAACGTCGCTGCTCCCCCTCTGTGATTCCTCCTGCTTTCTGACTCTTCAAACACATTTTAACCCAGACTCGCATTCATTTGTTCTATATCTCTCTACATCACTGTCTATATCTCTTGTTTCCCTTTTCCCCTGACTCTCAGTCTGAAGAAGGGTCTCGACCAGAAACATCATCTATTCCTTTTCTCCAGAGATCTCCAGGCCTGACCTGTTGAGTTCTTTGGTTTAAACCAGTTCCTGCAGTTCCTTCCTACACAGTTAAAGTAATTTGGACAGTTACATGGATAAGAAAGGTTTAAAGGGATACCAATCATAGGCAAATGCAACTAGCTTAGATGTGGTATCTTGGTCAGAGGTCAAGTATCCATGCTGTTTGACTCTCTGACCCCAAGGTCATGGTTTATTTGACTCCAGGCTGCCAGGATTAAGTCCAGTGCTATGAAAAATATGAATGCAATGCGTCACTGAGCAGCTACTAACCAGTAAGATTAGAAAGTTTACAGCATGGAAACAGTTTACGTTGACCATCTATCACCTGCTCGCACTTGTTCTATGTTATCCCACTTTCTCCACCACTCCCTACACACTAGGGTCAATTTTACAGAGGCCAATTAGAGAGACCTACACACCTGCATGGCTTTGGGATCTGTGAGGAAACCCAAGCGATCACAGGGAGAACATGCAAACTTCGCACAGACAGCACTTGAGGTCAGGATCAAATCCGGTTCTTTGACATTGTGAGACAGCAGCTCTATCTGCTGCGCCACCGTGCAAACCACCGTGGCCCTACCGACTGACTGTGAAAGTCTTGCCCTGGTTTGACTTCCCAAAGTGCAACACCTCACACTTTTCCAAATTAATTTCCATTTATTACTCCTCAGCTAACTTGCTCAGGTGGTGAAGGGTAGAAGTGGTTGGCAAGAGAGAATGGGTATAATTCACCACCTGGCATCACTCTTTTCAGCAACAGATCTGACAAAGTCCCTGCCAACGCATGGCCTCAATGTCAGGCTCCCAACAGTGCTCATTAGTCCTTCTCACCAGCAAACATTACATGGGGCTGACTATGACTAAACATCATGTGTGCTGATGACTACAAATTTCAAGGCAAAGGAAAACGTTTCTCTGGTCCTTACTTTACATCCCATCAGCCTTCACATTCAATGATTCATTCTTCACAATTTCTTCCACTTTTAACTGTCAACGAGGTTCCACCATAGGGTTGCCAACTTTCTCACTCCCAAATAAGGGACAAAATGTCAAAATATGGGACAAATTCCCGATGACAATTCGTTGACCAACTCGGCCATGGCTGGGTGAATGATGAGTTGGCCCGGGTCGGGACTGCACACAAAGTGGGCCAGCTGAGGAGTTTTGGCCCGCGCGATGTTGTGCGCAAAGTCTGGCACCCCATCCAACTCATGAACCGATGATTGGCCATGAGAAGGAGGGGTGGTGGTGTCGGCGGTAAGTGAAGGTCCGAAGGTCGGACAGCTGGCCGGGCTGCCGATCAACGGGGCCACGGGCAAGGCGCTGCTGCTGCACTCCATGGGCTGGACTATGTCGGGATGGGTGAGGCGGGCTGGATGTGGCGCTCCGACCCGACAGTCCCCTCGACCCGAGTAGTTGCAGTCAAATATGGGACAAGGGCGGTCCCATATGGGGCAAACCAATTTAGCCCAAAAATCGGGATGTCCCGGCTAACACGGGACAGTTGGCAACCCTATTCCACCATGTGACGCAGCATCCTCTCCCTTTTCATCATCCAAAGTTTTCTTTGTGATTCTCTTGTCTCTTCTACCCATTTCCACTACTCATCTTCTTGCATCTGTCCTTTTACCACTTCCCTTCCTACTATTGTCGGATCAAGACAGCCTTTTCAGGTGAAACATCGATTCACTTGCACTTCTTCCAATCTAGTGTACTACACTTGGTGCTTAAAATGTGCTCTCCTCTGCAAAAGAGATACCAATAGCAGATTGTGTGGTGGTATGCTGTGTGCCTGCTGTCTGCTGGGGATCATTCAACTTCCTGTTGCCTGTTGTATTTATTCTGTGCCCCACTTTCACTCTGACCTGTCTTTCTGCAGCCTCTTGCATTGTTCCAGCAAGGCCTAACGCAAGCTTGAGAAACAGTTCCCGGGACTGCCAACATTGGGTGAGGGTTGGGAGTGAGAAATTGCGAGACACCAAGCCCGAGGGAGCATAGCGACCGAGGGGGGGGGGGGGGGGGGAGGGGGGTGCCCCTTCTCCCATGGTATGGAGCTATTGCATTTTTCAGCTTGAAATTCACCCAGCTGTATAAGTATTCTGTTACCATTTCCTTCATTTTCCTAACAAACTGTCCTGGTCATTTTCACCCCCAATATTTTCAGTATTTTGCTGTTTTCCTCTCAGCTGGGACTTTTCCGAAATGCAAAGTCCAATAACTATATATTTAAGCAATAATATTTGCTTTAATGTGATCTTGAGAGTACATAATATTTTCTGTGGTATTCATAACACAACAATGATAAAAATATCTTTGTTTTGATTGCACCTACCAACATGCATACATTATTATATTACAGTTAATATGTACCGAGGGCAAATTTTTGTTCCAATGCTCCCCATTCCCAATTACTTTTACATTGAAGTGATTGAAATCCAAGTGAAGTTTAAATGGCATCAGAAAAATAAAACCTCCAGAATGGATGATATTCATTACGTTTTTGGTTGGAGTCAGTATCAGCACAATTACTATATTAAACTTTGAATCTTCAGATGTCCTGGTTCAAGCTAAAACTAAAGACAAATAATAACCTCCTCACACATTCCCCTGCAAATATCTCTGTCACTCCTTCAAAATATGCCCCTTCTTTGAACAAGCTCTTAAACATCGCATCAGTATCAGTTTCCATCTGAATACACTCCTTGAGGATGTTCATCTACATGTTCAATTAATAAAACAACGAGATTGGGGACATTTCTATTCAACCCGTCAAAGGAATTTGGGGGGAGGGGGTGTGTAGAAATAGTCAGTGAGGTAAATAAACATAACAGTTGAGTGGCAAATGACAATAGTGCTACCTTCCTAATATTTAACTGAAGGAAATAATGGGTTATCGGGGCTTTATGTTGTGACAGACAGCCTGACACCTTGCATGTCATTTAAATATTACACTTATCCCATCCCCCTGGATATTCCAGATTAATAAATTCAGGTTTTGTCAACTATTTACAAATCAGGCTAATTACAAATCAATAACATTAGCCAACTCCGAAACACGAAGTGCTGAGCATTGGGATCCAGACATCACGGACAACTGGCCTCAGTTTCCCGCTCACATCTGGCAGTGCTCTCCGTCTGAACCAGGGGCCGCGGAGCGTTTTTGAAAGTGGGGGGGGCTGAGCGCTCGCTGATCACTGGCCTTGGGGGTGCCCGGCGAGGCAGTGGAGCAACCGAGTGGTGGGAGAGGGGTGCTGACTTTTTGAAATTTGATGTATTAAAATCATGTTTTAGTGCATTGTAGAAGTATAATTTCAATGTTTTTTGTTTAAACTATGTTTAAGATGTAACTTTTTAAGGGGTAACTTTTTCCACACAAAGGGTGATGGGAGTATGGAACATGCTGCCAGAGGAGGTAGTTGAGGCAGGGACTATCCCAACATTTAAGAAACAGTTAGACTTGTACATGGATAGGACAGGTTTGGAGGTATGGACCAAAAGCAGGTAGTGTAGCTGGGACATGTTGGCCGGTGTGGGCAAGTTGCGCCGAAGGGCCTGTTTTCACACTGTTTCACTCTATGACTACATTATACCTCCACCATGCATGAATGCTTCAAAATCAAGTGGTTGAGTTTTATTGCCATATACTCAAGCATAGAAACATAGAAAATAGGTGCAGGAATAGGCCATTCAGTCCTACGAGCCAGCACTGCCATTCAATATGATCATGGCTGTTCATCTAAAATCAGTACCTTTCCTGTTTTTTCCCCATATCCCTTGATGTCGTTAGCCCCAAGATCTAAATGTAACTCTCACTTGAAAACATCCAGTGAATTGGCCTCCACTGCCTCCTGTGGCAGAGAATTCCACAGATTCATAACTCTCTGGGTGAAGAAAGTGTGTCCTCATCTCAGTCCTAAATGGCCTACCCCTTATTCTTAAACTGTGACCCCTGGTTCTGAACTCCCCCAACATCAGGAACATTTTTCCTGCAGTTACAGTAAGTGAAAATCTAGCAGGCAATCCGGATGCTTTCTCCAACCACCCCCATTTGAAGGCCACTATCTTCCACCGCTTCCACCCAGTGCTTGGTACCTACTTCCAGCAGCCACCGGTTGTCCTCCAGCATGCACCGAGCCGCAGCCTGGTCCATGCCGGTCACCAGGGCGAATTCGGCACAGAGACTCTCACGGCCGGGGCGCTCCGACGGCCCGGGACTTTTGCACTGAGACTGCTCCATGGCCGGAGCTGCAGCGAGCGATTCGCCAGCCCGGCAAACACTCGTCAGCCCCGGCTCCCCGTCCGCATCTGCCCCCGCCGCTGCTTCTGCTTCCAACCCTCCCTCCGCCCAGGCTCTCCAACACCCACGACCAGGTTGCTCAGAGCACACCAGTGCCTCATCGAAAGTTGGAGATATTGAAACATGTCTAGCCAAAAAAGTGGGGGTGGCTGTAGCCCCCTCCGCCACCACGGTTCCACGGCCATGTACCTCTCTTCTGCTGCTCGCCGGCCTCGCTCATGTCAGCCGCTTCCCGCAAATGATTAAATTCCGACTGCCGCCGGGAGCAGGACATGGCCTCACTTGCTGCACTGGGTGACACTCATTCACTCTCAATGTAAATTTGCATGGGGACATGGTTTGGAGGTGTGTGATGGTTCGGTCAAGTGAGAATAACAGATAATAAGAATGCTGCTGTCTTGTCAACAGACGTGCACACAAGCAGTTGATATTAGTTTTGAAATTCTCGTTGATCACAGAATTTCTCACGACAGAGCGTGAAAAATTCTGTGTTCCGCGTGAGAATTGGGTGAAATGCGTGAGTCTCACGCTCAATGCATAAGAGTTGGCAGCTCTGTTCCTCACCTTCTTCATTGCAGCCTTTCTTTGCAGGGTTTCTATTGAATTTAACACCACCAGAACTGGCCAGTTCTGCTGTAGGTTATCCATCTGTAATATCCACTCAAGGTTTTTTTCTCTCCACTCACACTGCCCGATCTGCTGGGTGTTTCTTTTAAATATGATTGCATTTTCTGATCTATAACGCGTATTTTTCTTGCACTGAGTGGCAGGCGCCTGGAATGCGTTGCCAGGGGACGTGGTGGAGGCAGATACGATAGCAATGTTTAAGTAACATTTAGACAGATGTATGAATAGGCAGGGAATAAGAGATATAATAATAATAATAATACATTTTATTTATGGGCGCCTTATACCAAAGTCTCAAGGACACCTTACAGAGTTTAACAAGTAAGAAACATATAATCGGAGTAAAATAAATTATAAAGACATCACCAATACACAAATTAAAGACAGAATTCGATCCAAAGACACAAAAAAAAATAATCAGAAACACAATGTGAAGAGAGAGCAGCGGCAGCTAAACCACGCCAGCGTCCACTTTCCCTTCCGACCGCCATCTTGGACACAGACTAAAATAGACACTACATACAAAAATCATCCCCCCACAAAGGTTACCACTGTGGGGGAAGGCACAATGTCCAGTCCCCATCCCCAGTTCTCCCAGAGTCAGGCCTATTGAGGCCTCCGCTATTGCCTCTACGGAGGCCCGATGTTCCTGGCCGTTCTCACCGGGTGCTGTTGCCCCGGCGTCGGGAGAGTCCTCTCAGCGGCTGGGTCACCTGGAACGGCCGCATTCCTTACCGGAGGCCGCGCCGGTTTGGAGCTCCCAGGCTCCCGATGTTGAAGTCGGCGCTGCCCACTCCTCTCCGCAGCCCCGCAGCCCAGAGGTGTTGAACTCGGCGGTCACAGCTCACCG
Organism: Malacoraja senta; assembly: GCA_038087875.1. Lineage (NCBI taxonomy): Eukaryota > Metazoa > Chordata > Chondrichthyes > Rajiformes > Rajidae > Malacoraja > Malacoraja senta. The sequence goes on from CM075977.1 coordinate 292,160,921, forward strand.
GAGCTCCAGCGCGTTGATCCAGCGCAGTGACCCAGGCAAGGCATCGCCCGCTCCGCTCCGCGATAGCGCTCCAGCGCTGTGCCGCCACCGAAGCCGAGCTGCTGGGCGGTCCCCGCCAGGAAACGGCGCTCCAAGCCCGCTGGTAGGCCACGAGGACGGGTCGACGGGGCAGCCCGGAGAAAAAGCTGCCTCACAGACCAGGTAGGGACCTAGAAATATAGTTACCCCTTCGCCCTACATTAAAAAGTCGATTTCTCCCACAAACAAGACACAGGACTCACTAAAACTACAAAGAAATAGTGAATTAAACGAACGGCTGCTGATTAGCAGCCGTTCCCCAAGATGGCTCCTCCCACTTGATATAAACCAGTGCAGGATAATGTGCAGTTTAAATTGGCATTATTGTCAGCACATACATCGAGGGCCAAAGGGCTTGTTGTTGTGCTGTACAGTTCTATGTTCTAGTTCAGAGCCTTTGCATGCGCCTTTGTTTTCTCCATTCTCTTCCTGCCCTTAATTAACCCATCAACTCATGGCTTTATCAATAGATCTTCACCATTGCAATGCCAGAGATTAGGGATGTTCCCCTTGACCTAAATAATAATAATAATAATAATAATAATATCTTTTATTGTCATTGCACGTCAGTGCAACGAGATTTAGTATGCAGCTCCACCGATGTACAGGAAAAGTAAAATAAATAAATAAGCAAGCAAGTTGAGTGACGTGACCATCCGAGGGAGACTGTCCAGGGGGGGTGGGTGGGGGGGCACTCAGCAGGGCCGGTTCAGAGCTACTATAGCTCTTGGAATAAAGCTGTTTCTGAGTCTGGAGGTTCGGGCGTAGAAGGCCTTGTAACGTCTGCCGGAGGGAAGTAGTTCAAGCAGTCCGTTACAAGGGTGTGATGAGTCCTTATGGATGCTGACGGCCTTCCTGAGGCACCGTGTGTGGTAGCTGCCCTCCAAGGCTGGTAGCTCTGTCCCAATGATCCTCTGCGCTCTGTGGACGATGCGCTGAAGAGTTCTCCTCTCCGCCTCCGTGCAGCTGAGATACCACACAGAGATGCCATACGTTAATATGCTCTCTGTGGTGCAGCGGTAGAATGTTGTCAGCAGCTGTTGGGGCAGACCAGTCTTTTTTAATGTCCTCAGGAAGAACAGTCGTTGCTGTGCCTTCTTGACCAGCGCAGTGGTGTTGGTGGACCATGTGAGGTCCTCTGAAATGCGAGTGCCCAGAAACTTAAAGCTGGACACTCTCTCCACACTTTCCCCGTAAATGGAGATTGGGGCGTATTCTCCATTATGGGACCTCCTGAAGTCAATAATCAGCTCCTTGGTCTTGGAGGTGTTTAGTGACAAGTTGTTATGAGCGCACCAGTCCGCCAGGTTCTGCACCTCCGCTCTGTATTTTGTTTCATCACCGTTGGTGATCAGCCCAATCACTGTTGTGTCGTCTGCAAACTTCACGATGGTGTTGGTGTCGAATGCAGGGACACAGTCGTGAGTGAAGAGGGAGTAGAGCATGGGGCTTAGTATACAGCCCTGTGGTGTGCCGGTGCTCAGGGTGATAGTGGAGGACAGGTGCGGGCCCAGTCTCACTGCCTGCGGTCGCTCCGTCAGAAAGTTCAGGATCCAATCGCATATCGGCGAGCTGAGGCCTAGCTGGTGGAGTTTGATGGTGAGCTTGGTGGGGATGACCGTATTGAATGCAGAGCTATAGTCAATGAAGAGCATCCTCACATACTTGCCTTGTCTGTCCAGGTGAGTCAGGACAGTGTGAAGAGCCAGAGAGATAGCATCCTCTGTTGATCTATTTGCCCTGTATGCAAATTGATGGGAGTCCAGTGAGGCAGGGATGCTAAATCATCCTTCACCCCCATGCTCTCTGCCTTGAAGAATCTTCAACCTGAAAGATTAAATCTGTTTCTCGTTCCACGGGTGATGCAAGACTTCCTGTGTGTTTTCAGTTATTCCTCTTTTTTTCATCATTAAATGCACACTATCTGTCTGCCTGTCTCTTGAGCCTGCAGCTGGTCTGGGACTCATTGTAATGCAAGTACTGGCCACTTCAGCTAGGTAATCAAACAAAACAAGGATCAAAGATTTGCCAATGCAAAACCCTGGGAGCGGCTTGTCACACAAGAGGCAGCAGTAACTGATTCAGTCAAGAGTGTTTACTTGTCAAATGCACCGGGAAAGGAATAATGAAATTCTTACTTGCAGCAGCTTTGGAAGAACATTATTGCATCAGCACAACAAATAAGGAACTCAAGAGTGTTTTATTGTCATTTATCCCAAAACGAGAACAATGAAATTCTTCCTAACCGCAGCACAACAGATATGCAATCTTAGTACTCTCTAAACACCATAACAAACAACAAAAAGAAGTTCAGTATATTAACAAAAAACAAGAATAGTGCAAAGACAAAAAACAATGCCCCCTCCCGTCCATGTAGTTTGGAGCTTCGTTGGAGGTTGTTGTGTTTAATAGCCTGATGGCTGTAGGGAAGAAGCTGCTCCTGTTCCTGTACGTTATCGTTTTCAGGCTCCTGTACCTTCTTCCCTGATGATGCTGGCTGCATTTTTTAGGCATCGACTCCTGTAGATTCCTTCAATGGTGGGGAGGTCAGTGCCCGTGATGGACTGGGCAGTAGTACAAACAGAAGTACATCGTGCAACCTAAACAAAGTCCATAGTAGATCATTGCTGAGGTAGAGCTGTGGGGGTTGTGCAGTGCAGTTCAAGAGCCTGGTCATTGATAGGAAGAAGCTGTTCTTGAACCTAGCGATCACAGTTCTCAGGCTCCTGTACCTTCTTCCTGATGGTAGTAGCGAGATGAGAGTGTGGCCAGAGTGGTGTGGGTTTTTGATCATATAAGCTGCCCTTTTGAGGCAGCGCCTCCTGTAGATCCCTTCGATGGTGGGATGCCAATACCCATGATGGACTGGGCAATGTCCACCGCTTTCTCCACCCCTCCTTGACTCCCCTATTGAACCAGGCCATGTTGCAACCTGTCAGTATGTTCTCTCCCATATATACCTATGGCAGTTTGATAATTTGGCAATATGCCTGGGCCCAGGACAGTTTAGTTTAGTTTAGTTTAGAGATATGGCATGGGAGCAGGTCCTTCGGCCCACTGAGTCCACACCGCCCATTGAATAGCCGATCATACAAGTTCTATGTTATCCCGCTCTCTCGTCCACTCCCTACACACTAGGTGCAACTTACAGAGGCCAATTAAGCTAAAACCCGCACATCCTTGGGATGTGGGTGGAAACCGGAGCATCTGGAGGAAAACCACACAGTCACAGGGAGAACATGCAAACTCCACATAGATAGCACCCGAGGTCAAGATTGAACCCGGGTCTCTGGTGCCGTAAGGCAGCAGCTCTACCCACTTTGCTACTGTACAGGTTCATGATTCCTCTTTGCTTTCCCTTCCTGAAGTCAACAATCTGCTCCATGGATTTGCTTATGTTGCAAGCAAGATTGTTGTTCTGGCATCATTCAGTCAGATTATTGATTTCCCTCCTGTACTCTTGACTCATTGTTTCTTATTAACTGCCCAACGACGATTGTATCATCAAATTTAAAGTTGGTATTGGAGCTGTGTCTGGCTGCACAGTCATGGGTATAGAGAGAGTAGAGCAGGAAACTAAGCGCACAGTCTTGAGGTGCTGTGTTGATGGTCAGCTAGGTGGAAGTGTTGTCAATTCATACTGATTGGGAAAATCAACAGCTAATGGTATGGAAACTATGCCTTGTCAGAGATTTGCACATGGCTCTTTTCTGCTGAAAACACTTCAGCTCCTTTGCTGTCTAGTTCTAACAGATAGACTTTGTGCCCCCCAATTGTGTCAGTGTGTCAATGATCTTAGCCACTACTGTGGAAATGCTTGGAGTTGCTAAAGCAGAATTTCTCAATTGGAACTGTATCCTTTGGAGTTTAGAAAAATGAGGGGTGATCTTATGGAAACATATAAGATCGTAAAGGTGCTCGACAGGTAATGGTTGGGATGTCTCAATGAGTGGGAGAGATTCAAACAAGATCAAGGAACAGTTATTTAAAAATGATTAGTTCAGAGACCCAGCATGGAAACAGCTGTTCGGCGTACTGTCCATGCTGATCATCTATCATCTGTACACATCATGTTATCCTACTTTCTCTGCACATTAAAGGCAATTTTACAAGAGCCAATTAACCTAAAAACCTACACATCTTTGGGATGTGGGAGGAAACCAGAGTACCTGGAGGAAACTAATACAGTCACAGGGAGAACGTGCAAACTCCACACCAACAGCACCTGAGGCTAGGATTGAACCTGGCTCTCTTGCGCTATGAAGCAGCAGCTCTAATATCTGCACCACTGTGCCACATAATTATCAGCAGCTTATGTATTTGTGGAATTTTCACACTCAGAGGGTGATAGAAGCAAGATCATAGGAGATATTTGTAAGGTCAGGGAATTGAGGGTTGCAGGCAACCAGCAGAGAAGAGGAGTTGAGGCTTGGATGGATGAGCCAAGATCATATAAAATGGTGGGGAAGACTTGAGGGGCGTTGCATGAGCAGATCTCATTCCAACATTTACCCTAAAACCAAAGGAATTCGTTTTTGATGTAAATATCATCAATGATACACATTTGCTCGTCACTCAGTTGATTTTATTCCATCTCAGCATCAGAGTTTAATTTGAAACTCATTCACCATTTTATCGTTGTAACTTAAATTCAATTTCTCTTGAGAGATTTTCTAATATTTGCATGAAAGATTAGTCAAAGAAAAGGTTTCTCGGATTTTCAATTTCCTTATAAACTGAATTCACAGACAAGATAAGCAGAGGCAGAAACATGAACAATTGAATGAAATCTTTGGGCAGTTCAAAATGCAGGGTAGCAGCACTAATAAACTGATTGATGCAAAAGCCACTTCTTCAAAAGGTTTCCAGACCTGTATGCTGAGAGAAAGCTGACTTACCCACCAAAGGAGCCCATAATATCCACAAGTGTTTTCATTCTCGAGCATAACCCATGTACTGCAGATGCTGGTTTAAACCGAAGATAGACACAAAATGCTGGAGTGACTTAGCAGGTCAAGCAGCATCTTTGGAGAAAAGGAACAGGTGATGTTTTGTGTCAAGACCCTTCGTCAGGGGAGAGGGAAACTATACAGCAGCACCTGAAGGATATGCGCGCAGCCTCTGATCTACTCTATCCATATCCATGACTGCGCAGCCAGACACAGATCCAACACTATCTTTAAATTCACTGACGATACCATCATTGTTAATAAATAACAGATAACAATGAGTCAGCCTACAGGAGGGAGTTAATAATCTGATTGAATGCCATCAGAATAACATCAACAAAACCGAGGAGCTGATTTTCGACTTCAGGAAGGGAAAACTGAGGATATATAAACCTGTCTACATCAACGGAACAGAGATGGAGAGAGTCAACAACTTCATATTCCTGGGGCATGCATGTCTCCGAAGATCTGTTTTGGTTCCAGCACGTTGATGCAATCACAAAGGAAGCTCATTAATACCTCTACTTCCTGAGAAGTTCGAGGAGATTCAGTACGTCGCTGAATATTCTATCAATCGTCTGCAGGTGTACGGTAGATGGCACACTGTTTGTATTATGGCCTGGTTTGGCAACACAAATGCCCAGCAATAAAGGGGGCTACAGAGAATGGTCACAAGTACTGACCTCCCCACCATCAAAGGGATCCTTAGGGAGTGCTGCCTCAAAAACGCATCCAACATCGTCAAAACCCATATCAACCAGGTCATCCTCTCATTTTGCTCCAACCATCAGGTAAGGGTACAGGAGCCTGAAAACCCAGCAACCATCAGGCTCTTCAATACTGCACAACACTAAAGCCCCTGTCCCACTTACGTGTCCTTGGCACGCTAATTAGGCGTAAAAGGCCTGTCTCACGAGTCTGCGGTCATTGGCGGCGAAACGGGAAGAATCTGCCGCCATAGACCACGCACTCGTGAGAACGTACAATTCCGGGGCCGTGCCCAACACCGCACGGTGCTAAAATAAAACCGACAATGTCGAAAACTATATACTCACCGCACAACCTCCACCAGTGATGCACGAGTGCGGCACGGCCGCCCGCACGAGCCGCCGCCAGTGTGGCTCGAGCGCCGTGCGTCAAACCTCCACTGCCACAGCCTCCGCTAGTGAGGCACGTGCCTCCGCCAGTGAGGCACGTGCCTCCGCCAGTGAGGCACGTGTGCGGCACGGCCGCAGGCACAGCCGCCGCCACAGCCGCCGCTAGTGAGTCACGTGCGGCGGGCCGACGTCATCGCAGTCGGCCCGCCCTTTTTTTTACTTACCGCAAGCACGTGGGACCCGCCGTGTTTGAATTACTCGGCCCCCGCGCAGCATCCGTGCGGTGCTCCGGTGGATAGGCTCGGCGCTCTCGCCATTGCTGTGCGGTTCCCGCTACCGGCGACGCCGCGCTTCACCGCCGATGACCGCAAACAGGTAAGACAGAGCCTTAACGGTCCCACGAAGGTCGCGCGCGATTTCATGCGCCCGCACCAGCCATCTGGAGCGCGTGACATCATTTGAAGATGGACACAAAATGCAGGAGTAACTCAGCGGGACCGGCAGCATCTCTGGAGAGAAGGAATGGATGATGTTTCGGGTCGAGACTCTTCTTCAGTCTGAAAGAAGGGTCTTGACCCGAAAATTCACCCATTCCTTCTCTCCAGAGATGCTGCCGGTCCCGCTGAGTTACTCCAGCATTTTGTGTCTATCTTCAATTTTCTTGGCCCCACTCTGGGAGTAGAAGTGGGGGCGGATCCGGACCGCAACGGCCGTGAGCCCAAGGCCTAGTTCGGCGATCGTTTGCCTGCTTCTGCTGCTGTTGGAGGTGAGACGTTGCGTCGCACCAGGGTCTTGGGCCTGTCCCTCTTTGGCTGTCAGTTTCGCGACAGGCCGTTGGCGCGCGAAGATTTCGTTCTCTACAAACATTTCGGAGCCCCGCGCGATGTCGAGCATAACTCCATACCCCTCCGTGCTTCTCAGTGGGACGGCTCCGCGCAGCCATACGATGCCCGTGCACCTCAACGCGACGACGAGGTTGTGTAATTTGTGTGCCAAGGACACGTAAGTGGGACAGGCCCTTAACTTTAAACTCAGAAACTATGATCTTCTAAGGACTATGTCTTTGGTTGCATAAGGGGCGTCGCTTTTGCACTATTATGGTTATCCAGTATTACTGCCTTGTTAATTTATCATATTATTAATTATTTGATATTTATTTGTCATGTTAAGCTGCAGCAAGTAAGAATTTCATTGATCTGTTGCTGGTATATATGACGATTAAACACTCTTGACAATGTAAAGTCTGGGAGATTCTGTTTGCAAGCTTAATTCCACACAGCATTGACATCTAATTTGAAAAGCAGTTCTGTCCTGGCTCTTATTGCCAATGGTATGTGGAATGCATACCTGTGGATTTTTCCATCGAGTTGACCCACCTGGAGCACACAGAGCCCCAATGTGCATCAAGTGCCTGCAGGCTTGAACTTTGGCATGCGCTGGAGTTTTCAACAGACATCCAGGCATCGTGTAATTTTCCAAAACTACTGGAGACTGCATGCCAGGTTGTGTGGCTGCATTCTGGAGGTTTTGTTGCTTGCCACTCAAAACCTCTAGAATTATAGATAGACACAAAATGCTGGAGTGACTCAGCAGGTCAGACTATCTCTGGAGAAAAGGAATAGGTGAAGATAGGGGTCGAGACCCTTCCTCAGCCTGAAGTTGGGTCTCGACCTGAAGTGTCACCTATTCATTTTCTCCAGATATGCAGCCTGACCCACTGGGTTACTCCAGCATTTTGTGTCTATCTTCGGTGTAAACTATCATCTGCAGTTCTTTCCTACATGTCTTGAATCATTTTGTTTATGATTTATTTCAATTAAATAGCAGTATGGAGTCTGCATGTGATCTGCCTTCACAATCTTTCTCCTGTTGAGCCAGTTGGGGGTCACTCTCTCCTGTTACTTCTGGATTTTCAGTAAACATTGATCTCTCATAACATTCTAGAAATGTTTCTCAAACTGCTGGGGATATTTTATAAACCCATTTAAGATGTTGCTACACTTGATGATGACAGAAATTGTCTCCCACTGTGAATCTCTTTGTGGCTCAGTACCGTCTTCTCAAATATTCCTGAGGTGAGTAAGTAGCTTTGGACATCAAATGAAACAGGATTCTTTTTACAATGCTTGTGAAGGATGAATGTGCAGCAATACAAGTGGTTTTGTCCCAAGGCATGATGGAGAAGGTCTGCACGGTGCTAAATGATGTAAATGATTGCAAGCAGTGTGGAGTTAGAGCCGAACAATCACACTCTCCCCCACGGGCATAAAATGCAATTGAATTTCACAAGAAGAGCATGATTTACTCCCAATTTATACTGAAAGCAATTCAAAACTGGACAGATTAGACCCTCATTTATCAGGTTGGATGGTTACTGTGCAACATACAAGACTCAGAGTCATTTCTCCACAAATTTAAATAATTTTTCTTCTCCAGCAGATCAGGGCAAGACTTCCTCTTCCCTTCTACAAAGGTAGAAATGATGCAAGCCAATGATTTTGTCACAAAATCCTAGCCATTAATTATTTCCTCAACTAGATTTGTATGCTTGAATTACTTTTGGTATTGTGTGTTTACATTGCTACAGGTGCATCTAGGATTGATCTGCCATTAGCCGTGAATGAGATATAATCCAGGTATGCTGCTAATGGCAGTGTTTGGGTAGATTGGAGGTTGCACAGGGTCCTGTTGCAGAAGAAGAGATAATGGCCAAAAATAAATATGTATGGGAGCTAAAGTAGAAATAGGGAAGGCCTCCACCAGTCCTACTTGCTCAATTCATGTTTGATTCTGCCACAAACCTTGTACCCGAGGCAATGAATTGCCATCTGAATTATTTCTGCCATCGTAATCTCCTCTATCCCATTAACGTTCCTCTAATTCTGATATCTTGATCATCCCAGAACTTAACTCCTCCAACATTGGCAGTCATGCTTTCAGCTGCTAAGACTTTTATACCATGAAATTCCTCTATAAAAACCTCTACCTCGCTTTGCTCCTCTATGATATTTCTAAGACCTTTTTAATATCAACTTGTGTCACTGAGCAAAACAATGCTTTGTTTGCCATCGGGAAGAAGGTTTAGGAGCCAGAAAACTGTAACATGCAGGTCAGGAACAGCTGCTTTCCTACAGCCATCGTGCTATTAAACACTGGTAGACAAAAGTGCTGGAGAAACTCAGCGGGTGCAGCAGCATCTATGGAGCGAAGGAAATGGGCAACGTTTCGGGCCGAAACGTTGCCTATTTCCTTCGCTCCATAGATGCTGCTGGACCGCTGAGTTTCTCCAGCACTTTTGTCTACCTTCGATTTTCCAGCATCTGCAGTTCCTTCTTAAATGCTATTAAACACTACTACCTCCAAATAAGCTCTCAACTACATAGACTTGGGAGCATTAATTTAGTTTTTTTGCACTATTATTATTTGTTTGTTTTTTATGTGTATATATATATGTGTGTGTGTATGTGTGCGTGTATGTGTGTGTGTGTGTGTGTGTGTGTGTGTGTGTGTGTGTGTGTGTGTGTATGTGTGTGTGTGTGTGTATGTGTGTGTATGTACAGTGCCCCCCATCATCTATTTATTTGCCTCTGTACTCCACAATTTGAAATTTGTAATAGAAAAAATCACATGTGGTTAAAGTGCACATTGTCAGATTTTAATAAAGGCCATTTTAATACATTTTGGTTTCACCATGTAGAAATTACAGCAGTGTTTATACATAGTCCCCACATTTCAGGGCACCATAATGTTTGGGACACAACAATGCCATGTAAATGAAAGTAGTCATGTTTAGTATGAATGCATACAATGACTGCTTGAAGTCTGTGATTCATGGACATCACCAGTTGCTGGGTGTCTTCTCTGGTGATGCTCTGCCAGGCCTGTATTGCAGCTTATGCTAATTTACCTAAAATTTCAGTGAAATGGCTAGTCCAGTTTTCTCTTCAGCATATAAAAGGCATGCTCAATTGGGTTCAGATCGGGTGATTGATTGACTTGGCCACTCAAGAATTGACCATTTTTTAGGTTTGAAAAACTCCTTTGTTGCTTTAGCAGTATGTTTGGGATCATTGTCTTGCTGTAGAATGAACTGCCGGCCAATGAGTTTTGAGGCATTTATTTGAACTTGAGCAGATAGGATGTGTCTATACACTTCAGAATCCATTATGCTACTACCATCAGCAGTTGTATCATCAATGAAAATAAGTGAGCAAGTACCTTCAGCAGCCATACATGCCCAGGCCATAACACCCCCACCACCATGTTTCACAGATGAGGTGGTATGCTTTGGATCCTGGGAAGTTCCTTCTCTCCTCCATACTTTGTTCTTGCCATCACTATGAAATGTTAATCTTCATCTCATCTGTCCACAAGACCCTTTTCCAGAACTGTGGTTGCTCTTTTAAGTACTACTTGGCGAACTGTAACCTGGCCATCCTATTTTTGCGGCTAACCAGTGGTTTGCATCTTGCAGTGTAGCCTCTGTATTTCTGTTCATGAAGTCTTCTGCGGACAGTGGTCATTGACAAATCCACACCTGACTCCTGAAGAGTGTTTCTGATCTGTCGGACAGGTGATTGGGGTGATGCCTCTAACAGTTTTATTCTTGTTTCTCAGTCTCATAATGGCTTCTTTGACTTTCATTGCCACAACTTTGGTTGATAAACAGCAATAAAAGTTTCCAAAGGTGATGGAAAGACTGGAGGAAAGACTAGGTGCTGAGAGCTCTCTTGTGAACAGGTTCACCCGCTTAGAAGCTGTTGGGACAGAAGACGTGTTTACACTGAGCGGCGGACTGGCTTGCGATGCGATGCGAATAGAGCTGTTGAGCCAAAAGCAAAACCAAAACCAAAAAGGCCTAAGGCAGGCAACGCCATTGTAGTGGGGGACTCCAGTGGGAGACTCCATTGTGAGAGGTACGGACAGGGGTTTCTGCGGCAACAGACGGGATGCGAGGATGGTGTGCTGCCTTCCTGGTGCCAGGATCCAGGATGTCACGGACAGAGTGCAGAAAATCCTCAAGGGCGAAGGTGAACATCCGGAAGTGGTAGTGCATGTCGGCACAAACGATGTCGGAAAGAAGGGGATGAATATTCTGCAGAGTGACTTGAGAGAGCTCGGAAAAATGCTGAAAAGCAGGACCTCCAGGGTTGTTATCGCTGGTTTGCTTCCAGTTCCTCGTGCTGGCGAGAGGAGGAACAGGGAGATACGGGACCTGAACGTGTGGCTGAGGAACTGGTGCACGGGGCAGGGATTTAGATTCTTAGATCACTGGGATCTGTTTTGGGGTAAGGGGGAACTGTACAAAAGGGACGGATTGCATCTTAACAGGTGTGGGACCAGCATTCTGGCAGGCAGGTTTGCCACTGCTACACGGGTGGTTTTAAACTGAATAAGGGGGGTGGGGTGTCGAATGGGATAGTGGAGGATGGAGTTAAAGGGAAAGGGTTTCTTAAATGTGTGAGCGTAGAGACAGAGGGGTGTAAAATGAGGGTAGAAGCAATAGGTAGCAAGGTGAAAAGTAAAAGTGGCAGGCAGACAAAACCAGGGCAAAAATCAAAAAGGGCCACTTCAACATAATTGTATAAGGGGTAAGAGTGTTGTAAAAACAAGCCTGAAGGCTTTGTGTCTCAATGCAAGGAGCATTCGTAATAAGGTGGATGAGTTGAATGTGCAGATAGCTATTAATGACTATGATATAGTTGGGATCACGGAGACATGGCTCAAGGGTGACCAAGGCTGGGAGCTGAACATCCAGGGATATTCAATATTCAGGAGGGATAGACAGAAAGGGAAAGGAGGTGGGGTAGCGTTGCTGGTTAGAGAGCAGATTAACGCAATGGAAAGGAAGGACATTAATTTTGAGGATGTGGAATCGGTATGGGTAGAGCTGCGAAACACTAAGGGGCAGAAAACGCTGGTGGGTGTTGTGTACAGGCCACCTAACAGTAGTAGTGAAGTTGGAGATGGTATCAAACAGGAAATTAGAAATGCGTGCGACAAAGGCAAAACAGTTATAATGGGTGACTTCAATCTACATATAGATTGGGTGAATCAAATTGGCAGGGGTGCTGAGGAAGAGGATTTCTTGGAATGTATGCAGGATAGTTATCTAAATCAACATGTAGAGGAACCAACGAGAGAGCAGGCTATTTTAGACTGGGTATTGAGTAATGAGGAAGGGTTAGTTAGCAGTCTTGTTGTACGTGCCCCCTTGGGCAAGAGTGACCATAATATGGTTGAGTTCTTCATTGGGATGGAGAGTGACATTGTTAATTCAGAAACAATGGTTCTGAACTTAAAGAAAGGTAACTTTGAGGGTATGAGACGTGAATTGGCCAAGATTGACTGCCAATTAATTCTAAAAGGGTTGACGGTGGATATGCAATGGAAGACATTTAAAGACTGCATGGATGAACTACAAAAATTGTTCATCCCAGTTTGGCAAAAGAATAAATCAGGGAAGGTAGTGCATCCGTGGATAACAAGGGAAATCAGGGATGGTATCAAAGCGAAGGATGATGCGTACAAATTAGCCAGAAAAAGCAGCATACCGCAGGACTGGGAGAAATTCAGAGACCAGCAGAGGAGGACAAAGGGCTTAATTAGGAAATGAAAAATAGATTATGAAAGAAAACTGGCAGGGAACATAAAAACTGACTGCAAACGTTTTTATAGATATATTAAAACAAATGTAGGTCCCTTGCAGTCAGAAACAGGTGAGTTGATCATGGGGAACAAGGATATGGTGGACCAATTGAATAACTACTTTGGTTCCGTCTTCACTAAGGAAGACATAAATAATCTGCCTGAAGTAGCAGGGGACCGCAGGTCAAAGGAGTTGGAGGAATTGATTGAAATCCAGGTTCGTCGGGAAGTGGTGTTGGGTAAATTGAATGGATTAAAGGCCGATAAATCCCCAGGGCCAGATAGGCTGCATCCCAGAGTACTTAAGGAAGTAGCTCCAGAAATAGTGGATGCATTAGTAATAATCTTTCAAAACTCTTTAGATTCTGGAGCAGTTCCTGAGGATTGGCGGGTAGCAAACGTAACCCCACTTTTTAAGAATGGAGGGAGAGAGAAAACGGGGAATTAGACCAGGTAGTCTAACATCGGTAGTGGGGAAACTGCTAGTCAGTTATTAAAGATGGGATAGCAGCACATTTGGAAAGTGGTGAAATCATTGGACAAAGTCAGCATGGATTTACGAAAGGTAAATCATGTCTGACGAATCTTATAGAATTTTTCGAGGATGTAACTAGTAGCGTGGATAGGGGAGAACCAGTGGATGTGGTGTATCTGGACTTCCAGAAGGCTTTCAACAAGGTCCCGCATAAGAGATTAGTATACAAACTTAAAGCACATGGCATTGGGGGTTCAGTATTGATGTGGATAGAGAATTGGCTGGCAAACAGGAAGCAAAGAGTAGGAGTAAACGGGTCCTTTTCACAATGGCAGGCAGTGACTAGTGGGGTACCGCAAGGCTCAGTGCTGGGACCCCAGCTATTTACAATATATATTAATGAACTGGATGAGGGAATTGAAGGCAATATCTCCAAGTTTGCGGATGACACTAAGCTGGGGGGCAGTGTTAGCTGTGAGGAGGATGCTAGGAGACTGCAAGGTGACTTGGATAGGCTGGGTGAGTGGGCAAATGTTTGGCAGATGCAGTATAATGTGGATAAATGTGAGGTTATCCATTTTGGTGGCAAAAACAGGAAAGCAAACTATTATCTAAATGGTGGCCGACTAGGAAAAGGGGAGATGCAGCGAGACCTGGGTGTCATGGTACACCAGTCATTGAAAGTAGGCATGCAGGTGCAGCAGGCAGTGAAGAAAGCGAATGGTATGTTAGCTTTCATAGCAAAAGGATTTGAGTATAGGAGCAGGGAGGTTCTACTGCAGTTGTACAGGGTCTTGGTGAGACCACATCTGGAGTATTGCGTACAGTTTTGGTCTCCATATCTGAGGAAGGACATTATTGCCATAGAGGGAGTGCAGAGAAGGTTCACCAGACTGATTCCTGGGATGTCAGGACTGTCTTATGAAGAAAGACTGGATAGACTTGGTTTATACTCTCTAGAATTTAGGAGATTGAGAGGGGATCTTATAGAAACTTACAAAATTCTTAAGGGGTTGGACAGGCTAGATGCAGGAAGATTGCTCCCAATGTTGGGGAAGTCCAGGACAAGGGGTCACAGCTTAAGGATAAGGGGGAAATCCTTTAAAACCGAGATGAGAAGAACTTTTTTCACACAGAGTGTGGTGAATCTCTGGAACTCTCTGCCACAGAGGGTAGTCAAGGCCAGTTCATTGGCTATATTTAAGAGGGAGTTAGATGTGGCCCTTGTGGCTAAAGGGATCAGAGGGTATGGAGAGAAGGCAGGTACGGGATACTGAGTTGGATGATCAGCCATGATCATATTGAATGGCGGTGCAGGCTCGAAGGGCCGAATGGCCTACTCCTGCACCTAATTTCTATGTTTCTATGTTTCTATACCTGCATTAAGGAGGCAATTAAACACACCTGAGCAATCACGAACACCTGTGAAACCATGTGTCCCAAATATTATGTTGGGGACTATGGGGTGGGGGGGGGGGGGGGGGGGGGATATGTATGAACACAGTTGCAATTTCTACATGGTGAAACCAAAATGTATAAAAATGGCCTTTAATAAATTCTGACAATGTGCACTTTAACCACATGTGATTTTGTCTATTACAAATCTCAAATTGTGGAGTACAGAGGCAAATTAATAAATGATGTGTCTTTTTCCCAAACATTATGGAGGGCACTGTGTATATATATATATATATATATATATATATATATATATATATATGTGCGTATGAATATATATGTTTGTGTATATACACACTGAATTTTTTTTCACTCATTTTTCATATTGTTTACAGTGTACTATTGTTTACATATTCTGTAGTACTGCTACAAGTAAGAATTTCATTGTTCTATCTGGGACATATGAGAATAAAACACTCTTGACACTTGACTCTTTTGCAATGGATGGAGATTCCCGGAGTGTTTGAGAAGTGATTCCATGGAAACGCTTGGAACCCTGGTGCAGCTAAACATGTTGACCAGCTGAGATGCAGATGAAGTGCAGTCACAACTGCTCTGTGAACTCTGGTGATTTTGAAATTGCAGGTCCATCCAAATATGTTAGCTGAGATAAAAGATGCTCAGTGCCACACATTAGATGGACCAGACATTTTTATTGATTGACCTTTGTGGGATAGCGAAAATATTGATATCTGTTGGGCTTGTTTAAAACCTGCTATGGTACTACAGTGACTTGCACTGGTGAGAATACACAGCTTCTGAAGGGCTGTGGGGTAAGAATTATTGTTCCCACGACCTTCCTATTTATAGGCTGTTGAGCTGGAGATTACTCTGGTGCTAACTTCTGATACAATCTCTCCCTTTGAGAAATGCTTAACTATACTCAATGCAATCAGTGTACAAGAATATTGCTCTCAACATAAGTTTAGTTTCGTTTAGTTTAGAGATACAGCGTGGGAACAGGCTCTATGGCCCACTGAATCCGCACCGACCAGCGATTCCCAAACACCATACACTAACACCATTGTACGCATTCGGGACAATTTACAATCTTTACTGAAACCAATTAACCAACAAACCTGTATGTCTTTGGAATGTGTGAGGAAACCGGAGTGCATAGGGAAATCCCACGCGGTCACGTACAAATTCCGTACAGACAGCATCTGTAGTCAGGATCGAACTTGGGTCTCTGGCGCTTTAAGGCAGGAACTCTACCGCTGCGCCACTGTGCCGCCATTAAGGTTAAAGCAATTTCAAAGCTTACATGAATATGATGCCGAGCACATGTGGAATAGACATTAACTTCTGAAGAAGCTGCAGTCTTTTTGACCTGGATTTGTTACACTGTGAAGGAATATTATTTTTGCCACTTCATTTGTCTTTAATGCATGTGTTGTTCAGCTCCAAACATCTTCCACGAAGGGCACACAATGCCCACATATATGTGAACATTGCGAGTTATGGGAGACCAGGCAGGAAAGCTAAATTGATCGGATAAATCTTGATCTAGGCGCAGGAGTAGGCCATTTGGCCCTTCGAGCCAGCACCACCATTCAATATGATCATAGCTGATCATCCCCAATCAGTACCCCATCATGCCTTTAATAGTCCTGCGGTAAATAATTCATCAATTTGAAGTGTTAACAACATATTTCCAGTATTTCCAGTTTCTATTTCAGATTCATGCCAGTGCACACTATTTTTCTTCATTGCTTTTGCAGACTTGATCTCCCTTGACACAGCATTCTATTATTAAGCAAACAAAATACTAACCGCAATTCCATTTGTCTGCATTTTTCACAAAAGTGGTAAAGGGGAATTGCATAATCCAAGGTTAAATTATGCTCAGCATGTTTTATTTCATCAGGGAAAAAGGCCAAGGCTATTTTCAGTTGAATTGAGATTGATGGAGTTGGGTAGTCTATAGAAGGACACATAACACTCAAACAGTCCCGTCAGCCCAGAGTAACCATCAAGCATCTGTTTACATTTATTCTCCACCAGTCCCATTTTATTCTCCCCACATTTCCACCGACACCCTGCAGATTCCTTCACTCACATGTGGACTAGGGGACAATTAACATGCCAGCCTCCACATCTTTGGGATTTAGAAAGAAACTGGAATACCTGGAAGAAACCCACAGAGTTACAGAGAAAACAGGCAGACTCTACAGGGACACACCAGAGAAAAAGATTGCACCTGGCAGCAGCTCTGGTAGTGGTGCTAAAGTGCTGTCTACTTATGAGGCAGAATAGAAGGAAAATAGCTGATATTTACTGCAGTAAATATTAAAAGAAAAATAAGTCTTGACCACAAGTGGGCAACCATATTGTGAATGATATTTCTATCCTGCTAATCCCTGGTTCAGCTTTCTTAATCCTCTAATTAAAAAAACATCAAATAGGACCAGATCTTGAGTGAAATCCTCAGCAAAATATTCAATTATCAGACTGAGAAAACAGCCTCAGAAACATTCAGACTTTTGCTTTCATTTTAGTCATTAAAAATGATCTGCACTAATGATCTGCATTAATTTATTGATGTTTGTATTGAAAAATCCATTCTCCTTTCAGTGAGGATGTAAATGCTTGATGGAAGAATGACTTCAAATTAGTTCCTAATAAGAAAAAGCCACCTTGTTTAAATGCATTGCCATGTACATCTTTGTGGTCGCTGACCTCTGGTGAAATTAACAAACAGGAGTTCAAAGAATTATGTATAGAGTGTAAATAGCTCATTCTAAGCTTCCCCCCCAATCTAGTTTCAGTCAAAAATCACTGTCAAGCACTTGCGCATCTAAACTTTATTTTGACAAAACACAATTGCAGTTCCACTACTATACCTAACCACCGCGGGTTCGATCCTCGTATCTGCCTGATCAAGCCCTCTTGGCCTCGCTCAAGCAGAGACACTCCAGAAGGTCACGCAGTCCTAAGCTTTCTCCCAGAAGATCGACACAGGACCTCGTGGGAGTGGTCTTTTATAGGTCCCCGGACCTTGAGGGGCTGAACCACATAGGGGTGGTCCCTTTACAGTCCAATATCAGATATCGATTAACACAGTACATGATAGACACTTCCCTAACCCAATAATACAGTGACTAATACAATGTATTCAAACAGTGCTCCTGAAAAGAAGCAAACATCGCAACATGTGCCTTGATATTCAAGAAAACCAGACAAGGCTCAATACTTAATCCAATCAACATCTAGCAAAGTAAAGCTTTGCAACATTATATAAAATGTGTATGTCTGGTTTGCATTCATTCAATCCATTCCATGCAATTTGCACCTAATTGTCAGGATCTGCAGATGTTTCATCTCTTCCTGCAGCTCTTATCTAGGCTCCAGACAAACTGGCACCATTCTGCAGCTTGTCCTATTTCTGCAGAAGGCACATTTAAACTGACCAAATGGCCTAGCAGCCCAGAAGCCTTTACCCAATTTTAGTGTGCTGGCCTCTCCAATTTGACCAGAATTAACATTAGCATTACAAAATGTGTCCAGTTTAATTTGAATTTCTGCTCAGAATTCTTCTCAACTGGTATTTGCATTTTCTTTGAGCTTCATAGCTGTACTGATGATGTACGTGTTAATCTTATCCTCAAATTCCTTTAAACCTTGGATAGACACAAAAAACTGGAGTGACTCAGCGGGTCAGGCAGCATCTCCAGAGAAAAGGAATAGGTGATGTTTCAGGTCGAGACCCTACTCCAGAGATCGTGCCTGACCCACTGAGTTACTCCAGCCTTTTGTGTCTATCTTCGGTTTAAACCAGCATCTGCAATTCCTTCCTACACATCCCTTTAATCCTTCTCACTCTCAACTTAAATCTATGCCCTCTAGGTTTAGACATCAGTAATGAGAGAGGATATCCCAGAAGACTATTCAAAGAGGCCAAATGGGTAGAGTGTAGAAAGAAAAATGGGCTTGGAGTTCACTACAGGCCTCCTAACATTCATTGAGAAAGGAAGGAGCAGATATGCAGGCAAATCACAGAGAGGTATAAGAATTAGGGTTGTAGCCGTTGAAGATTAAATTTACCCCATATTTTAACTGGGATTACCACAGTATGAAAGGCTTCGAGGTGGAGAAGTTGTTAAAATGAGCCCCGGATCTTTTTACACCAGTGCATAGATTGCCCTTCTGATTTAAAGGACAGAACTGCATGTAATCTTAGGGAATGTAGTTGGATAAATAACCAGATTATCAGTGGGAGATTGTAAATCTACAAGTTTCAAAATGGTTACAGCAAAGGATAAGTTTAAATTCCTGAATTGGGACAGAGACTGATTTCAATGTCATAAAACAGGACCTGGCAAAATTGGACTGGGAGCAGTGATTGCAGAGAGATCTACATTAGTTTTTTTTTTAAATTCATAAGATGTGGGCTTCACAGGCTGAGCCAGCATTTAATGACCCATCCTTAATTGCCCTGAGAAGGCGATGGTAAGCTGCTGTCTTGAACCGCTGCAGTCCTTGGGGTGTGGGCATAAAGTACCCACAATATTGTTATGGAGAGACTTCTGGATTTTGACCCAGCGATTGTGAAGGAATGATGATATATCTCCAAGTCAGGATGGTGTGAGGCTTGGATGGCAACTATCAGGAGATGGTATTCCCATATCTTTTCTGCCATTGTCCTTGTTGCTGGTAGAGACCGTCGATTTGGAAGATGCTGTCTAAGGAATCTTGGTGAGCTGCTTAAGTGCATTCTGTAGATGGTACAAACTGCTGCTACTGTGCATCAGTGGCGGAGTGAGTGAATGGTTGTGGTTAAGGTGCCTATCAAGAGGGCTGCTACATCCTGTATGGTGTCAAGCAGCCTTAGTGTCGAAGCTGCACTTATCCAGACAAGTGGAGAGTATTCTATAATGCTCCAGAACAGTTGTGAACACTGCCCAGTCCATCATCGGCTCTGACCTCCCACCAGCGAAGGGATTTATCAGAGTCGATGCCTCAAAAAGACAGACAGCATCATCAGAGATCCACACCACCCTGGCCACACACTCATTTCACCCCTGCCATCGGGAAGAAGGTACAGGAACCTGAAAACTGTAATGTCCAGGTACAAGAACAACTTCTTCCCTACAGCCATCAGGCTATTAAGCACCACAACCTCAAATAAGTTCTGAACTACAATAGACTATAATAATAATAATTGTTATTATTATTATTGCACTACTATTGTTTGTTTTTCGAGTATGTGTGTGTGTATATATATGTATGTGGATATATATATATATGTATATTAATATATATGTGTGTGTGTGTAATTGTGAGTATGTGTATATACACACTGAACTTGTTTTTCTCTCTTGTTTATCATATTGTTTACAGTGTACTATGTTTACATGTTCTGCTGTGTTGCAGCAAGAATTTCATTGTTCTATCTGGGACACATGACAATAAAATACTCTTGACTCTTGAGATTTGACCTTGTAGATAATGGCCAGGGTTTGGGAAGTTAGGAGGTAAATTGTTCACCACAGGATTTCTAGCCTTTGATCTGTTTTTGTAGGTCTGTGAGTCAGGCAGCATCTCTGGATAAAGGGATAGGTGACGTTTCGGACCAGAACCCTTCTTCAGACTGAAATATAGAGAAGGCTAGAACAAAACCGGGGATGACAACAGATAACCTCAGGCTGGGGATGATGTACTAATGACAGGTTTGCAAGGATATGAACAGTAGAACCGATGAAATGAGAGAAAGGAACGTTCATGCCGCTGGGTTGTAAGCTGCCCAAGCAAAATATGAGGTGCTGTTCTTATACTTTGCATGTGGCTTCACTCTGACAGTGGAGGAGGCCGAGGACAGAAAGTTCAGTTTGGGAATGGAAATATATTTTAGCTTAGTTTAATGTCACATGTGCCGAGGCACAGTGAAAAGCTTTTTGTTGTGTGCTATCCAGTCAGTGGAAAGACTATACATGATTACAATCGAGCCGTCCACAGTGTACATATACAGGATAAAGGGAACAATGTATAGAGCAAGATAAAGTCCAGTAAAATCCAATTGAAGATAATCCAATATGGCTAATCCTGTTGAATTCCTGGTGCAGGTTGCCCACCTGGATATTGATAGTGGGGGATTCAGTGGTGAGACTGTCATTGAATATCAGGATGTTAAAATTGGATTTTCTCTTGTTGGATCTCATCATTGCCTGTGTAGCATGCATGTTAACATTTTGAAAATTGAATTAGTGAGATTTGGAGCCAAGATTTTCCATAAGGGTTAAGGGTAAAGCCAAGTACAAGGGATCCTGGATGTCAAGGGATATCGAGGGTTGGCCAAAGATGGAAAAGGAAGCGAATGACAGGTGTAGAATTCTGGCAACCAGATGTCCATTAGGAGTACAGAAACTGTCAAAGGGATAATTTCAAAATATTCATTATGAGAGCAAGGGAGAGCAGCCAAGATTTCGGAAAAATCCCAAACAATTTTACAGGTATATTTAGGACGAGGATCAGAGGGGAATCATGGTCGACGGGGATTTCAAAAAGACCTTTGACAAGGTCCTGTATGGGAGATTGGTTCAACACGTTAGAAGCTGTGCGATTCAGGGCAAAGTCGCAAATTGGATCCTAAAATTGACTCATTAATACGAGGGTGAAAGTGGAAGGTTGTTTCTGTGATTGGATGCCTGTGATCAGCAGTGTACCACAAGAATCCTTGCTATTTGCCATGTACATTAACAATGTGTTTGTATATTTGGGATGTAGCATTGGTAATTTCACAGATAGCATGAAAATTGAGGATGCTGTTGATTAATAGTAGGGAAATCTTAGGATACTGAGCCAAGAAGCCCGTATCCATATTATATAACCCTCTGTCTCTAATTTAAATGAGTTTAACTAGGTATCATGTTTGGCACAAACATTGTTATTGTGCTGTACTGTTATATGTTCTATGTTTTCTGAGTGTACAAAGTCAACAACTTTCCCAAATCGGACTGAATTTCTTCCATTTCTCAGGTATAATAGAGGGTTAAAAATGAGCAATGTAGCAGCATGATGTTCCGCACACAAATATTCCCTGAAATATATTACTGCCATCATTTGGGAAGGTCTCTTTAAGGCTTTTAATATCTGGTGATTGCAGGCTTAAAGTAATTAATGTGGGGAAAAGTGGAGAAAGCTACTGCACCACAAGGTTTTGCATCAATCATTTTCTGGCAAACATGCCAGTAAACATCCCCAGCGCAGGCTGCACTGTATTTATTTTCATTGCTGGGTCTATCATTCGGATTACTGCAAATTCCTTTGTTACTTCATTATATGAGAGAGGAGAAAGCATTCACTGCCAAGGTTAACATCCTGGAGATCTGGAGGCAGTGCTTCAATGACAGAAGGAAAGAAGATCGTAGTCACCATATATATTTGTCACTGAACTTGGACCTGGAGATATTTACTAGTCGCACGATGTTAGGTTGATGCTGTATGTTACTCACGAGTGGCCATTGCCAGCAGAACTTCTGTTTTCATGGTCCTGATCTCCATGAGTATGTGCTTTACCTGTGCATGAACTGTTAGCCTGTGCACAGGTGGCAGAAGCCAAGAAATGATCCAGCCAGCGGGGTGACAATGTAAGGCAGGGAGAAATTAAAAAACGTAAGAAAACAAAATGAGAGTGGGTAAAGAAATTGCTTTGAAGGTATCAGTTGAAATGCCGCTGACTATACTGTGTCTTCCAGGTGGAGATCGCGATCGAATGACCACCAATCATGAAACGTACCTCCTCATGGCCACGGCACAGAACGACATGGAAGACTGGGTGAAGACTATTCGCAGGGTGATCTGGGCACCCTTCGGTGGAGGTAAGCTGCGATTTTGTGACGGTTTCGTGCTGATAATTATTTTAGGCTAAAGTGTTTGTTTTAGTCTCATATTCCCAGAACTACACATGTATCATGTTTGATAAGAAGTGAGGTTCAAGATTGGAGCCACGGGATCAAGAGGTTTCCATTTATGAAAACTTCACTACAGCCCTTCAAAGGAGTCCATGCTCTGTTAACCCAAGTCATTCTGTCATAACAGTGTACACTTAGTGTGCCAACTGACACTATTCCACCTTGCTCCCACAATGGATTTGTCAGTGATATAAATCTATGTGGTGCAAATCAGTTGTACTTCCTTTATAATATTGTGCCATTATGTGTTTAAAGCTGATGGGTTAAAAATTATTCAGCAATGTATATGTTTCTGAAGTGCTGAGCCATAAACTTGAGACCTGTAAGTGGTTAGAAGGTGCAATGGCTTCATCCGACAAGAGTAATCACAGTGGGAAATTGTACCTCGGTCCGCTGTCCATCATTGGTGATAGATCATGTATCTTCAAACAAAATAAACTGCAGATGCTCTAATTTAGAGTAAAATACAAACTGCTGTCGGAACTCAGCAGGTCAAGTAACATCTATGGAGGGAAAGGAATTGTCGACATTTTCAGTCAAGACTCTACATCAGGAGTGAGAGTGGAGAGGGATGGCAGAGGAGAAGGGAGGGGGAGACAAGTGCCCAAGGTCCTGGAGATGATCGGTGGACTGGAGAAAATTGGCAATGATGTGCAGAGGGAGTCAGATGAGGGTTGGTGGGTGGAGTAGGAAGGCAGAGGTAGTGTGTGATAAGTGAATGCAGATAGGGGAAAAGAAGGTAAACCAGAGAGGCAGATGGAGCCAAGTGGTGGGCAGGAGGGTGAAAGTGGAAACAGAGACCCGGGTTTGATCCTGACTATGGGTGCTGTCGGTCCGTAGTTTGTACGTTCTCCTTGTGACCTGCGTGGGTTTTTTCCGAGATCTTCAGTTTCCTCCCACACTCCAAAGACGTACTGGTGTGTAGGTTAATCGGCTTGGTGCAAATGTAAAATTGTCCCTAGTGTGTGTAGCGTAGTGTTGATGTGTGGGAAACGCTGGTCGGCATGGACTTGGTGGGCCGAAGGGCCCGTTTCCATGATGTATCTCTAAACTAAACCTAACTAAAGAGGCTCAAAGGTGATGAGTTGGGACAAAAAGTGCCAGAAACAAATAAATAAGGAAGATGATAATGAGAACCAGCAAGGGAGAGATGAAGGGCAGATGGAAGCAGATGTGGGAGGGGACCTGATGGGTAAATTGTGCTGGTTGTAGGTGGATGGAACCAGGAGGAAGGAGAGGGAACAAAAATGGCAGGAATAGGGGTGGATCAGATGGGCTCTCAGGGTAAGGGTTACCTGAAACTGGAGAAATCAGTGTTCATACCATTGGATTTTACATAACCCAGGCAGAACTTGAGGTTTTGTTCTTCCAGTTTACATTGGGTCTCACCTGGCAGCGGAGAAGGCCGAGGATGAACAGTTCGATGTGGAAAGGGGGAGGAGCATTGCAGTGACATCCAACAGGAACTCGGGATGGCCATTGGGGACCTTTGAAATTTGTCTTCTAATTTGTTTAGGGGTTGGGTGAGGCCTCAACCATTCTGAGGTCTAGACAGCTGGAATCCCACCTCCGATGTCCATCTCCCTACCAGTACCATTAGGAAATGATGCAATCACCCAATAGCCCCACCGCTGAAAGCAACATTTCCAATGAGAACCGGCACTAACAGAACTCCTCTCATGGCAGTTCATGCTTCCGAGCTCCTCATTTTTACCCGCCTTTGAAATAACTCATGGTTATTGCCTTGCACACTGTGAGCATACAGTAAGTCCTGGACTTAAGTAGATCATGTCCTCCATGACCCTCTTCAAAGTGGGCCCAAGTCTCCAGCACAATTCCTCTTCAGTACACATTCCCATGTACTGAAGATTTCACCGTTGCTTTCCTGAGTTTTTTTACAACATTCATGCACAGCCTAGAACGTCCTGTTAGGACTGGTGGTGGAGGCAGACAGGATAGTGGCATTTAGCAGGCTCTTAGATAGGTGCATGGTTACGCAGGGAATGGAGGGAGATGGATCATGTGCAGGCAGAGGAGGTTAGTATAACCTGACATCATGATCAGCAAATGGGCTCATTGTGGGCCGACAGGCCTGTACCTAGTCATTGTCGAGCATAACCCATGAATTGCAGATGCTAGTTTAAACCGAAGATAGACACAAAATGCTGGCGTAACTCAGCGTACAGGCAGCATCTCTGGAGAGAAGGAATGGTGACGTTTTGGGTTGAGACCCTTCTTAAGACTGAGAATCAGGGGAAAGGGAAACAAGAGATATAGACGGTGATGTAGAGAGATATAGAACAAATGAACGAAAGATATGCAAAAAAGTAATGATGATAAAAGTAACAGGCCATTGTTAGCTTTTGCTCGGTGAGAACAAGAAGCCGGTGCAACTTGGGTGGGGGAGGGATGGAGAAAGAGGGAATGCAGGGCTATTTGAAGTTAAATAAATCAATATTCATACCATTGGGTTGTAAGCTGCCCAAGTGAAATATGAGATGCTATTCCTCCAATTTGTGTTTAGCCTCACTCTGACAATGGAGGAGGCCATTGAAAGGTCAATGTGGGAATGGGAAAGGGAATGAAAGTGTTTGGCAACCGGGAGATCAAGTAGGTCCGGGCAGACTGAGCGAAGGTGTTCAGCGAAACTATCGCCCAGTCTACGTTTGGTCTCGCCGATGTATAAGAGTCCACATCTTGAACAGATACAGTAGATGAGGTTGGAGGAGGTGCAAGTGAATCTCTGCCTAACCTGAAAGGACTGTCGGGGTCCCTTGACTTAGTCGAGGGAGGAGGTATACGGATAGCTGTTGCATCTTCTGCGGTTGCAGAGAAAGGTATGTAGGGAGGGGGTGTTTTGGGTGGGAAGGGATGAGTTAATCAGAGAGTTGCTGAGGGAACGGTCTCTGCAAAAGGCAGAAAGGGATGGAGATGGAAAGATGTGACTAGTGTTGGGATCCCATTGGAGGTGGCAAAAATGTCAGAGGATTATGTGTTGTATGCGATGGTTCCTATCCTGCATTGTTCTGAGTTCTAGGCAAAGTGATGTTCGTAAAACTGGATTAGTTTTATTTTACACCTATGCAAAGGTTTCTGCTGCTCGTCAGGTACAGAACTTGAAAGGTAGTCCTTCCACCTGCCTCCGCAGATGCTGCCTGACCTGTTCAGTTTTTGGGTGCTTAATGGTCAGCATGGACTTGATGGGCCAAAGAGTTCTGTGTTTTACTCTATGACTCTATAATTATTGTTTCCTTTCATTCAACCACATTCACTGCTGGACTTCTACCCCATTTCTCCTTGAACTTCACCTCATTAAATGGTCACTGATCATTGTGTCACACAAACAGGGTCAGCCTGCAAATCTGTCTCATAAAACATAGACAACATTCTGAAAGCAAAATGTATATGGTCATCATTTATCTTGGCACAAAATTGAAGGGTGAAATATATCAAAACCAATATTTTCAAATTGGCTTTGTTTTTTCAGTTTTTGTTAATTAAAACGGATAAATCCAAACTCCACAGATCAGCAAGATGTGGTACTTCAAGCACCTATTCACAAAATTGAGGAGTAAATGTCCTACCGTTCTGAGGTTTGTATTGGTAGTCAGTTAGATTGAATGGGGTTTAATACATTGAGCATTGAATCAGTACTGTCATTCTAATCCAACAAAGAGGGAGTGAAGCTCACATAAGAACTGTCCTTCAGATGAGCTATTAAGCCAAAGACCCATCTAGCTTTTTAAGCAGGCATTTTAAATCTCAAATTCGTATTCGTGAACTAGCAAAATATTGGATTCAACATAACATCAAACCTCAATGTGACCACAGCCAATTTAAAACCGATTTGACACCTAAGACATTATTTTCATGGCCAGATAGAATGGAGCGGCTGGGCTTGTTTACATTTGGAATTTAGAAGGATGAGAGGAGATCTTATTGAAACATATATGATTATTAAGGGATTGGACACGCTAGAGGCAGGAAACATGTTCCCGATGTTGGGGGAGTCCAGAACCAGTGTCTACAGTTTAAGAATAAGGGGTAGGCCATTTAGATCGGAGATGAGGAAAAACTTTTTCACCCAGAGAGTTGTGAATCTGTGGAATTATCTGCCTCAGAAGACAGTGGAGGCCAATTCTCTGGATGCTTTCAAGAGAGAGTTAGATAGACCCCTTAAAGATAGCGGAGTCCGGGGATATGGTAAGAAGGCAGAAATGGGGTACTGATTGTGGATGATCAATGATCACATTAAATGATGGTGCTGGCTCGAAGAGGAGAATGGCCTACTCCTGCACCTATTGTCTATTGTCTATTCCCACTCAACCGAACTATGTGGCTACTCCACCTGACAGAGTCAAAATCAAGAGAGTTTAATTGGTATATGTACCAACAACAGAATGATGAAATTCTTACATGCAGCAGCATAACCAGCACGGTGGCACAGCGGTAGAGTTGCTGCCTTACAGCGCCGCAGTCCAGGGTTTGATCATGGCTACGGGTGCTGCCTGTATGGAGTTTTATTGTTCTCCATGAGACGCGTGGGTTTCCTATGGGAGCTCCGGTTTCCTCCCACACTTCAAAGACGTACAGGTCTGTCTGTAGGGTAATTGGCTTGGTAAAATTGTGAATTGTCCTTAGTGTGTGTAGGATAGTGATAGTGTTGGTGTACGGGGATCGTTGGTCAAGGCAGACTTGATGAGCTTAAGTTCCTGTTTCCACACTGTATCTCTAAACTAAATAAACAGGCCTGTAACACAATACACATAGATAATATAGAATAAACAAAAAATCAATTAATTAATAACCCCAATGCTAGTGCAAAAAATGAACCCAAAGTCCTGCAAGTAGGAGAACACTTGCTGAAGTGGAGAAAACAAACTGCTGGAGGAACTCAGTAGGTCGGGCAGCATCTGTGGAGGGAAATGGACAGATGATATTTTGTGTCAGGACCCTTCTTCACAACACACTAAATTACTGGGTAGGTCTGAGCCAACCCAAGTCAATCAGAGCCCGGTGACTTATAATTCTTCACATAGTTAGCCTGAACTAAAGCCAACATGTAAAGTTGGGTCCAATCAGGATCGAGTCTGGCAGCTGGGCCCTAGCTTCAGCGTTATTAGAAACACAGTCATGCATGAAGACATTCAATGAATGTTCAGACTGTTTTTATTAACCAATTCACTGAGCTTTTTCGAACATGGTTAATGAGGAAGTGTAACTCATTTTAGGATTTTGTAACTTCTGTAAACCAGCCAGTCAGGTCTGACAAGCCTCTGTAGATTGAATAGTGCTCTCATTACAACTCTTGAAGTGCAGTGAAACAATGTGGAGTGCAGATTGTGTGTTAACATTACTCCTAAACTGGGGCAAATTTGCAAACTTGAAGTATTATGTAACCTTCCCCATATGAATTGGGTTGCAGTATGCAACTAATGATCAGGATGAATGACTATTCGAATGTAGGTGGAAAATGCAAGTTCAAGTTCGCATTTATTGTCACTTAACCAATTGAGGTACTGTGAAATGTGTGTGATACTAGTCATACTAAGTGAAAAGAACACAATACACACATAAAATAAAATTTAACATAAACATCCACCACAGTGGAATTAACATTCCTCACTGTGATGGAAGGCAATAAAGTTCAGTCATCGTCCTCCTTTGTTCACCCGTGGTCGGGGCCTTTGAACCCACCGCAGTTCGCCGCTACAGACAATCCGATATTCAGGCCCTGTCGTCGGGATGATTGAAACTCCGACGTCAGGACGGATCGAAACTCCCGAGCTGGCCGCTTCATACCGGAGACCACGACTTCACGGTGTAAAATGTCCACAAGCCCCGCGGTCAGAGCACGTCTTCTGGCGACCTACGGCAAAGGATCGCCGCTCCGTGATGTTAAAGTCCGCGCCACTCCTGCGGCTTGAAGCTCCAGGAAAGGTCGCACCGCTCCAATTGTTGGGGGGGGGGGGGGGATGCAGAGATGAGACACTGAGAAAATCGCATCTCCGTTGAGGTAATTGACTGAAAAAAGCTTCCCCCTATTCCCCCCCACATAAACTAACCAAGAAACATTGAAACACACATTTAAAATATACTTAAAATAATAAAATCAAAGAAAGGACGTGACAGGCTGCTGGCGAGGCAGCCATTGCTGGCGCCACCTGGTGGTACATTTTCACCAATAATATTTAAATATTGTGGCATTCACTATTCTTTTGCACATTCAATAGTGCCCACCATCAGTCCTTCAAAGTTTTTTTTTTAATATAGGAAGCTCTAAGGCTTTTGTGGAGCAAACCATCTGTGAGAAATCACTTTAGAGCTGAGAAAAATTAATAAAGCAGCCGGGATAGAATCTAAAGTTTTCCTGCCACTTTTACCAGTCATGCCATTGCACAAAGAGAAGTGACATGACGTTAATATTGTTCACCTGCAGGCTTCTTCACCTTTCTCAATATGTTCCTTGGAACAGCTCATTACCACTTGAGAGGAGGGCAAGGAAGGAACAGAAATCCGCAATGCTATCCTGTCATGATGGCATTACTGATGTAAATCACATGTTTTAAATGAAGTCAGAGCCTGTAGTGAAAGCAGGAGGAAATGTGGTGGTGTAGCCCCAGTGAAATACGGATGCCAATTAGCACTTCATTGTGAGAGATTTATCATAATTTGAAACAGAGGCCGCAGATATGGCACAAAAGCGGTAGAAAAATGAAATGTTTTCAATTTCCTTGAGTAGGTGCAAAGTGATCCTTGGTCTGCGTGGACTCAGTGGGCCTGTGATCCCAAAGGTGATCCCACTACTAGTTACATCTTCCCATCCCCATGCATTTCCACCTTCTACAGAGAATGATCCCTCTGCAATTCTGTATGAAATCTCTGTATAAAATCATGAGAGCAACAGTGTCATGAGAGGAATAGATCAGGTAGATGCACATAGTCTCTTGCCCCGAGTAGATGAATTGAGGACCAGATGACATATGTTTAAAGTGAAGGGGAAAATATTTAATAGGAATCTGAGGGATAACTTTTTCACACAAAGAGGGGTGGGTGTATGGAACAAGCTGCCAGAGGGGGATGTTGAGGCTGGGACTATCCCATCGTTTAAGAAGCAGTTACACAGGTTAGGACAGGTTTGGAGCGATATGGACCAAATGCAGGCGGGTGGGATTAGTGTATCTGGGACATGTTGGCCAGTGTGGGCAAGTTGGGCCGAAGAGCCTGTTTCCACACTGTATCTCTCTATGACTATGACTTGGTTCATGCAGCCCTTCCCATCCAAACCACCCCTTCCCCAGGGACATTCCCTGCAACTACAGGAGGTATAACATCTATCCCTATACCTCCTCCCTCATCTCCATCCAGAGACCCCAGTAGTCCTTCCAGGTGAGACAGGGATTCATATGCATTTCCTCTAAGCTCATCTACTGCATCCGGTGTTTCTGATGTGAATGAATGAATGAATAGGTTTTTTGGCCAAGTATTCACATACAAGGAATTTGCCTTGGTGCTCCGCCTGCAAGTGACAATATGACATACAGTGACAGTTAAGAATGACACATAAATCATTAAACATTAACAATAAAACATTATTCATTAAACATGTGAATTAAATAAAATACCTTAGCAAAAGGAGGCTACAGATTTTTGGTTATTGAGTAGAGCTCATGGAAAAAAGCTGTTTTTCTGTCTGGCTGTGGCAGCTTTGTCAGTCCGGAGTGGCCTTCCAGAGGGAAGTGATTCAAAGAGTTTGTGGCCAGGGTATGAGGGGTCAGAGATGATCTTACCCGCTCACTTCCTGGTCTCATGTACATCAGCGAGACCAAGCGTAGACTCAGCGACTGTTTCGCCGAACACTTGCGTTCAGTCCACCAAGGCCTAATAGATCTCGCGCTTGCTAACCATTTTAACACCTCTTCCCATTCCTATACTGCCCTTTCTGTCCTGAACCTCCTCCATTGCCAGAGTGATGCACACACAAACTGAAGGAATAAAACCTCATATTATCCTTGGGTAGCTTAGAACCTGGCGGTATGCACATTGAATTATCCAATTTTAGGTAAATAACCTACAAACAAACCCCGCCTCTTTTTTCCCTTCCTTCCCCTTCTCTGCCCTGTGCACACCTGGATTTGCATCCCTTTCTCTCCTTCCCCTCCCCCTGTCCCCGACCCCTTCAACCTTCCTCTGGCTTCACCATTTGTACCTCTTCTATCCTTATCTTACACTGTGTCTTTTCATCTCCGGCCTTTGTCCAACAATCTTTAGACTTTAGAGATATAACGTGAAAAATGCCCACTGAGTCCATGCAGACCAAGGATCACTATGCACAGGAGCACTATCCTACACATTAGGGAGAATTTATAGAAGCCAATTAACCTACAAACCTGCACGGCTTTGTAGTGTGGGAGGAAACCGGAGTGCTCGGACAAAACTCATGCGGCCACAGGGAGAATGTACAAACTCCATCCGTTTTCAGGATTGATCGTAGTCCTCTGCTGCTGTAGGGCAGCAACTCTACAGATTCCCCCCTCACCTGTATCCATCTATCATTTGCCAGGCTTTGTCCTGGCCCTCCTTTCTTCCAGCTTTCTACACCCCTACCCCACCACAATCAGTCGGAAGATTGGTTCCAGCCTAAAACCACTGATCCCTGTTCTCCAGAGATGCTTCCTCACACGTTGAGTTACCTTGTGTCATTTTGTGTGAACCAGCACCTTCAGTTCTTTGTATCTCCTCTAAATTATCAGATGGCTTCACCAAACTAAACATTGGAAGGAACCAGTGACTGCAAATGCTGGTTTAAACAAAAGCAGAAATGGGACCTAAAACATCATCTATCCCATGTCCTCCGGAGATGCTGCCTGACCCGCTAAGTTACTCCAGCACTTGGTGTATTTTTTAAATGCTGGGAGATTTAACCCATTGTATCCATTTCCTGTCACACACCCCTGTTCTCCAGCCATCAACACTGTGCGGGGCAGTCCAGTGGTGCAGCTAGTGGAGCTGCTGTCTCATAGCTTCAGCCTGGGTTCAATCCAGACATCCAGTGCTCTCTGTGCGGAGTTTCCACGTTCTCCCTGTAATTGCCTGGGTTTCTTCTGGGTGCTCCAGCTTCCAAAAACGTGTTGGTTGGTAAGTTCATTGGCTGGTATAAATTGACCCTAATGCATGGGTGGGGGATATAATCTGAGGGCAGTTGATGAGAATGTATTGGTTTATTATTATCATGAACCGAGATATAGTGGGAAAACTTTATTTATGTGCTGTCCACTCAATTCATACTGTACATGAGTGCAATCTACCCATATGCAGGTAGTGCAAGGAGAAAAATACCAGAGTGAAGAATAATGCTAAGGCATTGTAGTTTAACAGTTACAGAGAAAATACTGATAGAAAGTCTTAGGGCTGGAGTGAGGTATGTTTGGAGATCATGACTTCACCCGTAGCTTAGTGAAGATTGAAGTAGAAAAGGGGATCAGTGTTAATCAGTGCTCAATAGTTTGTGCACTCGGTGGGCTGAAGGTCCCGTTTCTGTGATCTGTGTCTTTATATTTTGAGTCAATCAATCAGCATTGCTGCTAACACACTGCAGTGTTATAATACTGGCCCATTGACCAAGGGTATTTGTTTCTAGCGGCGTTTAGGCGCAGTCTTTGCAGATTGGCTGTTTTCTGCTTTCAGCACGCTTTATTGCCTTCTAATCTGTGCTGGATAAATCCCTTTTGTGCAGTTATGTCACTGGTCACCGTATATTAATTTTTAGTGAATCCTATGTTGATTGTGCTGTTGTGGCCTGTAAATGAACGTTAATAGGATGACATTGCCAACAGACTGTAAGGCATCGGGCATTTGATAGCTCAGTCTGTATTTTTTGTAAGAGGCATGTTTTCCATTTTTTGGCAGCTTTCCCAGACAGGATTGAATATCCATTAGACGAATATTATTCTTGTGTGCAGATGTGCCTCTGCCCATTGAGAACATACAGGAGCCAACGCCTTTGTTCCTGGTGCAAATCCTGGAACTCTCCCCTGGTGACCTTTGGCACCAGCTCTACCAGTGAGGTCATTCCATTGTAGTACTAATGGTAGGTGTACTCACATGATTACTGTGGCAGAGAGGCCAGCCAGAGACGTTCTGGCAAACAATCATATCCTCTGCCCTCTCTTCCCAACCTACCAGTCATAGAGTCGTACAGCACAGAAACAAACCTTTCAGCCTACCATGTCCGTGCCGACCAAGATGTCCCATCCAAGCCAGACCTATATCCCTGTGTTTGGCTCGTACCCCTCAAAACCTTTCCTACCCATGTACCTGTCCAAATGGCTTATAAATATTGTCATTGTATCTGCCCCAACTACTTCCTCTGGCAGCTTGTTGCATATACCCACCACCTTATGTGACCTGCATATGTTATAAAATGTTGCCCCTCAGGTTCCTATTACAGGTTCACCACCAATTTCCAGCTCCTCCTTTAAGCCGGACCAAATCATGAGAGCACACTTGAAATGCCCCTCGAAAATGTACCGCCTAGACTGGGTAAGGGGGCCGATCTCGACCTCATCGGGACTTCCGCGCCAATTGGCCGGTCGAATTTGCCCTCTGCGGCCGTAGCTCTGGAACTCCGGCCTGGCCAGCGCCAGCAGATTCATTCCCATAGACGACTTCCGTGGCCAATAAGCAGGTCGAGTTTGCCCTATTCAGCCGGGGCTCTGGAACTCTGGCCCGGCTGAAGCCGGCAGATCCATTCCCTTAGACGACAACCGAGGACGACTTTGTGGACCGGTATCTTAGCTCCCCGGCAGTCGAGAGGGGCTGTTCTGGTACGGTTGAATTCCTCTTGGACATGGACATGACTTCTGTTGGTCCGGCAAAACAGGTTATCCAGAAAGGCTCTGGTTCCAAGGGTGCTGGAAAATCAGTGTGGACCTGTAAATCTTTCCTCTCTACTAAGAAGAAGGCACAGGTTATCTCGCAGCTGCATTTATAAGGCAGCCAAAATTCCCTTCAGGCAATCTCAAGAGCTCAGACTGTGATCCGGGTTCAATCCTGACTATGTGTGCTGTCTGGACGCAGTTTGTACGTCCTCTCTGTGACCTGCATAGATTTTCCCTAGGAGTTCCATTCCTCCCACACTCCAAAGCCGTACAGCTTTGTAGGTTAATTGATTTGGTAAAATTGTAAATTGTCCCTAGTGTGAGTAAAATAGTGTTAATGTGCGGGGATCGCTGGTCGGCCTAGACTTTGTGGGCCAAAGGGCCAAAGGGCTTCTTACCACGCTGAATCTCTAAACTAAACCAAACTAAACCAAACCACCAGCCTGGGACACACCTTAAGGCTGCGTGTTCAGTCCAGTGCTTTACTCTCTCCATACGCGTGGCTGGGTAGCTGGACGCAGCTCTAACACCATCTTTAAATTCACCAATGATTCCACCGTCGTTGGACAAACAATGAGTATTGACAAGTCAGAGAATGGGAGGCAGAATGATACAATGTCACTGTTCCAATCCCAGTGCATATGACAATTAAACACACTTCACTCTTGACTTCCCATCTATATCTTTATCATGGACCTTTATATTCTACTCTAACTCTTCAGTATCCAGATTGGAATACTTTCGAGGGATACAGCCACATACAAACCGTTATGCTGCTTTATTTGACAAATTGCAAGTGAATGTACAGAGCAACAGCTGCAATCACTTACTGCACTTCAAACCCTTCCTCATGAACAAGAATAATAATATATCATACTACCTTGGCCTTAGTAAGCGGATTGATTTATACTTCCTTTGATCCATCTCACAGTGAATACATGGGTCTGGTTGGCACTGGTCTTGGCCTTTCTCTCTATAGACTGCCTTGAGTGATTAATCTTGAATAAAGGCTGTTCCCCACCTCTTTGGTTCTTTTGTATTCAAGAATTGGGGAGAAGCTGCTTTTAACTTCCTTTCCATTCAGTGATTTGTCAGTAGGTTTGGCAATGAGACAACTATCATCTTCTCATGAATTAATTCTAAAAGACTCAAACAAAAACCATTCAGTTGTGTTTGCATTTGGGTGTTCACAGAGTGCCTGATCTAGAATGTTTTTACACACATCTACCCATCTAGAATGTTTTTACACCCACCTACCCATGACCCCCATGGTCACCAACCACATTCACTACTCTAAAGGGCTAAGAATCAGACTGCAGATGGAAATGACTCTTGCCAACCACCCTGACCTGTGATGCCCAGAGTTACAGAACATTCTGTAACTTACGGCTAACCAAAGACCTAAAGATTTAGCATGATTTAGCAAGATTTGGGTATATAAAACAATACCAAGTTTCCTGCACTCATTCCTTTCTCCCTGAATTTTTTAAACACGGCCCCTATTCCATTCATCCATCCCATCTCTGCCCTTGCAGTTCTCTCAAAATACTGCCTGTTGGATGTTACCATTCCTCCATGTGACACATAATCATTCAGTACAGTAAAACACAAACTGCTAGGGGAATTCAGCAGGTCAAGCAGCATCTGTGGAGAAAATGGACAGGTGACATTTCGGGTCGGGACCCTTCCTCAGACAGATTGGAGTGAGGGGGAAAAAGCTAGTAAAGAGAGGTGGTAGTAAGACAAAGCTTGACAAGTGATAGGTGGATACGGGGCAGACGGATGGAGTAAATGTGAAAGGCTAGAATTAAAGATGATAAAGAAGTAAAGAGGTAAAGATAGTGACGTCACAGGTAGATAGTGTGGTGAAGAAGTGTTTCGGCAAGCAGCTCTTAATTAGTCAGGGATTTGCATAGAGGTTGAGACATTATGTTGCATTGTACAAGATGTTGATGAGGTGGCACTTGTGCCGTGGTAGTCTGGCGAGCTGACCTCCACTGCACTGAGTCCAGGCACCAGCTCTCGGACTCCTCTTCCTACTTATCCTTGGACCATGATCCCACAAATAAGCACCAGGGCATTATCTCACACACCATTTCTAATTTTATCACTTCCGGCTGTCTGCCTTCCATAGCCTCCAACCTTATCGTTACCCAGCCCTGCATGGCCCGATTTTATCTTCTCCCCAAAATCCCTAAACAGTACTGCCCTGGCAGACCCATTGTTTCTGCCTGCTCCTGCCCCACTGCATTAATTTCCACATACCTTGACTCCATTCTATCTCCCTAGTCCAATCCCTCCCGACCTATGTCCAAGACACCTCAAATGCCCTTCGCCTCTTCAATGACTTCTGTTTTCCAGGCCCCCACTCCCTCTTCTTTACTATGGATGTCCAGTCACTTAACACCTCCATCCCCCATCAAGAAGGTCTTAAAGCCCTCCGTTTCTTCCTCGTCCGCAGAACCAGCCAATTTTCCAGTTACCAACACTCTCCTTCGCCTAGGTCGACACTCTTAACAACTTCTTCTTTGACTCATCCCACTTCCTCCTAATCCAAGGCGTATGGGCCCCAGCTATGCCTGCCTCTTCGTAGGGTATGTCCAGACGTACACTGGCCCTATCCACAAACTCTATCTCCGCTATATTGATTACTGCATTGGGACTACCTCCTGCACCATGCAGAACTCACGGACCATCTCTGACATCTCCCTACTGTTTCTTGATCTCACCATCTCCGTCACAGAAGATAGACTATCGATTAACATCTTTTATAAACCTACTGACTCCCACAGCTATCTAGATTACACTTCTTCCCACCCTGCTCCTGCAAAGACTCTCCCCAATTTCCAATTCCTCCGTCCACGCCGCATCTGCGCCCATGATGAGGTGTTCCATATCAGGACATTTGAGATGTCCTCATTCTTTAGAGAACGGGGGTTTCCCTCACCCATCATAGATGAGGCCCTCACATGGGTCCTGTAGCTCCGCTCTTGCTCCCCCTCCACCCAGTCCCAACAGGGACAGAGTCCCCCTAGTCCTCACCTTTCACCCCATCAGCCGTCGCGTACAGCATGTAATCCTCCGATATTTTCGCCACCTCCAAAGGGATCCCACCTCTAGCCACCTTCCCATCTCCACCCCTTTCCGCTTTCCGCAGAGACCGTTCACTCCACAACTCCCTGGTTAACTCATCTCTTCCCACCTAACCCCCCCCCCCTCAGGTAATTTCCCCTGCAACTGCAGGAGATTCAATGCCTGTCCCTATACCTCTCCCCTCGACTCCATCCAAGGACCCTGACAGTCCTTTCAGGTGAGGCAGAGGTTCACATGCACCTCCTCCAACCTCATTTACTGTATCCGTTGTTCCACATGCGGACTGCTGTATATCGGCGAGACCAAGCGCAGGCTCAGCGATCGTTTCGCTGAACGCCTCCACACATTCGCCTAAATTTACATGATCTCCCGGTTGCTAAACGCTTTAACTCCCCCTCCCATTCCCATACTGACCTTTCTGTCCTAGGCCTCCTCCATTGTCAGAGTGAGGCCCAATGCAAATTGGAGGAGCAACATATTTCACTTGGGCAGCTTACAACCCAGCAGCATGAATATTTACTTCTATAACTTCATGTAACCCAGGCATTCTCTCTCTCTCTCCATCACTCCCTCATCCTAGTTCTCCGACCAGTAGACAGTCAGTCACAATCATTAGGATCAGATCTATCATCTGGTCATGACCACATTGCATTTTATGGAAGCTGGCGAGCATCAATTGCCTGCAGTGTTTTTGCAATGCAACAGTGAAAAGACAATGGGTTTGACTGGAAATTGCCGTGCAATGTCCTGAGTTTGTGAAAAGTGATACAAGAATACAGGTTTCTTTAATATTTTCCAATATGGGGACTGAGGCCACCATTAGAACCCTTGACAAACTATTATGACAAAAGGTCACAGACCCGAAAAATTGACTGTTTCTCGTTCCGCTGATGCTGCCTTTTCATCTCCCAGCATTTTCCAATTTTGTTTCAAATTTCCAATATCTGCAGTTTAGAAAAAAAATTGTTAGTTAGATTGTGTAATGTTTATGTCATGCATCCGGATTTGAACTTGGGTTTTGGCTTCAGGTGCCGCTTGATAAATATCACGGGTAAACTTCTACTAGGGCAGCAGCCTACAATAGGATTCGCTGTCTGCTTTTTGTATTGCACAGAGGGTCGACTTGACTTAAAATATTGTGGGTATAGAATGATTGATGGTTCTGGGCTCAAAATAAGGGTAACAAACTAAATTCACAGTGAACCGCCCAGGTTTATCAGCAGTGTGTGCAAAAAGTAAACAAAAAGCAAACTGCCTGCCATATTGATCAGCTGTTTACCATCAGACCATCTGCTTTTAGCTGGTGGGTACCAGACAGAAGCCCTCACCTTACAAAAGAACTGAGAAAACACTACTCCGACTGAGCAATAATTTCCACCATAGCCCTACTTAACATATAAAGAATGCCAGCTCCATTTACGGATCATGCCTCTCTATTAATCATTTACCCACACAAGATTACATTATTGTTTGCTGCTGAGTAGCTACCAGAGTGAGGGCGGCCTTACACTAGCTGCTCAATATCTGTCCAAAGAAATAAGGTAATAACCGAGAAAAGACGGTACTATTGTTTTCATGGATGTTTGCTTACAAGATCCTCTGCCTGATTAGATTCTAATGTTATAAGGGTCTGCGTGCTTGACTAATGACTGCAGAGCAGGAAGACTGCAGAACAAATATAAGAGAGAAGGAGGCAGTCAGGGGGATACAAACTGAATGCTCTCCCGCTCTCTCCCTGTCACTCAAGGTTTAGTGGATTGGCACTACCTAAGAATGCCAAAGAGATCATTAACTGCCTGCAGGAAAGCTACTGCATGTGACTGCGGCTGCAAGTCAACTAAAAGTCAGTTCTTCTTTCGACTGGATGTTTTTTTCTGCCTCAGTCTCACTGCTGGAGGCAGCAAGTAACAGGACAGACTGCAGAGCTGGAGCTGTTTTTTCACAGGGAGCCGTCTCCCCCAAAGATATCTGGCACTACAGTGAACATACTGATGGGATTTTCATGCTTGTCTTTGATGACTAATTGCTTGTGAACCATCACCATTTCATTTTTTATGCCTTTTGAGCCTGTTAATAATCACAGTGACTTTCAGTTTGAAGAATAGTCCATGTGGACAACGTGTGCAATACAGACTAAATTAAACACTTTGCAATGCCTGAGAATAAGAATATCATATTCTGTTCAACTAGTGCTTTGACATATCCTACTTTCCTTCCAAAAACTACTTACAGGAAAATTAAGCGATGCTTTAGCTTCAGAAAAGGTAAGTTTGCTGGACTGTGAGCCAGATTTCAGCAGCCGTTTAAAATGACAAAGTTGGTCTGTTTGTTTGTATCACATCAGCTGGGAATCTATGCTTCTCCAGGTGTAATGTTTATTTGCTTTGCATGAAAAGATGGCGCATCATTTACAATTGTTTTCCTCTTTATTTGTGGTAAACCTACTGGTAGTTTTACAAAGAGATCTGGTTGGGGAATAAACTGCAGGCTATTTAATTGGGATCAACAATTCACTTTCCATTGCAGATTGCCACAGGTCTCCCCTGTGCAAGGACGCATCAAACTTCATATGATTGTATGGACACATATTTTGTATGATGAAAATTTTATAAGTAAGAAAAGTGAAGCAATGTCTTTAAGTGGAAGTTGATTGTGATGGCTTTGGTTTTGTTTGATCATTTAACCAGTGATTTAAACATTGTGATTATATTAAAGATAGACACAAAATGCTAGATTACCTCAGCGGGTCAGGCAGCATCTCTGGAGAAAATGGGTAGGTGACATTTCGGGTTGGGACCCTACTTCAGATTGTGATTATTTTTCCTGACAAGCATTACTCTGTTGCATAGTTTAGGTAGAAACTACAACTGGAAGTAATCTGATAATCTGTTCTCATTCTGTCTCTGAATGAAAGGTATCTTTGGCCAAAGGCTTGAGGACACTGTCCGCTATGAACGACGGTATGGGACCCACATGGCCCCAATGCTTGTGGAGCAGTGTGCTGACTTCATCCGCCAGAGAGGACTGAAGGAAGAAGGTCTTTTCCGGTTACCTGGTCAGGCCAATCTGGTGAAGGAGTTACAAGAAGCCTTTGACTGTGGTGAGAAGCCATTGTTTGACAGGTAGGGATCCTGACATTCATTTTGCAGATGTGCAAATGTATTACCTTTTGGATCAATGGTTACTCTCTAATTTACCTTATCTCCCCTGAGGCCTTAACCATACTATACCCTCCAAAGTCCCTGTCTATCTTACTTGGACCTCCTTATCTGAACACTTCAGTAAGTTTTCTTCCCTGTTGCAGGACCAACCCAGCTCTGATCAAAGTCACTAAGTATATCTTGTGATATTGTAATGAAGTCAAGTCAAGTCGAGTTAATTTTATTTCTTTAGCACATTTAAAAACAACTCTCATTGATCAAAGTGCTTTACATTAGTGCAGGTACTAACATGCTACAAAGTGTTACATAGATCAACAATACATACATACAGTGCTCCCTAAGGAAGGTAATCCTGATCAGACTATCTTCAGCCTTTGTCATATTTGACCATGATATTTTCCTCCAGCTTTCTCCACTTTCAGCCGTTTAACCCCTTGGTCCTACTTCCCATCTTCCAATCATCTCTCCTACCTGCAGCTCCTGGTCAGTCACTCCAGCCCCAACGCTGATGTTTCTCCACTTCCTCTTCTGCACCAGGCTCACAGCCACACCTTTACCTCAACTCACATCACTACACAACTATGTCCCACTTCTCATGTGGAGTGTATTTCTCTGGAGCGTCAGAGGCTGAGGGGAGATCAGGTTGCAGTATGTAAAATGATGAGAGACATAGATAGGGTAAACACTCAGAACCTTTTCCTCAGGATAGAAATCTCAAAGACAAGAGGGCATAGCTTCTAGGTGAGAGGGAAAAAAATTAAAGGAAATTATAGTGGTATTTTGTTTTATTTGTCACGTGTACCGAGGTACAGTGAAAAGCTTTTGTTGCATGCTAACCAGTCAGCAGAAAGACAATGCATGATTACAATGGATCCATTTACAGTGTATGTGCAGATGTGTAAATTTGCAAACATGATAAGGGAATAGCATTTAGAATAAGGGAATAACGTTTAGGATAAAGGAATAACGTTTCGATAAAGGAATAACTTTTTTTATGCAGAGGGTGGTGGGTGCCTGGAATGCACTGCTGAGGGTGCTGATGGAGGCAGATGTAATAGTTTCACTCAAGAGGCTTTTAGGTAGGCAAAGGGATATGATGGAAATTGTGTGATTTGGATCATATGAAAGCAGAGATTAGTTTAATTCAGCATTATGTTCGGCATGGACCTTGTGGACTGAAGGGCCTGTTTCTGTGCTGCATTGTTCTATGTTCTATGTTCATTCCCTACAATAATGATTTGGTCTGCCAACCCCTGCAACCATGCTGAAACCCAACTGAATAATGCCTGAACTACCCCTACCCTAAATCTCTGGCTCCTGAGGTCCCAATCACAAATTGATCCTTTCCTCACTGACTAACAATCCCAACCCTGATTTACCAACGGGTTGAAATGAACTGCAGATGCTGGAGTATACCGAAGATAGACACAAAGTGCTGGAGTAACTCAGCGAGTCAGGCAGCATCTCTGGAGAAAATGGATGGGTGATGTTGGGGAAGGGTCCTGACCTGAATTGTCACCCATCCTTTTTCTGCAGAGATGCTGCTTGACCCGTGGAGTTACTCCAGCATTTTGTATCTAACTTCCTGATTTACCAATGTTCGAGGCACCCTCCTTGGGCCTCTGATGATTGCTGTTGTCACCTACCTTGATGCCATTGATCTAGGTAGGGCCTCCATTCAGTCCATGAGCCAGACCACGACCCAACAGTCATTAAAGGCGGCATATTCTCACTCCAAGGATGTACAATGCCAGAATCCTGAGCCGTCTGGCACCATCTAGTGTTATGAACATTTTTATGGCCCAAATCTTGGATCCAATCTTGTGTTGTTTTTCTTTAGTGCATGTGATATGGACATTGTAAACCAAACATTTTTGACATTATTTTTTAAATATTTTACAGTAATA
This sequence comes from Malacoraja senta, assembly GCA_038087875.1. NCBI lineage: Eukaryota > Metazoa > Chordata > Chondrichthyes > Rajiformes > Rajidae > Malacoraja > Malacoraja senta. Next base: position 292,202,577 of record CM075977.1, read on the forward strand.
TATGCCATAAAATAAACAATTTTATTTTTTATTTAGGATTGTTGTTTTGTTAAACATATTATTGAAGTTTCATAATTTGATTTCATGAAAGATTGAGGAAGATAAAAATATTGTATATTTTAAATTTATTGTTGGCTGGGCTACAATGTCCTTTTTTTCTGGTTCTCTACCTTAATATTTTGCTAAACATTTTTTAATACAAGCTGAATGGCTATTAAAATGCATAAATACTTTAGAAACCTTTTTAAACTCATAAAACACCGTGGTGACCTCTATGTGGTACTTCAATAGGAGACTTTCAATGAGAAGATGGTGCTAACTTTCCATCAGGCTAGACATGAATGCAGTCAGGGCTGTTAAGAATTTTAACCACTCTGCAAGGTATTAAATCCTCTCCCCTTTAAGTACATACTTATCTCTGTGCCTCATTAGGGCATCTAATATGGATTTGCATGAAAAAAGCTATTTGATGAGCAGGCAGTTTGATCATTCAAAAACCATCTTATTACCATGAAGAGTTAGCTGAAAAATCTCAGACAAAAATAATGCTGCAGTATTCAACGAAGGCCAGAAATCTCATGGTTATTTTTAAAACTGACCTTTACCAAATGAATTTTGCTGCAGAACTTGAAAAGGAAAGCGCTGTTGACTGTGTTTGGCAAAGTTGAAACATTTGCTTTAAGGCACGGCAGGGACTAAGAAGGCATGAGTCAGTCTAATTAAAAATGGATAGCCGTTAACAGGATGGAAATGAGGGAGGATGGCAAGAGACAATCAGTGGAAATATATGCGAAGTTTGGTATAGACAATAGACAATAGATGCAGGAGTAGGCCATTCAGCAATTCGAGCCAGCACCGCCATTCACTGTGATCATTGCTGATCATCCACAATCAGTACCCCGTTCCTGCCTTTTCCCCATATCCCTTGACTCCGTTATCTTTAAGAGCTCGATCTAAATCTCTCTTTAAAGCATCCAGAGAATCGGCCTCCACTGCCTTCTGAGGCAGATAATTCCACAGATTCACACCTCTCTGGCAGAAAAGGTTTTTCCTCAGGGTACACAAAAATGCTGGAGAAACTCAGCGGGTGCAGCAGCATCTATGGAGCGAAGGAAATAGGTAACGTTTCGGGCCGAAACCCTTCTTCAGACTGATGGGTTTCCTCATCTCTGTTCTAAATGGCCTACCCCCTATTCTTAAACTGTAGCCCCTGGTTCTGCACTCCCCCAACATCAGGAACATGTTTCCTGCCTCTAGCGTGTCCAATCCCTTAATAGTCTTATATGTTTCAATAAGATACCCTCTCATCCTTCTAAATTCCAGTGTATACAAGTACAGTCACTCCATTCTTTCAACATATGACAGTTCCGCCATCCCGGGAATTAACCTCCTGAACCTATGCTGCACTCCCTCAATAGCAAGAATGTCTATCCTCAAATTTTGAGACCAAAGCTGCACACAATACTCCAGGTGTGGTCTCATCAGGGCCCTGTACAACTGCAGAAGGACCTCTTTGCTCCTATACTCAACTCCTCTTGTTATGAAGGCCAACATGGCATTAGCTTTCTTCACTGCCTGCTGTACCTGCATGCTTACTTTCAGTCTGATGTACAAGGACACCCTGATGTTGTTGTACTTCCCCTTTTCCTAACTTGACACCATTCAGATAATAATCTGCCTTCCTGTTCTTGCCACCAAAGTGGATAACCTCACATTTATCCGCATTAAAGTGCATCTGCCATGCATATGCCCACTCACCCAACCTGTCCAAGTCACCCTGCATCTTCATGGCATCCTCCTCCCAGTTCACACTGCCACCCAGCTTTGTGTCATCTGCAAATTTGCTAATGTTACTTTTAATCCCTTCATTTAAATCATTAATGAAACCCAGGACAAGATGGTTGGCAAAACCAAATGAACAATTCATTAAAGAAGATCAAAAATGCTGGCAGAAAGTAGTTTGGATTTAGTGTGTAATATACTCAACTGGAATCTCATTAATTATACATTAATAAGCTATTTTGTGATGAACCACATCAGCAACAGATAATTAAAATGTTAATGAAAAGAATGCATGGAGATTTAATGAGCAAACTGCAAAACAAGTTGCCATAGCCACTAACACCATGACACATCAAGCATTTATTTGATCATTAATAACAATATGATTAAAGTATATCCAAAACAGCTTATCTTAGCAATATTGTTTTCAAACTGAAATGCAATGTTAGGCCAGATTGTTTTGGTCCAATCAAGTTGGGCTGTGCTTAGTACTGAAAGAGACCAAAACAAATCATTCCAATTCACTTCCATCGTTGCCAACGATCAAGAACGGATGTGTATGCAGTAAAAATGAGCAAATCTTCCTAATCTGGAAAAAGTACTGCCCTAAGCCAACATGGCATGTGACAACCCAACCTGATCCTGAATGTTTTGGCAGAATATATGCCCAGCTCAGCCAAACCCAAAGCATATAGTCGGGTCTCATCAGACTCAAGTCACATAATGTAGCTCAAACTGCTCCTGCTTTATGTCCTTAACTGGCCCAATGATTTATTTAGGTTTCAGTATCACTTTAATGTATATAAAGCCAGAACCACAAAAATATGCTTTCCTATGAGAGTTCACATAATCTATGTTTCAAAGTTCTTACTATAATTTTATTCAATTAGATGACAGTCTGATCTAATTTCAGCCCAAATTAGGTGAAAAAGGCTGCATGCATCAAGGAGGACATTTAAAAGATCTGTAATCCATTCAGTGAAAATTCGGCTAGACTTGCAGTATCTTGTAACTCATTGACTCATTGCATCGAGTCCATGCCGACCAACGATCGACGTACATTAGTTCTAGACAATTTTTAGAGAAGCCAATTAACCTACAAACCTGCAAATCTTTGGAATGTGGGAGGAAACCTGAGCACCAAGAGAAAACCCATGCAGTCACAGGGAGAATGTACAAACTCAGTACATACAGCACCCATTGTCAGGATCGAATCCAAACAACTGGCGCTGTGAGGCTGCAACTCTACTGCTGCGCCACTGTGCTGCCCTGAATCACATGTGCATTAGTTGCAAATAAATGAGCCAAAGCTTCTAATCGATGCAACGTTTATTTTACTAATTCACAAATCTAATTGCTTAGAGCACTCTGCTTGCTCTTTATTGAGATTACATAACTTTTAAGTGCTGTTTGCCAATTTAAAAGGGACATCTGGCATTATTGATAAAATCACATGAGATCAAAGAAGGAGACAAAAGAAAACCGTAGAAATGAGCTCAGAAGTTCCCACATTTATCAAGATCATTTGCACGCTGCAACCAAGAATGATCCTCTGCTCAGTGGTAATTGTGATCTTGCTTCTGTGCAATTAGAATGGATTCAAGCTCCATTCTGGACACTCAAGATTTTAACGATAAAATCAGAAGGTGTTGCACTGTTAAACAGAGACCCCATCTGCCTTCTGAGGTGATGCAGAGAATTATGTGGCCATTATCTTAACCTTCAACTAGTACTGATCCCAGTAACTGGATTATTTACCCCATTGCTCTTGTTTGACTTTGTGGGGATTTGCTGCTAAATTACAAAGGTGACTTTCTTTTGGAAGTATCTCATGAGATGTGAAGTGTTTTGCAAAGGCCTGAGACACTATGTGGATAGAAGTTTGTGTATGAATATGCATCACACTGCACAGATACGCAGTTAGTAAATGTTATTTATAGTTTTACAATTATAAAATGTAACAAAAAGGATAAGTAATTTTCTATCAGATAAACCATAACAGCCTCCAGTTATGCATTTTTAATACACTTACTGAAGGGCTCTTTTATTTTCTACATGAGAATTGAGTTTCCATTCTGCTGCTGGTGACTGGCCGCAACTTGTGAATGTCCTTTCAACAAACATTGTAACAATGGGTCAGCTGGGTCTTGTTGACAACTATCAGTGTGTGTTCAACAGACACGAGTGATGATTATTCATATTTATTTTCCAGTTAGTGCCTACTTGGTTTACTTTCCACACTAAACGCTGTTGAAAAAACGGAACACATGTGAACCATTATAATGAAACTAAAAATAAAATGAGCTTGGGCTGTTTTACTCAGAGCTTATAAAATGAACCATAGAAATAACCTTTCCTAAACGTTGACTGTGGTATTCTCTTGGCAGCTCCAGAAAGGCATGAGAAGGGAGGGTGCACTTTGAACTTGCACTTCACGAACAAAGAGGAATACTTTGGGTAATATAAATATACACTTAAAATTCATCACAAGATTAGTCGGATGCAGCATCTCTTAAACCAAACAAGATCAGAACTGGAAAAAGGGGACGTGAAGAACAGAGAGTTCTATGTTTAATAGCACGACCTTTGGAAAATGTGAATGCGTCAATCAATTTTCCAGGGTTTGCATGGCAAAAAATAGACTAACTGACTACGTCTGATGTCTACCCGATGATTCCTGTAAAGAACGTCTGATTCTGTCTGGACATCAGACAAAAAACTATTGATTCTGGAGAATTGATTTCCCTGTCAAGTGTCGAGGTTCTTGCTGACAGTCACTATCATGGCTTATCCATTCGGAATGACCACTTTAATTTTGGTATAGATTAGAAATACAGCATGAAAACAGGCTCTTCTGCACTCCAAGTCCACACTGACCATTGATCACCCGTTCACACTACTTCCATGTCATCACCCTTTTATATTCACTTCTTGCCCATTGGAAGTGATTTACAGAGGTCAATTAACCTACCAACCCACATGTCTATGGGATGTGGAGGAAACTGGAGCACCTGGAGGAAACCCGCGTGGTCATAGGGAGAATGTACAAATTTCACACAGCAAAGATCAGGATTGAACCCGGGTCTCTCGTGCTGTGTAGTAGCTCTACCAGCTGTGTCACTGTGCCACATGGAGGAAGTATCTCAGGTTTGTGAGCTGCAAAGTTGAACCAGGGAGTAAACTCAAAAGAATAAAAGGGACAGACAAAGAGGACAAACCCTGGAGTGGATATTGTATGAAGCTTAACCTGTGAATGCTCACCACAGAGGAAGGAAACAAGAGAGTTCCAGTAGAATAATTCACTTGTACTTGTATTTCAAACGCTGTTTGCAAGTCACAAAACAATCTTGTACATTGCACGTTTATGAGCGAGTGAGATCACTTATCATCTTGGTAGCAGGTTGTTGGGTTGCGACTCTAGACAATAGACAATAGGTGCAGGTGTAGGCCATTCAGCCCTTCGAGCCAGCACCGCCATTCAATGTGATCATGGCTGATCATCCCCAATCAGTACCCCGTTCCTGCCTTCTCCCCATAGCCCCTGACTCCACTATTTTTAAGAGCCCTATAGCAATGTTACAAAATTTTGAGATTTAAAAAATCAAGTCTGCAATTTATCCCATCAGATAAAGCATAAAAATAAGTTTAATTTGACACCTAATTCACTTTCATATCTTCAGTATTAAAAAAGTTATGGCCATTTTCATACTCTGAAATTAGCATCTTGTTCCCTATTGCTTTTCCATTGACTTAACTCAAAAGCTGTGATCGAGGTCAGTCAAAAGCCCATAACTTTCTTAAAAATTCTGAAACAAATATGAAACAATCTTACTTGGATGATCTGAAATTAAAGCATATAATTAGTTAGTTACTTAATTGTAGCTAATTACAAAATTCAATTACTAGATCTAAACATCTATCCATTTCTTAAGAAAAGGTTAACATTTTTAAATAGCCTAAGTGTCCAAATAACATTCACACAAGAATTCACAATATAACATGATTTTTAAATCTCATTGTCATGAATTTATAGGCCAAATGGAAGGAAATTAATGTTTAATTCCCGTAAATTAACGGGCATTTTAATCATCTTGCGAATGGGTTTTTGCGGAACGCGATCGATTGGAACGTTGCGGTTGCGGTGAATTTGAACCCCATATCGGCAGGAAAAACACTGCCTGTTCGTATGGGGCCAAAATCATATTTTCGCCAAGGAAATTTGGACTAAAGTCATCCTAAGAAGCAAGTTTATATGTAAAATAAACGATTTACCTTATGTTTTGTCCCCTACGTGAGATCCGTCCCGTTGTAGGCATTGACGGTGTTAGAAGTAGCTTTTTATTTTATTCCAGGGATTAAATTGTCCCGCGATTTTTTTTTTTAACTTCCGAGAACGGAAGTCGGAACTATTTTTCTGCAGCAGCTGAAAAGCCTGAGAAAGTTTGACTCCGCAGGGAGGAGAAAATGGCATTTTAATCCCGCCCCCCCCCCTCAAAGGCGCCAAGGTCGCGCGCACGGCCAGTGGCAGGACTGCAGCGCCGCTGAAGGTGAGTATTGTAACATCGCTACTATCTAGCTCTCCCTTGTAAGTATCCAGAGAACCGGCCTTCACCGCCCTCTGTGAGAAAAAGTGTCTCTGTTCTAAATGGCTTACCCCTTATTCTTAAACTGTGGTTCTGGACTCCCCCAACATCGGGAACATGTTTCCTGCCTCTATCGTGTCCAAACCCTTAATAATCTTATATGTTTCAATAAGATCCCCTCTCATCCTTCTAAATTCCAGAGTGTACAAGACCAGACGCTCAGCCTATATCATTTTGCCTGTATCTCACTTTGTACTGGTGTCTCACATGGTGTTGCATCAACTGACAGTCGACTCAGTACATTTTTATTCTGATCGCACCATTACTCTTATACTTCATAATGTTATTGTATGTAGACAATATTAATATCAGTCTGAAGAATGGTCCCAACATAAAACGTCACTTATTCAGGTTCTCCAGGCATGCCGCCTAACCCATTGAATTACTCTAGTACTTTGTGTATTTTTATATAAACCAGCATCTGCAGTAAAGGCTTTTGGCACATTGGCCTTTATCAGTATTGAGTATAGAAGTCGGGAGGTCATTTTGAAGTCGTATAAGAAGTTGGTGAGGCTGCACTTGGAGTATTGTGTTCAGTTTTGGGCACCATGTTATAGGAAAGATGTTGTCAAGCTGGAAAGGGTACAGAGAAGATTTACGAGAATGTTGCCAGGACTCGAGGGCCTGAGCTATAGGGAAATGTTGAGCAGACTAGGATTCTATTCCTTGGAGCGCAGGAGGATGAGGGGCGATCATATAGAGGTGTACAAAATGAGAGGAATAGATCAGGTAGATGCACAGTCTCATGCCCAGAGTATGGGAATTGAGAACGAGAGGACATAAGTTGAAGTTGAGGGGGAAAATATTTAATAGGAACCTGAGGGGTAACCTTTTCACACAAAGGTTGATGGGTGGACGGAAAGAGCTGCCAGAGGAGGTAGTTGAGCTAGGTACTATCGTAACATTTAAGAAACATTTAGACTGGTACATGTATAGGACAGGTTTAGAGGGATTTGGGCCAAATGCAGGAAAGTGGGACTATTATAGATGGGCCATGTTGGCCGGTGTGGGCAAGTTGGTTTCTACACTGTAAGACTTTATGAGTCTATAATTCTATGATCTCCATTCTTAGAACAGCACAACAAAACTACACCGACACTGGAAAGCACTGTATCACAAAGGGAGTAATGACAGCTTCACTGAATCATAATAAACAAGAACCTATGAATCCTGCAGCAACTGCTTTGGCTCTTGGAACTCAGATTGCTTTGTTGTTCATCTCCACTTTGTCCTGTGATTTAGCGACACATGGGGAACTGACAACACTTTGCTTAAAGATGGCAGAAAACATCCATTACCTTCAACTCTGTTAAGTAGGTCAAACTAGGAGCATCCAATGCCATCTTAAACTTGTCCCCATTTGAGTGAAGCATGTAAGTACATTATCGAGAGCTAAGATATTCTCTGCTGCAATGTCATTTGCAATGAAAACTGTTCCATCCTTTCGATATATTCAGTCAATTAAATTATGTAAAGAATGTGATGTACTATTACTCTCTTGGCTTTGCCACAATGTGAGTATTAAAGGCCAATTCAATGAAATTCAACTCCATATTGCTCCACAACTTTGAAATAGAACTGCAACGTCACAGAAAAAAAGTAGCAGTTATTCTTGAAAACATCCTGGTTAGTCTGTACATATTTTAATTGCCCTCTCTGAAGACTAAGGAAATGTAACACGTCCCCAATGACTCTTAAGCCCCTGTCTCACGGTACGAGTTCATTCCAAGAGTTCTCCCAAGTTTGCCCTGATTCGAACTTGGAGATTTACGGTAATGGCCACTTGTCCGTACTCGGGGCTCTCGTGGACATTTTTCATCATGTTGAAAAATCTTCACGAGTCTTCCCGTGCTTACCTGCCGTTTACGAGTCTTCCCGAGTACCTGCCGTTAGCGCTAAGAGACGTCCCCGAACTCCGACGTACCCGCTAAGTTCATTCTCCGTGCTTACCACGAGTTTGATTTTTTTTTTACTCGGGAGAGCTCTTGGAATGAACTCGTACCATGGGACAGGGCTTTTACCAATTTCTACAAATGCAACATAGAAAGTGTCCTCTCTGGATGCATCCCACCTTGGTTTAGCAACTGTTCCGCCCAAGACGGCAAGAAAGTGCAGAGCGTTGTGGACCCAGCCTAGTCAATCATGCAAACTGCCCTCCCTCCCACTGACTCCATCTATACTTCCCGCTGCCTCGGGAAAGCAGCCAACATAATCTAGGAGCTCTCACATCCTGGTCATTCTCTCTTCTCCCCTCTCCTGTTGGACAGAAGACACAAAAGCTTGAAAGCACATACCATCAGATTCAGGAATAGCTTTGTCCCTGCTGTTATCAGACTCTTGAAATGACATCTCATATGCTAAGGATGTATTCCCAATCTACCTCTTTCTCTGTAACTGTAATATTATATTCTGCACTCTGTTTCCTTTCTCTTTTGCACTACCTGTTGTGCTCACCTATGGTATGATCTGCCTGGTTAGTATGCAAAACAAAGTTGTTCACTGTATCTCGGTTTATGTAACAAAAATAACCCAATACCAATGGCAAATATTAGAATGGCACCATTCAACACGATAATTCAGGGAACCAAGACTCATAATTCAGGAGAATCAAATGTACAACTTTGCATAAGACAAAAAAAAAATATTTGTTAACTGCTCATGACTATTTGACACTGAGAGCAATAAGATTACAACATAGCTTCCACAGGGTCATAAAGTCCACCCTTGGTTATCATAAAAATGCACAACCACTCTGTATCCTCTGTCAACAAATCTACAATGTAGAACTATGGGTCAGTGTTCAAAAATAAAAGGTCACTTCCTTAAAATAGAGACGGGAGGAAGTCTTTGGAACTCTCTTTCACAAAGGTCAATGGATCAAAGTCTTTCAACATTTTCAGGGAGAGTTCAGTAAGTACATTAAGGGAAAGAGGGTAACCAGAGAGAAAATAGGTCCTCTCAAAATCCAAAGCAGCCATCTATGCGAGGAGTCACAGGAGATGGGCAAAGTCCTCAATTAGCATTTCTCCTGTTTTTACTGTGAAGGAAGATGAGAAGGCTAGGTAACTTGGGACATTTAATGGAGATGTCTTGGGGACAGTTCCATATTACTTTTGAGGAGGAACTGGACATCCTCAGGTGTATGAAGGTAGATAAATCTCCCAGGCCTGAACAGATATATTAGAGGAGAAATTGTATGAGCCCTGGCTGAGATATACATATTATTGTTAGACACAAGTGAGGTGCCTGATAACTGGAGGGGGAGCTAATATTGTGCCTCAATTTAAAAAGGTCTGCAAGGAAAAGCCTGGGAAGTATAGCCCAGTATGCCTAACATCTGTGGTTTGTAAATTACTGGCGAGGTTTCTGAGGGATAAGATATATATGCATTTGGATAGGCAGAGACTGATTTGGGGTAGTCAGCATGGTTTTGTATGAGCAAAACTTTGAAGAAGGTTGAAGAGGGAAAGTCTCCAGATGTTGTTCACATGGACTTCAGCAAGGCCTGAAGAAGGGTCTCGACCTGAAATGTCCCCATATTATTTTTGTCCAGAGATGCTGCCTGAACCGCTGAGTTACTCCAGCTTTTTGTGTCTATCTTTGATTTAAACCAGCATCTGCAGTTCCTTCCTACACCTTTGATAATTATATTACATTGATAATGTTCCTCATGGTAGGCTGCTCTGGAAGGTTAGATTACATGTGATCCAGGGAGAACTAGCTAACTGAATTGGATTAATGGAAGGATCCGAGGGTGGTAGTGCAAGATTATTTTTCAGACTTGAGGATTGTGACTCATGCATCTGTGATCAGTGCTGGGCCTATTGCTGTTTGTCAATGATTTGGATGAGAAGGTGCAAGTTATGATTAACAAATTTGGAGATGACACTAAAGTAGCTGAGTGCCTCCTAATTTGTATGTTCATATATACACTCTTAAATTCTTGCTCAACATCAAGAATCATTGTCTAAATTGTTAGGGTCATTTTAATCAAATTACATCAAGAATAAAGTAAAATCCAGCAGGGCATAAAAAAAGAGACGTTGAGTGATTAAAGAAAGATTACAGCTTAATCAATTTTCGTAGTATTCAATTATAATTAAATATCAGTATTTGATATGGTCCAACTGAACTGCCTAGCCATGTGTAACCCCATTGCATGATCAATCCACCGAAGTTCTTGTCAATTTCATAGTGTAATTATGTAAACACTGACAATTATGCTAACAAAGGAATCAAGGGATATGGGGGAAAAGCAGGAACGGGGTACTGATTTTAGATGATCAGCCATGATCATATTGGATGGCGGTGCTGGCTCGAAGGGCTGAATGGCCTTCTCCTGCACCTATTTTTCTATGTTTATATGTTTTTCTATGTTTCTATAATCGCAATCCCAAAATCCAGGCTGCAGTAATTTGTGTTTCCATCAGTTACTTAGTGCAATAATCTGAGGATTTTCTGGTAAGCCTTTGTTTTCATAAATTCATGTTATACAAGCAGAATTAGTCTACTCCGCCATTCAATCATGTCGGATCTATCTTTCCCTTCAACCCCATTCTCCTGCCTTCTCCCCTTAACCACTGACATCCTTAACAATCAAGAATCTATCAATCTCCTCCTTAAAAATATCAATTGACGGCCTCCACAGCCATCTGTGACAGTGAATTCCACAGATTCACCAACTATGACTAAAGACATTTCTTCTCATCTCTTTTCTAAAGGAACGTCCTTTTATTATGAGGCTATGGCTTCTGGCCCTAGACTCTCCGACTAGTGGAAACATCCTCTGAACATCCATTCTATCCAGTCCTTTCACTATTCGATTAGTTTCAATAAGGTTTACCCCTCATCCTTCTAAACTCCAATGAATACAGGCCCAGTGTCATCAAATGCTCATCATATCTTAACCCAAACATTCCTGGGATCAGTTGTTTTTATCCAAACAACTTCAGATGTGGTGGTAATTTTTAATCTTAAGTGTTTTGTTACAGGGCACTCTATGCAGCTGTTAAAACACATGAACTGGTGCATCAAAGCAATGTTTCACTGTAATGTCCTAGTTTTAAATGCCAATTGTTCCAGCTATACATATCCTCACTGTTCACTCTTATATTCCTCCCCAGCTGAAAAGAAGCAGCATACGCTCAGTAACACTCCTCCTGTCCTGTCCAGGCAGGGCCGGCCTTAAGCCGATTGGACCGATTGCTTCCAATTGGGCCCCGCGCCTAAGGGGGGCCCCGCGCAGTGCCCGGCTTGGCACTGCAGATACTGGTTTATACCAAAGATAGATATGAAAAACTGGAGTAACTCAGTGGGTCAGGCAGCATCTCTGGAGAAAAGGAACGTGACGTTTCGTGTCGGCGACAACAAAGTAGTGCGGAGCAAAGATACGGAGTGTGGGGTGACGGAGGGTCGGAGCGAATGACGGGCCCGCACAGCAGCGGCCAAAGCAGCGACAGCGGCAGCGATAGCGGCTCCTCCTCCTCCAGCACCCCGCCTGCCCGCCCGCCTTGATAGCGCCCGCTGCTTGCCAATCCGCTAACGGTGATACCACTTTCAAAACAAACCCTCCCGTACGCCGAGGCCAGGATAAGGGAGGGAGGGAGGGGGAGGCCCCTTCCGCCATCTGAAGCAGCTGCACCGCTCGGCCCCGCACCTTGCTGTTGGCTGGCGGAGGAGGGGAGGCGGTGGCAAGGAGATCCCAACTGCCTCCCCCTTTGGCGGCGGCACTTGGCGGTGGACAGGGACGGTGAAAGGCAGTGGGGCGATGAGCGTCCCTGTCCGATGAGCGCTGATTTTCCTTCCTTCCTTCCTACCTCCACCCCCCCCCTCTCTCTCTCTCTCTCTCTCCCTTGTATGCACCCCCCATATCCTGGGACCCCTCCTCTCCACTGATCCCCATTCCTCTATTCAGTCCTCACTGACATCCCCTGTGCTCCCCCCCATCTATTCATCCTGCACTCCCTATCCACCTCGGATTGATTCTTCTGCCACCCCCCCCCCCCATTGGTCCACCAATTCATCCTGTACTCACCCCCTTTCCCATCCATCCTGCACTGCCTCCCCCCCATTCATCCTGTACTGATCCCCTCATTCATCCTGTACTGATCCCCCCAATCCATCCTGTACTGATTCCCTCATTCATCTTTTACTGATCCCCTCATTCATCCTGTACTGAACCCCCCATTCATCTTTTACTGATCGACCCATTCATCCTGCACAGACCCTCCGATCAACACTGCACTGATTCCCCCATTTATCCTGTACTGATCCCTCATCCATCCTGTAACGATACTCCATTCATCCTGTAGTGATCCCCCATCCATCCTGTAGTGACCCCCCCCCATTCATTCTGCACAGACCCTCCGATCCACACTGTACAGATCTCCCCCATTCATCCTGTACGGATCCCTCCATTCATCCTGTACTTATGCCCCCGTCAATCCCGTACTAATCCACCCCATTCAACCGCACTGACATCCCCCGCGCTCTCCCCTCACAATTTTACCTATTCCAACCAACACGCACTAATTCCCCTGCCTCAATCCATCCATCCGGCACCTTGCCTTCTCATCCCTTCCCCCCCCGCCATCTATCCATCCCGCACTGATTCACAGCCCCGACCCGACTGTGCTGGAAATGTCTTCAAAGCGAAAATTTACTACGTTTGATAACGGAATGCAATCAAATGTGTTTTAAATCCCAAAGTTATTATTTGTTTTAATTAAATGGATTAATTAAATTGTGAACAAGTGAAACATTAAAACCGCAGTGTTCGATTGTCACTGACGCGTTATTACAGAATTCATTTTAACGGCAAATCAATGCTCTTAATATGGAGTATCAGTACTGTTATTTAATGAGCAACATTCACAACTATACGTTGGATTTATCCAGGTTTTACTTCTACAGTCGGTCATATACATCACTAATTTGGTCAGGAGATGTTTCAGTTGAAATTTTAACGTTAATTCTGAAGTGGGAATGATGGATACAGCGCTTATCAATAAAAAAAATTAAATCTGGTGCATACAAATTGGGTATCTTCATTGCTGTTCACAACACATCATTTAATCTGAATGTCCGGTAATGTGGCATTTTGACACCTTTAAACATATTACCAAAAGAACATTTGCTGCAGTTATGTCCTTTGGCCATCTCTTGTCAGTTAGTGTAATGTTTAACCTGCCAGATGGTATAGTCGGTTTTAACAGCCATTACCATAAAATGCCTTTAGAAATGTCCTTGCAACCTGTATATTTTGTTGTGGATAAATTATGTGGGAAGCGAGAGTATTTCTGTACCAATAGCAATAACGACACATGCTATGGCCATGTCATGATAATTTTCGGTCCTTCACAGAAAACATGCTTGCATCAATCTGTAGTGTGCATGGTTAAGCATATATGTTACCATGGTCCAGGATTTATTGACACAGGTTGATCATACGCTGAATAATCCAACCACATTTTTGTTGGGAAGTGGAAAGAAATAATAGAAATTGCATTCATTGCAATGTGTAAAAAGAGTTGAGATATTGTATTGTAACTTTGCTGCATGTCATTGTGGTATATATCATGTCTTGATTGGTGAATATGTTTAGTTTGTGACTTTATTTGAAGCAGAAATAATATGTGAATGCTTCATTGAGCATAATTCCGACTGCATAATTCCGATAATGTGCTCGCACTTCGTTCGAGCACATTATCGCACGCGTCATGCAAGCCGTCTTAAATTGACCATCTAAACTGTCATTTGGCAACCTAAAAAGCTGCCTAAGTTGCCCGGCTGGCAACTGGGAAAAAAAGTTAAGTGACAGCTCTGTGGAGTAATCTACTCTCAGCTCAGGTAGATCTACCCGGTGTGGAGGGGGGGGGAGAGAGGTGGAGAGAGAGTAGAGGGGTGGAGGGGGATGAAAGGGGTAGACGGGGAGGAGGGTGTGAGGGGGAATGGAGAAGGGGGAGAGGGGGAGGTCCCTCACGGTCCCAGGGCAGCGCTCCCTCCCCTCCAGTCGCCGTGCTTCACGCACACAGCCCCGGCTCCACCCCTCTCTTTCCCCGGGGAGACGCGGTGAAGAATACAAGGAGGGCCGGGCCGGGGTTTGGAGCAACGTTTACAAACCTCTGCCTCAGCTCACATGCGTTCGCCCAGACCCCGGCATCCGCTCCCGCCGCCGGCCCTCTACCTCCCTTCTCTCCTTCCCCTCCCTCCCTTTCCTTCTTCCCTCCTTCCCTTCTCTCCTACCCTCCCTCCTTCCTCTCTCTCTTTTCCCTTCTCCTTCCTCTCTTTCTTTTATCCTCTCCTTCCTTCCCTCCCTCCCTTCTTTCTCTCCTTCCCTCCCTCCTTTCTCTACTTTCCTCCCTCCCTTCTTTCTCTCCTTCCCTCCCTTCTTTCTCTACTTTCCTCACTCCCTTCTCTCCTTCCTCCCTTCTCTCCCTACACACACACACACACACACGCACACACACACACACACACACACACACACACAAACAAACAAACAAACAAACAAACAAACAAACAAACAAACAAACAAACAAACAAAAAAAACTAAGTTAGGATGGGGTAGAAACCCAAAGGGTAGGATGGGGCTGAAGCCCAAAATTAATTAAATTACTTTTTTTTCATTTCACAGTCACTAAAACAAGTGGTATTGTAACTATGTACTTTTCAGAGGTGATCTACACATTTTGTTTGCTATTTGTGGACTTACATGTATGCAATTTTATATTAAAATGTAGTTTAGATCTGTTTGGTCCATTAACTCGCTTTTTAAGCACACATTTTGATTACTTTCCATTCTACCATAGAGATATAAAGTCTATAATAGACTTTATTTGTATTTCTATGATTCTACAGACCTTGGCTGGGAACCTGGGACTCATCAAAATTGTTCCCAATTGGGCCCCGCACCTCCTAAGGCCGGCCCTATGTCCAGGACACTGGGCTAGCACATGGACAAGGCAGGACATTGACTCATGTTAGGCAAATTAAATCAGAGGTAGAGGTTTACCTTACGACATACTGAGGGAAACCAAAGAAATCATTTGCCAAGAGAAGATTTCCACCAGGGTTCTGCAGAAGTAGCAATAAATTATAATCATGTTAATAAATGGAAGGGAAATAGAAACAGATACAGGAAACAAGAGACCCATTAGTTCCTCCTTCAGGCAGATGTAACATAAGGAGAATTGATTAATGGAAGTAATCTTAGATTAACTGTGTGGTGGATTGTGATTAATACAGCAGATATCATATGTAGAACAAAGAGTCAGAAGTTCAAACTCATAAAATCCAAATTTAGGACTGATAACTGGAAACCTACTTCACACAGAGAGTGATCAATATCTTATGTGGACTTCGAAATAGATTGATGGAAATGTAAGATCCACAATTGTTTTAGGAAAAATATGAAAGCTGCACTTGTGGAAGGGGGGGGAGCAAGTTTCTCTTCATGAACATGTGATCCCATCGTTGGGACAGACTAAAGCCTGGCTACCACCCTCAAACTAACAGTAACAGGAAATGTATTTAATTAGTTTAAAATATACAGATACAGGCTAACCCCATTACGAATGCCTGAGACGGATACCCGAAGATACAAACCAGCTCCTACAATAACATTAAATTAAAATGTCTGACATATAAATACGTCTATTCCTACAAACGGCAGAACTAATTTCTTCTCTCACTCAATTATTAGAATTTTTTCTTTCTTATCATTCTCATGTGCTTTTCATGTGATTCATTGCATTATTGTAGAAGTATGGTTACAATATTGAGTATTTTTTGTGCATTTTCCGACGGGGGCAAAATCGAATTAGTCACCTGTAAAAGTGGAACCCATTCATAATCTGTTCATTAGTCTGTTGTACAAAACAAGGAACTGCAGATGTTGGTTAAGCAGGTAAAAAAGACATAGTGCTGGAGTAACTCAGCGGGTCAGGCAGCATGTCATTCTGATGTAAAGACGTTGCTGCTAGTTCTGTAGACAGGACAATTATTAAAGGACAGTTTATCATGTAAGGGAGAAGTGGTGACAGTGACAGTGACAGAAGGGTAAAACAGGCAACATTTGAGGAGGATGGCTTTCTTCGGTTGAAAGCTGGGAAGGCTTCAAGCAGAAGGGTCACTATCAGGGGTAGAAGGTAAAGTTACTTATTGAAATAATTATTACAACTGCCAATGCGTGAGCTTCATTTTCTGCCTCCAACCCACATACTGGGCACTGAGGTGACTGTTGTGCCATGATTTTTCATGTTGCTGTTTATTTGGAAGATTCATATGATGTATTTTTACTTAATTTGTATTTTCCTGACTGATGTGAACAAGCTCTAGAGAGGTCAGATAAAGGTCATTATTTTCCTCCGGTTTAAATGGAGTCACTGCCGCTGGTTGCTCTTTCCAATGATTTTTGAAGTTTCCAATGCTTTGCTTTCCCTGCATTGTCAGAAGTTACTAGTCCCACACGGGGATGAGCTTTGAAGGAAGAAGGAGGCCAAAATGAAAGGCTGAGGAATGAAGTTTGTTGATTGCCACTTTAAGGACCTTCTGGAACAAGAATTGTCTATGCTTCAAGCCTAGCAATGGAACATAAAATGTAGAAGAGTATAGAAAAAAAACAGGCCATTCGCTCCACAATGTCTTTGCTGAACACGATGCCAAGATAAACTAATCTTATATGCCTACACACCGTCCATATCCCTCCATTCTCCATATTTGGGAATCCTTCACTCAAAGTGAATGCAATGGTTTTTTAGCACCCAATGATATAACTGGAAGGCTGGAAATCAAATTGAGTGAGGTCTCCAGATCGTATTTTCCATGTGGTATATCCAGTGTGCTGAAGTCTTACGTGATTGAATGGTGGAGATGTGAACAAGTAGCAAGAATTATTCTCATAAAACATTTGTGATTATCATCCCTCTCTTCGAACCCAAGCTTCATGAAAAATTATGGAATGCATAAGTATTAATTTTCACCTCTGTTGCTCTTGCTATCAAGTTTGTTGGGTACTGGAGAAGATGGCAATCATTCCAGAACTGACAATTAACTCAGTTTAGTTCAGTTTCAGTTCAGTTTAGTTTATTGTCATGTGTACCGAGGTACAGTGAAAAGCTTTTGTAGTGTGCTATCCAGTCAGCAGAAAGACAATATATGATTACAATCGATCCATTTACAGTGTATAGATACATGATAAGGGAATAACGTTTAGTGCAAAGTAAAGCCAGCAAAATCTGATCAAGGATAGTCTCAGATAATGGAGGCAGAAGATTTAGAATAACTCAGGAATGTTTGGGTCCCTCCATTGGAAGAGATAGAACAGGGCATCCCATGAAACCCATTCATCATTTTTTTAGCATCATGGCAATATTATGTCAGAGGAGAGAGGAAGAAGGGAAATACACTGGTTGGATATATGTTTATAATCTCGCTATTATTCGGTATCCAAGGAGTTAGATATACAGTACATGGTGTGGAGATATCAAGTAAGATACAGACATGTTGTTCTGGATCAGATATGAAAGATTATTTGAGCTTGTTCACAAAATTGGTGCAGAGAGAAGCCTGTTTAATTGAACCGAAAGGGATATTGGCAAGTGTGGCACTTTGGTGGTTGTGAGCAATGAATGGGTGAAGGTTGCCACTATTGACTGAAACATTTGGCTGAAGTTAGTCTTAGTGAGGTAAACATCACCTGCTGCTGGAAGGTCATAAACTTTTACTTTTGGTCTGCCTAAAATCCGCTGGTCCTCCAGAGCGAGGAGGGATCCACAAACAAATGCTGCCAACTGGCACGTTCTAAGGTGCAGGACTACAGGGTGACTCCTGTGTTACCGCAGTACTGGAAAAGGAAATTCACTGTCACAGAATTCACAAAGATTGGAAAAATGGATGAAAAATCCACTTGGGGAAGGGAGATTGGTGTGTACAAAGGTGACTAGGGTAGTGGGAGATGGTGGGAGAGATGTATGCAGACGGATGGAGTGGGGGGGGGGAGTCAGCGGGTAAAGAGAGGGGCTGAGGTTTGGAGGGTATTACTTGAAATTAGAGAATTACGTTACCGCTACAGAGGCTCATCTCCCATCTCCTGAACCATATTTCCCTTTTGTCTCCCCTCTTTCCT
The DNA here is from genome assembly GCA_038087875.1 of Malacoraja senta. Classification (NCBI taxonomy): domain Eukaryota; kingdom Metazoa; phylum Chordata; class Chondrichthyes; order Rajiformes; family Rajidae; genus Malacoraja; species Malacoraja senta. The sequence continues at coordinate 292,221,129 of CM075977.1, forward strand.
CTCCTCCCTCTTCCCTTCCACCCATATCTCTCCCTCTGGTTTTACATTTCCTCCTCTCCTTTTCACTTTTAGCCTTTGTCACTGTCTCCACTCATCTGCCTGTCAAACCCCCCTCACCTCTACCCACCATTACTTGCCAGGCTTTGCCTCACCCTCAGCTCCCTTTTCCAACTTTCTTCCCGCTACTGCAGCAGACTTACTGTAAGAAGGCCCCCAGCCTGAAACATGACATGTTTATTCCTTCCACAGTGCTTTGTGACCTGCTGAGCTCCTCCAGCAGTTTGTTTTTGTACGCCAGGCAATCTTTCTATCCCATGTTAATTATACCTCAATGAGAGACCTTTGCCATTTTTGAAATGAGTTGGAGTAATACTTGCTGGCTACCCTAGCAGTCACTTGCTTGTTCATCTGATTCCAGCTTGATATATGTATGATGGAACTAAAGTAATATGTGGTTGAATATCGTGTAGGAAGGAACTGCAAATGCTGGTATATACCGGAGATGGACACAAAGTGCTGGAGTAACTCGGCGGGTCAGGCAGCATCTCTTGAGAGAAAGGATGGATGACATATTGAGTCGGGGCCCTTTGCCAGTCTGAAGAAGGGTCACAACCTGAAATGTCACTCATCCTTTTTCTCCAGAGATGCTGCCTGACCTGCTGAGGTACACCAGCACTTTGTGTTTATCTTCGTTGGTTAATATCTCTGTGCATAAAATTAAATAATCAATGACCATTCAAATTCTATTAATTATTATGCGGCATCATGCACTGTGTTGCTTATTTTTCTTGTTTAATGATCTAAATAACTGATTATTTGTCAGCACAATGTTTAAGTATCAGGCAACCTGTTATTAAAAAAATCCAGGTCTACGATAATGAGGCATGGTCAAACCTACAAACCAATCACTGAACTAATGGGGATACTAATTCTACATAATAGTTACTCGGTCCCTAGATTCATCTGTGCACCAGATGCCTGGAAATAACAACAGCATTATCTTGGAGACACAACAAGAAGCTTTCAGCTACATTTTGATGGGATGGAGATCATTGTGCTGCTATTTGTTGAGTAGATCTAATCTATTGCAATAATTACTTTGCTTTGCTTTGCTTTCAGCAACACAGATGTGCACACCGTGGCCTCATTGCTCAAGCTGTATCTACGGGAGCTGCCAGAGCCAGTCATTCCCTATGCTAAATATGATGAGTTCCTCTTGTGTGCCAAATTCTTCACCAAAGAACAAGAGACTGTAAGAATTTTGCCTCAACTTTGACTGAAATTCAAAAAATAACCTGAGTGTATTTTCAATATACAGGTTTTTTGTTTCAAGATGCAGCATGGAACCAGTCCCTTCAACCCACTGAGTCCACGCAGACTATCGGCCATCCATTCACACTAGTTGTTTGTTATCGCACTTTTGATCTCTATACACTGGTGACAATTTTACAGAGGTCAAGTAAACTACAAACACAAGCAAGTTTTTGGGATGTGGTATAAAACCGGAGCAACTGAAGGAAGCGGATACAATCACAGGGAGAAACAGCAAACTCCACACGGACAGCACCCGAGGTCAGGAATGAACCTGGGTCTCCAGAGCTATGAGGTAGCAGCCCAGTTAGGTGGCCCATTGTGCTGCCCTAAAGGGGCGCTGTCAGAGGTGGGATACAAACACATACCTCCAGAGGAAACTGTTCTTTCCATACCTTCTCCCTCTGTTCATGCCCATTGAGCTGTATGTTTGTCCCAGCAATGCTTATCAACAGATTAAAGGCTGGCAGCATGGAGCTACTTAAGAATTCAGATGTGGATATTTGTATTTTTGATCAGCATGTAAAAAGAGTCTTACATACCATCACTCGGTATTTATCCTCAGCATTGATAATCTCAAGGTGTGAGCCAGTGCTGGTCAGCCTTTTAGAAGGGTTAGCTTGTAAAACGGTGAAGAAAAATGTATGCATTGTGCATTTTGATCATTTTGACTTCTTTACTTCCTTGCATGCAGCTTATGAGTTCGCTGCTAAAGTGATTTGTAGCAGTCAGAAAAAACATCCAGCACTATTGAAGCAGTACAACACTGTATGGTGAAAGGAGTTGTCAATGAGGTTAGAATATCTAATCTAAATAGCCTCTTCCTCCGAGTCAGCAGAAACAGGCAACTAACAATTGGTGCATGTTGGGTCATGAGCCTCTGGCCAAACTCTCGACAGATAAGGGTGCTTGCAGCACATCTCGTTCTTTGAGGCAGCAATCTCAGACTTAATCTGTCAAAGAAAGAATCATAACCACCGGGGAAAAAACCAAGCACCTGTCCAAAGTCATGCTGTATCTTATAAATGATTGACAAAATGACAAACACTGGTGCAAAAAGAAAGTCTGCAAGGTATTGCTCTGAATAGTAATTGATGTTTGCCAACGAGTTAAACATTTATCAGTGTCGTGCTTAAGATGTCCTCCTTGAAAATCAGTGTAAGATAAAACACTGTTGTTGTGGTGATACTCGTGGTGAGTCCACCGTTCACTGCAGACGTGGACATGCTATAGAATACACTATGTGTTGAAAATTAACAGACAATACTGCCGGTTAGTTAGCAGGCAGACAGAATTAATCAGTTCAGGTATGACCCATCGTGAGTGCAAAGGTTCCTGATGGATAGCCACTTGACAGATTATCATTGCTACCAAGCATAGATTCTGTGACTGGATTTCCATAATTTACAATATTAATATACTTTCCATGTAGCCAGAAGACACACACAGCCTCACAGTGACATTGTTATCACTTCTGCTTCTATTCACACCACATGCAGTGCTATTGAAATGGATCATTGTTTCAGGCAGCACCTAGACCTATGCCCGCATCAGATACGTATATTTATTTTTAGAAAAGTCCCATGTGCATGGAAATACTGTATTTGAAAATCCTTCCAGTCATTGAATGTGATGTGCAATTAATTTCAAGTGTTTTCATGAACGCATGAGTCATCGGAACTTCAAAAATATTGGCGACTATAAATTTCTATTGCTTCTATCTGAGTGAAATTAATTGTCTCAAACCCCTCAGTCTTCAGCCCTTGGTTAGGTATTGACATTAAAAATCAAAGAAGCACAACAATTGGTCCATTTAGATGAGTTTGAAGTAGTACCAACCCAAAATGTCACCTCTCCATTCCCTCCATAAATGCTGGCTGACCCATTGAGTCCATCCAGCATTTTATGATTTTCTCGAGATTCCAGTATCTGCATTTCCTTGTGGGTCCATTTAGATTGTTCCCTCCAAATAGTGACTGGAGTCATCCAAAAGCCAAAGACTGCCAAGGCTGGAATTCATAACCTATTCAGAAAATGCTGGAAATATTCAGCAAGTCAGGCAGTAAATATCTCGGGGGAGAAGCAGAAACAATCGTTCAGGTCGAAGACCTTTCATCAGAAGCCTTTTGTCAGGAACGATCCTGCTGAAAATTCTATTCCATTTTATTAACGCCCCCTGGAAAAGTTCTGTAAAATGTGCTCCTAAATTCATTGAAGCTCTCTTGCTTGGTTCTGTATTTCCTTCCCAATCCATCACATTTCTGAAAGTTTTCAAATTGCCAATCCAATTCATCGCAGTCTTATTCTGCTCGGAGTTTACAAAAATATCTCTTCATGCTTTTCTCATTAGCCTTGTAGTTTTTCATGCATTGATTATACAACTGGGGATTCCATAATCCCCATTTTAAAAAAATGTTGCATTATTTTGAAAGTATTTTGCATATATAAATCTATAACTAGATTAATCCTTGCTATTGCATAAATAAAACAGCTAGCTCATAATTTGAATGCCAATCCAAGACAGAATTCATGAAGAATGCAAGTACAATTGCAGCCATATTTGAAAGTTGATTCATATTTGATGTATTTAGCCCTCTACTAAAGAAGTATTGAGTGCAGGGCACCCAAATCAACAAAGTATAGCTTCAGAGGGCACTTTAATTGATTTTCATTTCTTTCAGGGGATGAAGGAACTAACCAAACAAGTGAAGACCATCCCTCCTGTCAACTTCAACTTGCTCAAGTATATCTGCAGGTAAACCCTTGGCCGTTCGCAGATTCCAATGTAGCTCAGTGCTTAATATTTGGAGGGTTAAGTATGTCACAGGATGTAAAGTTAGTCAATGTAACATGGCGGTCTGATGCTGCTACAATGTCAAACTGGAAACAGATGGTATTGTTAAAGTGCAAACCAATTTATCTTATTAACAAGGATGTCCCCGCCTGTCAAACTTAGTTTAATTTAGAGATAGTTTACTTTAGAGACAGTATTGATATAGGCCCTTTGGCTGACTGTCCCGACCAACCATCGATCACACTTTGCACTAGTTTTATGTCATTACCACTTTCTCATCTTCTCCCTACACAATAGGGACAATTTACAGAGGCTAATTGAATCAGAAACTGATTCAATCTGAAGAAGGATTTGAACCCAAAGCGTTACCTATCCATGTTCTCCTTACTCCAGCATGTTGTGTCTTTTCTCAGTTATTTGAAATTGTTAACTTTGATTTGGAGTTCTGGTGAATGCATATGCCCAGAAGGACAATGAATCACTATTCTTCAGCTTGATGTTGGACTTGATGGAGCAGTGCTGGAAGTCACGAAACAAAGAAACAGGGCCTCCTCTGGAGCAATTCAGAATAAGCAATAAATGTCTAACATATCAGTGTTGGCGCAGCGGTAGAGTTGCTGCCTTACAGCGTTTGCAGCGCCAGAGACCCGGGTTCGATTCCAGCTACAGGTGCTGTCTATTCAGAGTTTGTACGTCCTCCCCGTGACTGTGTGGGTTTGCTCCGAGATCTTCGGTTTCCTCCCCCACTCCAAAGACGTACAGGTATGTAGGTTAATTGGCTTGGTGTATGTGTAAATTGTCCCTAGTGTGTGTAGGACAGTGTTAATGTGCGGGGATTGCTGGTGGGTGTGGATTTGGTGGACCGAAGGGCCTGTTTCCGCGCAGTATCTCTAAACTAAACTAAACTAAACTAAACTAAAGATGTATCAGAATGCAGGAAGGATGGAAAGATAGCAAGGCGGATCCTTCAGAGCTGATGAACATTTCTCTTTTTGATTAGCTATCTTACTAATTTCTGACAGGCAGTGAAAACATATAATCCCAACCCCTTATTAAATCAAGGTATGATACTCCTCCACTGTCAGAGTGAGGCCACATGCAAATTGGAGGAACAGCACCTTATATTTTGCTTGGGCAGTTTACAACCCAGCAGTATGAACGTTGATTTCTTTAATTTCAAATAACCCCTGCATTCCTTTTCTCTTTCTCTCCCCCATTCTAGTCATCATTCATTATCCCCCGCCAACAATGGGCCATTATGGGCTCCACCATTCCTTAGTCATCTGTTGGCAGTCCTGCTTTGCTCTGACCTTTGCTTACCTCCAGTTCCCTCCCCTCTTCTTTCAGTCTGAAGAAGGGTCCCAACCAGAAACATTATTCATCCTTTTTCTCCAGAGATGCTGCCTGACCCTTTTGAATTATTCTGGCATGTTGTATCTATCTATGTTACTCCAATGCCTACTCCATCAATAACATTTAAATAATTTCACACTACTCATTCCTGGACCACATGGACACGGTGATTCCATTGTCTGCAAAGGTTTAAAAAAAAATTATAAACCTCTTCACTCTTATTTTTCATAATGCTATTCATGGCACAAGAGACCCACCGGATAAAGCAGTAATCTTCCCTAAAATACATTGGCAGGCTGCATGCCTCTCTGAGCATGAACAGTCAGGCTCCAAGGGTTGGACAGAAGTGGAGTGTCACCATTCAAATTGCTGCAGCAAGACAGGTGTGAGAATCTTCTAACTGTTTTGAGGATCGAGCCAATGTACACATTATCCTGGCCTGGGAGTATAGCAAGATTCCTTCCTCATCGATGAGGCAAACTCTTGGAAATGCTCACATGGCTGTGTTGATGGAGTACCTTCAACCAGAGGACTGCAGCAGTTCGTGAACTTGGCTCATCAGTACCTCCTCTGGAGCAATTCAGAATAAGCAATAAATGTCTAACATATCAGTGATGCCAATGTCTTTTGAATGAATTTAAAAACAAAATCAAGTGATCTCATTCCGTCTGGTGCCCAAGGACTACTGATATTCAGCACTGGAGCTGTTTAGTAATAACATCCAATTAAGTACTATTTCAAGAAAAAGGGTTCATTTTCCAAAGTTGTTCTTCCACTTCAATGGAAAATCCATTGAACCTCCAAGGAAATTAAGTTTCTGCTCAGGTCGCTGTACCTGAGCAAACAAGACTTACCCTAAAGTCGAACCTGAAGACATGTTAGCATGTAAGTTGTTAGGGTTAATGCGGGACCTTTGCAAGCTGGTGACGAGCTGGAGGTCCTGTGAAGGAGGGATCATTTGGGTTTGGGGTAAAACCATGAGGCTCCAATGAACTTACAGAGAGCAGAGTGTGGAATTAGTGTAGAATTAGTGTGGTTGGCAGCATATTAAAAGTAGGTAATGACTGAGGTTGGGCAGGGTGTGGACTGCAATGGATAGACATAGAGATAGGATCAAGGTATGGATATTGAGAGGGGAACCTCATCAAAGGAATTGTTGAAGTCTATAAACAATGTCTACGGCTTTACCCTCGTCAACCTTCTTGGTTACTTCTTTAAAAAACTCAAAATCAAATTTGTGAGACCCGACCTCCTACATACACCACCACATTGACTCTCCCTAACCAGCCTCTCTCTATCCAAATGCATCTTATCAGAATCCTCTCCAGTAACAGATGTTCGGCTCATTGGTCTATAGTTCCCAGGGAACTGTAGATGAGTTCTCCACTTATTCGGCACCTCACCCATGTCTAACAATAATTCATATATTTCAGCAATGACTCCCATGATTTATTCTCTAGCTTCCCACAGCATCCTGGGATGTTTCTGATGAGTTAATGGAGAGCTTGGGGACAGATGTGAGGAGAATGAGGGAATTGGCGGGAGGTGGAGGACTCATTACTAAGAATTAAGAGAAAGGAATACCTGGAGGAGGATCAATGCCATGGATTCCCCAGCAGCAGTCTGGTCAGGCCCTTTAACTAATACCAGGATGTGCCTCAGCTCTCAGGTTACAACAGTTCTGAGTTTGTGGATCCCGTACACAAAATTTAATGCAAGTTGCAATGAGAGTGGTTAGCATCAACCCATGACTTTCTTGTAATGCATGTCACGCACACAGAAAACCTTGATTGAATATCTGAAAATTCACACGGGGTCCACGGCTGACCTGTCTCCTCTAGTGATACGGATTTTAATCAAGTTTACTTGGGTAGCACATGAAAACAAATTTCTCCTCTGGTGTATTGTCATTCAGGTTGATGGCAATGCTTAATCATGAGGCTGAAAGTGACCCTATTACCTGAGGATGCTGAGAGCACCGTAGAAAATACAAGGCCTGCTCGGCACATGAGGCATGTTCCAGAGGCTGCAGAAACGCTCTGGAAAGCTGGACGTGGCTGGCAGCAATTAATATTGATTCTGTGTGCTTTCTAAAGCCTGACTGGTTAATTTTTCACAGGTTCCTGGATGAGGTCCAGTCTTATTCAGATGTAAACAAAATGAGTGTTCAGAACCTGGGAACGGTGTTCGGGCCAAACATACTGCGTCCAAAGGTTGAAGATCCTGTTACTATAATGGAAGGTAATTTAAAAAACTTGTTTTCTTTTGTGATTAAATGTCTGCGTGTGGTGCGTTCAAGCTTGTCCTTATTCATCATCCTTGAGTGGCTTCCAGATGTGGCCATACTCATATCCAAGCAGGCCTATCGCACTGGGTTTGCTATTGTTGTTGGATAGGCAGATCTGGGAAAATGAGCAGGAGGGACCAATATTTAAATAGGTGCTGATTCTGTCCTTCCTCTGTGTAAACTCACCAAGTTTACTCACCTTGACTGGCCAGAGGCGATCTCCCACATTTGGTAAAGAAGGAGTTAGTGACCAACATTGAACCTGTGTCTCAGACCTTATGCAATTGCAGAAACACTGCCAATAGCTCTCAACACCCGTGGTAAATGCAACATGTATTTAATTGTTTACCTTCAAGCAATAACAATAAGTAGAGGCAGAATGTCACGACAAAGAGTGTGCTAACAATTCTTGTTAATTGTTAATAAAGGCAAACTCCTTCATCATTTTTTTCACGGCAACTAGTGGGTGAAGTAGGCTGTCCATGGTAGCACCACAACCTGAAATTAACTATACTGCGCCCACGGCATTTTGTTGGTGAGATGGTCGTGCTCTTTAGTTCAGTTTAGTTTAGAGATACATTGCAGAAACGGGCAATTTGGCCCATCTAATCTGCACCAACCAGCGATCCCCATACACTAGCACAATCCTACACACTAGGAACAATTTAGTACAGACCTGTACATCAGTGGAGTGTTGGAGAAAACCGGAGTACACGAGAAAAACCCATGCCGTCACGGGGAGAACATTCAAACTCCATGCAGAACGTCACGGGGAGAACGTCCAAACTCCACCCACAGTCAGGATTAAACCCGTGTCTTTGGCGCTGCAGGGCAGCAACTTTACCACTGCGCCACTGTGCCACCCATTTTTAATTGGGAGTCCTTGTAGGTTTTTCAGTCATAAATTCTGTTTGCAGTAGTGGGGGGTGGATGAAAAACTTTCATTTTGTTGCTGTCCCACTTACGCCTGAAAACATGCTTTAGCAGGTTCAAGCTCGAGGACTAGTGTCCTTTCTGTCTATGACTCTTGTGGAGAAGTGAATCCAGCGTACTTAGCAGAAATCAGCAAAATGTCATGAATCCCCACCATGGCATGCAGTTGAAGAGTTACAAATGGGAAATACTTCATTTTTAATTAGATTGCTGATTTATTATATTTATGCTAGTGGGTTTTCCCAGATTATAAAGAAACAAACTCATTAGAACCTGATTTGAGTTCCAATTGGTTTATACAAACAGACGAAAATGCGCGTTGGAAACTCATTGGTTACAACAAGAACCAAGCCTGGCAACTTTAACATCATTGATGGATGTGATGGTGGCTACCTTCTGATGGGAAATGTGGCCCATCACCCGGAGATGTCCCAGCTACAAGATTCAAAAGATGGCTTTATTTTAGTTTTTGGTTTTAGAGATACAGCGCGGAAACCTGCCCTTCGGCCCACCGAGTCTGCACCAACCAGCGATCTCCGCACATTAACACTATCCTACACGCACTAGGGACAATTTACAATTATACCAAGTCAATTAAACTACAAACCTGTACATCTTTGATGGAAATCGAAGATCTCGGAGAAAACCCACGCAGTCACGTGGAGAATCTACAAACTCCATACAGACAGCTCCCGTAGTCGGGATCGAACCCGGGTCTCTGGCGCTGTAAGGCAGCAACTCTACCGCTGCGCCACCGTGCCACCTATGCAAAGAAAGTGGAAACATTCTTCCAGGGTAACGTGAACTTTCCTCCCTGTGATTTTGCTTGTCCACACAAAGGAAGGGAAGAAATAGTTTTGTTTTTCCCAGACAATCCCATATCCATTTGACAAGCAAAATAGTTTCCTTGCCCAAGCTCCTATGTAAAGAAAGGCACTGTTCTCTTGAGCTATACCTTGGCTACTTGTCCAGAAGCGTGTGTAAAATTGATGTCCAGGAGGTTATGGATGAATTACAGTAAAAGTTTCATGAAAACCTGGATAATTGTAACTGCCTATCCAACCAGTTTCCACTGAGTAGACAGAGGTAAAATTACCCCTTTGGAGACATAGTTCACCACAAATCAGTATTTGCAAAAGTTAATATTAAAATCTACTTTATGCTAAGGAGCAGAAAAACAAAAAAACCTTGGATGAAACTGATGTACAAATGTTTTGTATAATAGTTGGTCTCTGCAGGACTCTAGGGTTAAATTATTCCTCTTGTAGGTAACAAAAAATAAATCTCCTAGAATATAACATTTACAAACTGGCAATGATACCGTAAAGTAAGTAAACCACTGGATCCAATAAAAATTATATTGCCTTTAAATTGAATACATTTACGTGGCATCCAGGTTGCCTGCGGAGTTACGAGAAATCCCATACTTTGGGATATTTTGTGTGACTGCCAGCTGGAACCGAGGTGAAGGAACTCAAAAGATGGCTTTTTTTAAACCAAATTGCAGCCAGATGTCAAAAGTGGAAATCGGTCTCCTCCAGCATTCAACAAGATTGTGACCGATCTTCTACCTTGACACCATTTATCCTATGTATAGATTCATATTTCTTAATATATTTAATATCCTGGATATCCTGGATCTATGAATCTTTGTTTTGAATGCAATTCATGATAGAATTTCCACAGTAGAAGTCCAAACATCCAGCATTCTCTGAGTGAAGCAAGGACTCCTTACTTTGGTCCCAAATGACTTGCTCCTTTTATTGAGACCCTATCTCTTTATTCTAGAATCCTTAGCTAGGGAAGCATCCTCCACGCATTCACCCTGTCATGGTCCCAAACCATTTTGTATGTATCGATAAGGTCATCCCCTCATTCTTCTAAATTCCAGATAATAAAGGTGCAGCCTATCAACCTCTCCTTGTGGTTGGTGTGAACTCTGTATCTCTAAACTAAACTAGTCATCTTTGTTGTTTCCTGCACATGTAAGTTAGCTTTTAGTGACTTGTGTACTAGGACACTCTGGTCCATTTCAATATCAATGTCCCACAATCTCTCACTGTTTAAAGAATGGCCTAATTCTACTCCTATGCCCAACATTTTAGGATTTTTTTCTGCTGTGGCGGAAAATCTCATATTTTTTCCCACATTGTTCATCATTTTACATGATGGTACTCATTCACTCTGATTGTCTGAATCCTCTTGACGCCTCTTCTCATCCTCCTTACAACTCATATTCCCACTTAACTTTATGGGCAAACTACTAACGATTACATTTGGTTCCCTCAGCCAAGATATCTACAAAGGTTGTAGATGTCTCTATGGATCATGGACCCAAGCACAGGCCTGTCAACCTCACAAGGTTCCATTTATTCCTACTCTTTGTTTTCTGTCCGTTTAAACAACATTCAAACCAAGCTAGTGTCATGCCCCCAATTTTATTTGCACTAACCTGGAAACCCTTATCAAAATCCAATTAAATCACAACTATTGGTTCTCTCCCGCCTGCTCTATTAAACACGCCCACACTGAATTCTAATGGATGTCAAAATATGATTTTCACAATTCAAAAATCTATGTTAACACTGCTCAATCATATTATTGTTTTCTGAGTGCCTTGGCAACATCCTTTATTCCAACAACAACATGAGATACGAAGTGTAATGTTGAAAATGGTGAGAGTTTCTGCAAACAGCAAAAAAAATCCTGATTATGTTGAGTATTTTGCTTTAAATGGCAAAAGTTTGCAAACTTGATATTCAACAGGACCTGAGTGTCCATGTACATGAGTTGCAAACAACTAACATGTATGCGGCAAGCAATAAGGAAGATCTAATTTTCACTTTCATTCCCCCTGTGAACCAGATTCGACAAATATGTTAAAGTAGTCAGAAATACCAATGTCCACATTGGCCATCAAGTACCTATCTATACCACCTAGCACTTGGATTATGGCCTTCTACACCTTAGCAGTAGCAATTCAAGTACCCATTATTAAATGTCGTGAGACCATTATCCCCTACCATCCCACAGCCAGTATATTTCATCTTCCAACACCCTTTGGGTGAAAAACTTTCTTCCTCGGAACCTCTCCAAATGTACTCCCGTTTACCATAAACATAAGTCTTCTACCATTCAGCAACTATGCCATGATAAACTTTTCTTACTGTGAGCCATTTCATAACTTTGCATACCTCAGTCAAGTCCATACTCAACTAGTTCCTCTTAAGGAAAATAAGCCCAGTTGGTCCAGTTTCTCTTCATAAATGGACCATTCCATCCGGGTCAACCTCCTGGTGAATCTCCTCTTTGGAAATATGTACCAGTGTGAATGACCTTTTTCTCCATGCCTGCTTGGCAAAAATGTTGGGATGTCTAACTTGTTTTGTTCTAGAAACATTCTTACAGCATGCTGGACAAGATGAATCTAACGTCTTTCTGCTCCAACCTGTCTTCCTGCAGGTACAGTCCTGGTTCAGCAGCTAATGTCAGTACTTATAAGTGAACACAACAATTTGTTTCCCAAAGATGGAGAGGAGATTCAGGGCAGACAGGATGGCTGCAACAACAACAATGAAGTAGCAAAGAAACCCTTGGCAGGGTTCACCCCGCCTCTCAACAAGGAGAACAAGAAGCCTCAATCCGAACCTGTGCGTCTGTGCTCCTGGGACAACTCAGAGTCGCCCAAAAGGGGAAGTGGCGAGAATGCGGGATCTCCGACTGCACTGAATGAGGGCAACAAGTTAAGCAGCAGTCCCAGGAGCAGCCTGGGCAAAGTGGACGTCAACAGAAGCCCACCCATCATGGTGAAGAAGAACCCTGCTTATTCCAAAGGGAGTGGCATTGTCACCAACGGCTCCTTCAGTAGCCCAGCCGACACCCAGGAGAAGATTCAGGCGTTGCCAAATGGGAGTCTGCAGGCGAGGAGGAATTCCTCACTGAAAGGGACGGGGACCAAGCTGGGGACCGGCAGCATGCAGAACGGGGCAGTGAGGCTGGGGATCTCCAGCACAGACATGATGAACTCCTCTCTCAACAACCGCGTTGTAGCCTGGATGCCTAACGGGTATGTTATGCTGCGGGACGGCAAGGCCAAAGATGCCATGACCTGTGAGTCCACCACTCAGCAGCACAGACTCTCCACCTACGACAATGTCCAGCAGCAGTTCTCGCTTTCCAACTCGGACGACAAGCAGAGTGTGGACAGCGCCACCTGGTCCACTTCCTCCTGCGAGATCTCCCTGTTGGAGCACACCAATTCCTGCCGCTCCTCCACCACCACCTGCCCGGACCAGGACATTTATGCAGCGGGTTACGAGGACCCGGCACTGGAAGGCTCAGTCCACGACGCCTCCTTCCGGACTGACTCTGAGAACAAGTACGAGCGGAGCAGCGGGGGCGGCTGCAGCAGCCGGGCCACTAGCAGCAGCGACAACAGCGACACGTTTGTCTCCAATGCTTCTACCGGCAACCACAGTGCGTTGCACAGTCTTGTGGCCAGCCTGAAGCAAGAAGTTACAAAGCAGAAGATCGAGTATGAAGCAAGAATCAAAAGGTAAGACAACAGTTACAGAGATGGATGCAGTAGCTGCACTAAAGTTGTACCGCGGTCCATGTGTTTCAAAACCACATGTGCAATAACAAAATCAGGAACTGCAGATGCTGGTTTATGAAAAAGACACAAAGTGCTGTGTCAGGCAGCATCACTGGAGAACATGGATAGGTGATGTTTTGGGACTTTAACAAAATCGATTCATAAGTTCATAAATCATAGGAGCAGAATTAGGCCATTCGGCCCATTGAACCTGCTATTCAATCATGGCTGATCTATCTATCCCTCTTAACCCCAGTCCGCCTTCTCCCCATAACTTTTGGCACCCTTACTAATCAAGATTCATTTTATCTTTGCTCCATTTCTAGTTTCTTTGTAATGTTGTAAAAATAATTGGTGTCTATTGTTCACTACAGATTTATTTTGGCTGGGAGATTGTGTGATGTTTGAGGATGGGATTGATCGGCAACAATGGCCCTCTCACAATGGTGGAATATCACTTTCTAGGCTCGCACATAAAGTACAGTCACTTGGGTGAGGTACCAAAAGCCCTTGTGACCAAGCAAGGAGCTGATGCCTGAATGGGAGGGGAGTGGGGAATGGAAAATAAATGATTGACTCTCACCAACAGTCGAACATAAACTACCATTTGGCCCACATTGATCCACAAATTATCTGCAAGCTTCTTGCTATCACTGCGCAGGTTATGGTCCAAGCTCACACATGTACCTCATAAATGACTGTCATCTATTTATGAATGAGGCATGCGATCTTAGATCTTGCATTGAATTGTGCTGAGCCCCTAGCTCCAGTTCTGAGTGATTGCTGTTTAAATGACAATCTGTGCAAGAATCAGGAACCCCTTTGTTTACGTGACATATTTCGCAAACAAAGCTTTTAAGTTAACTATGCTTATTATTAATGTGGTAATCGTGTTTTTTGCTATATATGGATTAGATTTGCCACCTATTTACAAAGAAGCATGGAAAATCTTGTCTTCTTCCCAACATTAATTGAGTGCAGTGAGATGAGAGCAGCCTCACATTGCATATAGGGGACTAATCAGGCTGCATTATTGACAGGTGTCAGCACTGCTGGTATTTTCACTGCCTCGGACTAGTCCAGCCCCTTATCATGAAGCATGGTGTTATCACTGCTTGCAATGATTGTCCAGGTGCAAGAGATAATGTCATGTTTTAATGAACCATGTGGTTTAACTAATTATCTGTTGTTCAGATTAAGGATTTAAGCATCTATCATTTTAAAAGACTATAAAAAACTGCTCTAGTCATTGATTACACCCAGTTAACTCAAGGTGATAAGGTGATCAGGTGATCTTATGAGAACATAATTACACACCTCAAATAAATGTGATTGATTGGAATGTTATGCAGATTTAAGATTAATTTTATTTATTTATTTACATTTTAGACAGTTTCATTAGACTGATATTGGACCAGAGACTATTCTATTGCCAAACCAAAGCCCTTAAGTTATATAAGGCTTTGGTGAAACAACACTTGGAAAGTTATGTTCAGTTTTGGTCAACCTAAAATAGAATAGATGCCTTTGAGATGGAAGGGTGCAGAGAAGATTTACGAGTATGTTGCCAGGACTTATGGGTTTGAGCCATAAAGAGAGGTTGGGAAGACTAAGACTTTATTTCTTGGAGTACAGGAAGCTGAGGGGTGATCATATAGAAGTGTACAAAATCATGAGGTGAATCGACAGAGTGAATGCACAGTCTTTTTCCCTGAGTAGGGTAATAATGAACTAGAGAACATAGGTTTAAGGTGAGAGAGGAAAGATTTAATAGGAACATGAGGCTCAACTTTTTCCACACAGAGGGTGGTGAGTATATGGAATGAGCTGCAAGTGGAAGTAGTTGAGACGGGTGCAATAATGACCTACAGAATTCCTTAATCAGAGGGTGGTGAATTTGTGGAATTTGTTGCCACAGAAGGCTGTGGAGGCCAAGCCAATGGATATTTTTAAAGCAGCGATAGATAGATTCTTGATTAGTACGGGTGTCGGGTTATGGGGAGAAGGCAGGAGAATGGGGTTAGGAGGAGGGAATGATAGATCAGCCATGAGTGAATGATGGAGTAGACTTGATGGGACAAATGGCCTAATTCTACTCCTATCATTTATGAATGACATTTAAAAGACATTTGTTGAGATACGTGGATATGAAAGATTTATGGGGATATGGGCCAAATTACCTATCTTGGGGCATTTTGGTCAGCATGGGCAAATTGGGCCAAAGGGCCTGTTTCCATGCTGTATGACTTTCTGACTCTGTTACATTGTGACCCAAGGTGAAACCTGACTGCTGCAGTCATCTGTTGGGATCATAGTCATAGTGACAAGAATTGCAGTTGGCCATTTCGCCTCTTAAACCTATTTTACCATTCATTTAGCAAATGGCTAGTCTATGTGTCAAAGTCTCATGTACTACCTTGATATACACTGCTTAATAAACAGCAGTAAACATCCATCCAAATCCGTCATGGAATTTTCTATTAACCCAGGTTTTTTAGCTCGGATGTTTTGGGCAAAGGAGCTGGGTTTCCACTATGTGATTCTTGACTTCACTGTTGAATGAGTCGTAGAGTCATGCAGTGTGGAAACAGGCCCTTTGTTCCAACGTGCCCAAACCGACCAACCTACATTTCCCTCGGGGGCTCTGATTTTCTCTCACATCCCAAAGATGTGCAGGTTTGTGTGTTAATTGACATCTATGAATTGACCCTTGTTAGCGAGTGGATGGTAAATTGGGATAACAGGTGGTCGGTGTGGACTTGAAGAACTCAGCAAGTCAGGCAGCATCTGTGAAGGGAATGGGCAGGCAACGTTTCAAATTGGGACCCTTCTGATGAAAACTTCCAACCTCAAACGTGGTTGTCCATTCCCTCCACAGACGCTGCCTGACGGTGCGTTCCTCCACCACTTCATGTTTTGCTTATGATTCCACCATCTGCAGTTCCGTGTGTCACCAAATTGGTGAGATAGATGGAAACCATTTTATGTAATGGAGGTCGAGAGGGACCATGCAGTCACAAGTAAATAGATCAGGGACCAGCAGAGAAGAGGGTGTTTGAGGTGGACCAGTGGATGTAGTGGATGCAGTTAGAATCCATACCTATAGACAGGGAGAGTGATTGTAGACTGGCAGATACCAGGGATGCGAGAGGAATCAGGACTAACAGATGCAGAGGGTGTTTTGGGACGGCAGATACAAGGAGTCCACAGATGGAAGCCTGGGGTTTTGTGGAATTCTCTGCCATAGAAGGCAGTGGAGGCCAATTCACTGGATGGTTTTAAGAGAGAGTTAAGTTTAGCTCTTAGGGCTAAAGGAATCAAGGGATATGGGGGGAAAAGGCAGGAATGGGGTACTGATTTTAGATGATCAGCCAAGATATTGAATGGCGGTACTGGCTCGAAGGGCCGAATGGCCTACACCTGCACCTATTTCTGCCTATGTTTCTACTGTGGAATCAAGAAGGAGATTGTAGTTGAGGGTGGAGTCAGTGCCATGCAAGGTAGATGGGCAGAGATTGATAGGTATCCTATTTTGGTGCTGCCTTGGAAAGTTAGCATTGCCCTTGGAGTTCACAATGACGGGCAGATTGCCCAGCAGATTTCCAACAGGAGCACTTTACATGGAATGACTTCTTGCTGTATGGGCCTGGCATAATCACATCAGCATGTAAGGACACCTCATGCTCGGAGTGTGAGAAATGGGTGATGAATTGGAATAGGCAGTAGTCTCTCTCATATACACTTCAATCTGTGCCAGTGCTGCAAAGATGCTGCAGAGAGAGTGATTAAATCCAAGTGACCTTTCCCAAGACAGGTTTCCAATCTCTCCAGATCATTGTGTGTTTAACCGGCAACATTTACCACTGCCCTACCTATTAGCAGAAAATCATGTATTTTTTAAACTCTTAACCCAACCAATTTTTGTTGTCTCTGAAATGCCCCTGAGCACTTTACCATCATGTTTTTATTATGAAAATATGCCTTAATCTATTTAAAATGTATGTGGTATCTGTATTGGCAGGTGCTCCTGCATATATTCAGAACATATCCCAAGATATTTAACTCTTGGTTCACTAAATCTTTGTTACGTTTAGCACTCGTGCCAATTTGGGTCCCCAGCAACAAAAAAGTACTAAGTTAGCCAACAGCCAGTGTGAAATGGCTTTTGGATGCATTACACACAAAAAGCCTTAAAAACAGATTTATGTGATCCCTGCCAGGATCTCCCCAATTTCACATATCTCTCACCACTTTGCTGTGCAGTATTCGGAGAAGGACAGTTGCAACATGGAGTATGGTTGTCATAGGAGAAGGAACAACTGGAAGGGAGTGGAAGACAGTTTCCACATTCAGTCTATAAGACAGGGCAGCACAGTGACGCAGCGGTAGAGCTGCTGCCTTACAGCTCCAGACACCCAAGTTCAATCTTGACTACGGGTGCTGTCTGTACGCAGTTTATATGTTATCCCTGTGACCATGTGGGGTTTCTATTTTGGATCCAGTTTGCCAAAGCACCTTCAATCCCATGTGCTCTAACTTTCCCAACAAGGCTACCATGCGTGACATACCTGTAGACAAAAGTCATGGTAAAATTCATTTACACCTTACCTTAATTTCCAAGCAAAAAACTCCATCAGATTTCCTAATGTACAAAACCATGCTGATTACCCTTAATCAGTCTCTACCTTTCCAAGCTATCATAAATCCTATTACTGAGAATATTTCCTAATAGTTTCTTTGCTACTTATGCAAGACTCCCTGGTCTGTGGTTTCCTGGATTATCCCTAATGTCCTTCTTGATCATGTGAACAAGATTAGCTGCTCTCCAGTCTTCCATTACCTCAACCATGGCTAAAGAGGATGTAAAAATCCACATCAGAGCCTCCGCTACCCCATACTTCCCATAACATTCGAGGATAGACTACATCAAGCTTTGGGGATTTATCTACTTTAATGTACATCAATATCTCAAACATTTTCTGATGCACACATGTTTCAGACATACACCTCAGTCTATTGGCATACACCTCACTTATCTGTGTTCACTCCATCCTTCTCCCTGATTAATACTGGCGTGAACTATTTATTTAGACGTATCCTCTGGCTCCCTCTTGGTTCCTGAGGGGACCAATTCTTTCCCCAGCTATACTCTTGCTTCTAAAATATTTACAAAAGGTTTTGGAATTCTCTTTAATTCTGCAGACCAGGCCCATTTCTTGAGCTGTTTTTTGCCCCCTAACAGCGTTCTTAAGATCTCTCCTATGTTCTCTTAAAATACTTAAAGGACATTTGATAACAATTTCATATACCTGATATACGTTTCCACTTTCCTGGTCAAATCCACAATTTCCTTTGGTTCCCTAAGTCTCCAAGGTTCCCTCATCATATAGATACAAAGAATTGCAGATGCTGGTTTACAATAAGATAAAATACAAGTGCTGGAGTAACTTTGAAGAAGGAGCACGACCCGAAATGTCACCGATCCGTGTTCTCATTGAGTTATATAATAATAATAATAATAAACTTTATTTCGGACTCAAGGTCCAGACAAGGGACAACATTACATAAAAATACATTGCATATAAAAACATCATAAAATACACATAAAATCTTAGTATATCACTTATAAAAGCATCATAAATTATATATTAAAAAATCACAATACATGAATTAAAATACAGAATAAAAAAGATATTTTTTAAAGTGCTGGAGTTACTCCAGCACTTCGTCTTTTTCCCTAATCTTACATCTTTGCTTTTTACCCTCACAAGGATATGCTGACTTTGAACTCTTACTATTTTGCTATTAAATACTTCCCACTTATTAGATATTGTTTCCTCTCTCTAGCAGCTACCCACAATCTAATTTCACCAAGTCCTATCTTTCATTAGTGAAATCAGCCCTTCCCCAATTTAGGTCCTTAACTCTAGTTCCAACCGTACTCTTTTCCTTGACGATCTTGAAGTTTACTGAATGTGGTCACTGGTCCCAGGGGATTCCTCCACAGATACTTCCACCGCTTGCCCATCATCAATCCCTAGAATAAGTGGAGTACATTTCCGTCCCTGGCAGAATTCTCTACATACTGCTTGAAAACCACTCATGGATGCAATTAACAAATTACACTGCATTTAGACCAGGGTCCATAGGAGGTTTAGAAGAATGATCCCATGATTGAGTTGGTTAACCTATGATGAGCGTTTGTCGGCACTGGGCCTGTACTCACTGGAGTTTAAAGAATGAGCTCATTGAAACATACAAAATAGTGAAAGGCTTGGATAGAGTGGATGTGGAGTGGATGTTTCCACTAGTGGGAGCGTCTAGGACTAGAGGTCATAGCCTCAGAATTAAAGGACGTTCTTTTAGGAAGGAGATGGGAGAAATTTCTTTAGCCCAAGGGTAGTGAATCTGTGGAATTCTTTGTTACAGAAGGCTGTGGAGGCCAAGTCAGTGGATATTTTTAAGGCAGAGATAGATTCTTGATTAGTACATGTGTCGGAGGTTATGAGGAGAAGGCAGGAGAATGGGGTTAGGAGGGAGAGTTAGATCAGCCATGATTGAATGGCAGGATAGACTTGATGGGCTAAATGGCCTAATTCTACTCCTATTCCTTATGACCTTATGACCTTAATAAAAAAGAATGAAATTCAATTTGTATATATGATGAACACGTGTTATAATAATGTGAATGTTGAAATTAATTCTCTGAGATTTACTTCAATTTACTTCTGTAGAGGACAGATTTATTCCTCATTTACTAACTCTTTCTCTCTGCATCTGTATCTAACTTTCATTTTCAATGAAGTCAAATTGAATTAAAAGAAATTGATTTCCATAATAGTATTCAATTTGAAACACTAGTTTAATACCCAGGCTGAAAGCTAAAACTCTTTACAACTCCACACAATAATCCTGTATATTCATCATTTTGCCATAAGCAAATGCTTCAAGTTTTAATAACATTCATAGCTTTGATTTCTTTGTATGGTCAATCATTTTGCAACATCTGGCAGAGCTAACAAGAGAGTACTTGATCATTTCTCTTCCATTTCTTGTTAATTTCATCTTCTAATTTGCTACTGACAGCTTGGAGCAGAGAAACCTTGAACTGGAGTCTGAGGTAATGACACTTCACGAGGAACTGGACCAGGAGAGGAAGAAGTATACCATGGTGGAAATAAAGATGAGGAACACAGAGCGTGCACGGGAAGATGCCGAGAAACGCAACGAAATGTTGCAAAAGGAGATGGAGCAATTTTTCTCGACATTTGGTGATCTGACCGTGGAGACTCGAAGGTCTGATCGAAGTAATACCATATGGATTCAGTAAAGATCAAAAGATCAAAGACTGTGGTTGGGGAGGGGTGGAGAAAATCAGGTGACTGGTCACCTGATTGGGGTTATGCTCAATGAAACTCAAAACCTTGAAGGATAAAATGCATTTCAACTGTACTTGCCAGTATTTTGATTGTGTACTTACCACCTTATTATAACCTGTAAGCTCCGTGTAATTATGTTACTGTTAAATGTTACAACTGGTTGTGTATATGGCTTAAATGAAACAAAAAATATCAGTGGCACCTATGTTTCTCAAAGAGAAAAAGAAAACTTTTAACAAAAGCCTTGTATTTGAACTGCTAAAGTTAATATTGTTGTGATGCAATCTAGCTTTTTATCGAGGCTTTTTAACTTGCACTTAACATAAGCTATCTTTTTTGCATTGTGGTACAGTTGGCCTTTGTATTTCTTTCTTGTGTCCCCCTTTTTTTCTGGGGCAAGATAATCTCGAAGAATTAAAAGATTATGGAATGGGCGATGGGATATATAAAGTTAAATATTGAATAGCATGGCGATGCTTCATGTGCCATTTTACTTGTCTTTGACCAAAAAACAAAGTGTACATACTTTATAAAAAATATAACAGATAAATGACGTAAACCTTTTCAGTGGGCCTACTGCTTTATAACAGTGCATATAACCTGATGGATCACGGTCCAATTTATCTCTAAACACATCCAGCTACACCTTTTTTTGGCACCATTTTGTGTACTCTTAATGCTAGTCCGTGAAGATGTAGTTAGTAGAGAAATCCCGACAGAAAAGGAAATGCAATGGTCAATTACCAAGGTTTTTCTTTTCGAGTGGAAAGATGAATGAATGAATGACCCCTTATTATCACATGTGACATGTTACAGCGAAATTCTTTGTTTTGCACACCATACGCAAAGTATGCAGTCGCCACGTATAGGCTGCCGACAAGGTACAAAAGTACAAATGTAGTCCCAATGGTCCCTCTGGGTGCCCCCCCCCCCCCCCCACACAGTCCAGGTCCCTCTTAGTTCTCTCGGCAGCCCCCCCCACACCGGGTCCCTCCTTGTTTGAGGTTGCCCTACCCCCGCCCCCCCCCCCCACTGGGTCCCTCTTTGTTGTCTCGGTGGCCCGTCCTCGACCAACCTCCGGTACTCACCACGTGTGCGTCCGACCTCCGGCACTCACCGCAGGCCCGTCCGATGTTTCAAGTCGAGATCTGATAAATGGTACAAATTTACTACAGGCCGAATGTCTATTGTGGGAAGTTTGTGGGAATGAGTGATTAAGTGAATAATAGTCACACTAAATTCAAGGTGAATGGTT
Source organism: Malacoraja senta (assembly GCA_038087875.1). Taxonomy (NCBI): domain Eukaryota; kingdom Metazoa; phylum Chordata; class Chondrichthyes; order Rajiformes; family Rajidae; genus Malacoraja; species Malacoraja senta. Next base: position 292,243,035 of record CM075977.1, read on the forward strand.
CAAGAGTCTTAACTGGTACTTAAAGTCAAATTTAATAATCAGAATGTCTGCACAAAAGGCCATTTAAATATCTAGATGCAATGGAAATCCTGCTGTGGAACTTCCTCCCACATATAGATAAATATGAGGTTATCCACTTTGGCGGCAAAAACAAGTGGGCAGATTATTATCTCAATGTGGTTAGGTTAGGTAAGGTGGAGGTACAGCGAGACCTGGGTGTCCTTGTACACCGGTCACTGAAAGTTGACGTGCAGGTACAGCAGGCAGTGAAGAAAGCTAATGGAATGTTGGCCTTCATAACAAGAGGATTTCAGTATAGTAGTAAAGAGGTTCTTCTGCAGTTGTATAGGGCTCTGGCGAGACCACATCTGGAGTATTGTGTACAGTTTTGGTCTCCTAATTTGAGGAAGGACATCCTTGTGATTGAGGCAGTGCAGCGTAGGTTCACGAGATTGATCCCTGGGATGGCGGGACTGTCATATGAGGTAAGATTGAAAAGACTAGGCTTGTATTCACTGGAGTTTACAAGGATGAGGGGGAATCTTATAGAAACATATAAAATTATAAAAGGACTGGACAAGCTAGATGCAGGAAAAATGTTCCAATGTTGGGCGAGTCCAGAACCAGGGGCCACAGTCTTAGAATAAAGGGGAGGTCATTTAAGACTGAGGTGAGAAAAAACGTTTTCACCCAGAGAGTTGTGAATTTATGGAATTCCCTGCCACAGGGCAGTGGAGGCCAAATCACTGAATGGATTTAAGGGAGAGTTAGATAGAGCTCTAGGGGCTAGTGGACTCAAGGGATATGGGGAGAAGGCAGGCACGGGTTATTGATAGGGGACGATCATCCATGATCACAATGAATGGCGGTGCTGGCTCGATGGGCCGAATGGCCTCCTCCTGCACCTATTTTCTATGTTTCTATTCTTGGTCTTTCTCCACATGCTATAATCTCAAGTTATTTATCCAAGATCCTTCCTTGGCACCATTCTCTTGAACAAGGTTGGGAATAATCTTCAGGATGAACAAGGAGCTGAGGAATATTACCACCTCCCCTCTCACGCTACATTCAGGTATTTTTAGAAATTTGCCACTTTGGTGAAGACTTTAAAGGTGGTTTCATGGATCATATAAACTGGTGCATTAAAGCCAAACACAGGGTTGGTTATTCTGGCTCAGCACTTCCACTTCAAACTCTATAAAGTGGTCCATTTGAGGAAGGGATGCTACAGCAGTCTATTTTGGAAAGTGCCAACATATCTGTGGACCTTCATAAGTTCATATGTTCTTAGGTTCTAGGAGCCATCCAGCCTGTCAAGTGTACTCTGCCATTCAATCATGGCTGATTTATTTTTCCCTCTCAACCCCATTTTCCTGCCTTCTCCCCATAACCTCTGACACGTTTGATGGCAATGAGCGTTTGACGCCACTGGGCCTGTACTCAATGGAGTTTAGAAGAATGAGGGCGGACCTCATTAAAACGTACCAGATAGTGAAAGGCTTGGAAAGAGTGGATGTGGAGAGGATGTTCCCACTAGTGGGAGAGTCTTAGACTAGAGGTCAAAGCCTCAGAATTAAAGGAAGTTCCTTTAGGAACGAGATAAGGAGGAATTTCTTTAGTCAGAGGGTGGTGAATCTGTGGAATTCTTTGCCACAGAATGCTGTGGAGGCCGTCAGTAGATATTTATGGCAGTGATCTTGATTATGGGAAGAAGGCAGTATAATGGGGTTAGGAGAGATAGATCTCCCATGATTGAATGGTGGAGTAGACTTGATAAGCCAAATGGCCTAATTCTGCTCATATGACATAACCTTATGACACTAATCAAGAATCTGTCAATCACCTTGGACTCTTACACTTCTGCCTTTACCAGCACGGTGGTTGTATAATTCTGATATAAAACAAGTGTTCTTTGTTCCTGTCATAAAGATTATGTTGGTGCTTTTTTCATGTGCAAAACTGGCACATTCATAGAAATATACAGCACAGAAATTGGCCCTTATGGGCTCACTATGCCCAGCCTAACCATGATGAAATCAACTAATTTTCAGACCTGTGCTTAACCTGACTGTCTAACACATTTTAAATTGTTACTAGTATTTCCTATGTCTAAACTTTAGGGAATGTTTTGAAATCCAAATGCTGCATTTGTAGTTTATTATCACTGGGCAGCAGAAGCCCCTTTAAATGGGCAGTTTGGGACTCTTAAGATTAACATCTTCTTTATTAATTTTTTGAAATACAACGATGACATCAATATGGATGCTCCACACTCTTCTTTGAAAGAGGGGCAAATGGATGTTAGTTACAAATAACTTCAGTGTCATAAAAACGATCTATATTTTTGTGGATTCTACTTCATTATCTGAGCTCTTGAAACAGATAATTAATCCCAAAGAGATTTTCCATTTAAGACAAGGTAAAGTACAATGAAAAGGGGGTATTTCAGTATAGCCTTACAATTTACATTGTACAATCTTGATCAACTTCCTTGTCACATTCCACAAATAACACTTGCACTGAAAACAAAATTCCAATAATGAATTTATATATTACTGAAGTTACAACTCCAATCTGTGGGGCAAGTCTTCTGGCTCTTGGTTGTGTCATTGGAAGGAAATCATGACTTGGCTTTTGCAGTGATGGGCTTGTTTAATTATTCTGCTCTCAAACCTGCAGTGCAGTTTAGCTTAGTTTAGTTTAGAGATACAGCGCGGAAACAGGCCTTCGGCCCATGGAGTCCACGCCAACCAGCGACCCCCGCACATTAACACTATTCTACACACACTAGGGACAATTTTTTATATTTATACCGAGCCAATTAACCTGCATACCTGTATGTCTTTGGAGTGTGGGAGGAAACTGAAGATCTCGGAGAAAACCTATGCGGACACGGGGAGAACGTACAAACTCCGTACAGACAGCACCTGTAATCGGATCTCCAGTGCTGTGAGGCAGCAACTCTACCACTGCGCTACTGTGCTGCCCCAAGTTGATTCAATTAAAAATAGTCAGCAACGATGCAAGTACAATTCTCACTGAGTTAATAGTTGAGTGCAGAGCTTGTGAGACCTAACCAACTACTGAGGTCTTAAAGCCTGGTATTCCATTACTAAACTCCACCATCTATTATTCCCCAAAGCTGGTACTTAGATCGACATTTACTTTGCGGGATTCTTCAAATTATTTTTGCTAAACATGCGATGAGGTTCTGACTATATTAAAAGTACTGCATTAATACAAGTTGTTCTTGTGATCAATAATAACAAGCTATTGGGAAGACTGCGCTTGATGCACTGAATCTTGGCCTCGTGACTCCATGTCTACATTTATTTACTATTTCAGACACTGCTTTCACATAATGATCAGTATTTACCTATAATACACTTGGTTTCTTTGAGTGTAGGAAGGAACAGCAGATACTGGTTTAAACCGAAGATAGACACAAAATGCTGGAATAACTCAGCAGAACAGGCAGCATCACTGGAGAGCAGGAATGGGTGACATTTTGGGTCGAGACCCTTCTTCAGACTGATTTAGTAAAGATGAGGGAGTGGGGGGCCTGGGTAATGGAAGTCATTGAAGAGACAAAGGGTGTGTGAGGTGTCTTGGACTTGGGTCGAGATGGATTGGACTAGGGGGGATAAGGTGGAGTCAAGGTATGTGGAAATTATTTTGTTGGGACAGGAGCAGGCAGAAACAATGGGTCTGCCAGGGCAGTTCTGTTTATGGATTTTGGGGAGAAGATAAAACCAGGCCATGCGGGGCTGGGGAACAATAATGTTGAAGGCTGTGCAGGGCGCACAGGCGGGAGTAATACAATCAGATATTATGGCCTGGTGCTCATCGGTGGGGTCATGGTCCAATGATAAGTAGGAGGTGGTGTCCGAGAGCTGGTGCCTGGCCTCAGTGCGGTAGAGGTCTGCCCACCAGACTACCACGGCACTTCCCTTGTTTGATGATAATGTCGTGTTGCTGTAGAGTGAGCGGAGTGCTGTATGTTCAGAGAGGGTGAGGTTGGAATAGGTAAGGGGAGTGGAAAAGTCGAGACGGTTGATGTCACGCCAGCAGTTAGAAATAAAAAGGATTAAAGACGGTAGAAGGCCGTCCGGGGGAGTCCATGAGGAGGGGGACCGGTGGAGAAGGGATCATCACTGGGTGATGAAGACTCCTTCCCATAGAAAAAGACACGGGGACGGAGGCAACGGAAGAAAATCTCTACGTCGTGGCAGACTCGGAACCCATTGAGGTGGGGACGGATGGGAATAAAGGTGAGGTCTTTAAGTACTATTAAAGTGCTTTAAGTTTTCTTAAGTACGATTACTGGTTTTCTTCCATATTCTCCCGACAAACATATATTTAGAAAAATCATTTCACTTTCTATTTTATCCTTGATACACTCATGTGTACACAAGAATAATTCTGAAGTGAGTAATATTGTGTTGTTTCACCTGTTTGTCTTGACCATATTGTAAAAGGTCTACATGCTGTTTTTTAAAATCTTTCTCTCCACAAGAATACAAGAAGATAGAACCAGGCGTTGGCCCTCAGCTCCTCAAGCTTGTCCCACCATGCCCTGTTTAATGTTTTATGTGTCATTCCTAACTGTCACTGCATGTCATGTTGTCACGTGGGCGGAGCACCAAGGCAAATTCCTTGTATGTGAATACTTGGCCAATAAACGTATTCATTCATTCATTCATTCATTCATTATTCATTCGTTCATTCATTCATTCAACTACAATTCTGTGCCAACTGCCCATATCTCTCAATTCCTCAACCTTTCAAATGGTTATCTATCTGCACCTTAAATACTTCAATTGTTTGTTTGATTGTTTTTTTAGTCATAACAGTACAGGTGAGGACTGCACAGAGCTGGTCTGGGGAGGCAGAGGTACAATTACGGGACTGCTTGGAGACAGTAGCCTGGGCAATGTTCAAAGACTCAGCAATGGACCTGAATGAATTTGCCACAGAGGTTACAGACTTCATAAGGAAATGTGTGGAGGATTGTGTTCCTACAAAAACCTTAACCAGAAGCCTTGGATGAACCAGGAGATCCGCACTCTTCTGAGGACCAGATCCCGGGCATTCAGGTCTGGTGATGCAGAGGTCTATAAGAAGTCCAGATACGACCTTGACAAGGCCATCAAAAAGGCCTAAAGGGACATCCACTCAAAGCTGGAGGATGGGGCGGATGTTCAACAACTGTGGCAGGGCTTGACGGCCTTCACTTCCTACAAGGTGAAACCAGGAGGCAGCTCAAGAGACAGCAAAGCACCACTCCCTGACGAGCTCAATGCATTCTATGCACGCTTAGATAGGGAGAATACTGATGTGCCTTCCCAAGCATCCATACGCCCTGATGGTATTACAGTCACAGTCACAGAGGCCGATGTCAGAAGATCCTTCAGGGAGGTGAACCCTCGGAAAGCATCTGGACCCGATGGTATACCTGGTCATGTTCTCAAAACCTGTGCAGACCAACTGGCTGCAGTTTTTTTGCGGACATTTTCAACCTCATTAATGAGGTCTGAGGTTTCTACCTGCTTTAGGAGGGCATCAATAATACTGGTGCCAAAGTAGAGTAAGGAGATGTGCCTCAACGACTATCGACCAGTGGCACTAACATCCGTGGTGATGAAGTGCTTTGAGAGGTTGGTTATGGTGCACATCAACTCCTACCTCAACAAGAACCTCGACCCACTACAGTGGGTCAACAGAGGATGCGAGCTCACTGGACCTCCACTCTGCACTGGACTATGTGGACAATAAAAACACTTATGTCAGGCTGTTGTTTATAGATGATAGCTCGGCATTCAATACCATCTTCCCCTCAAGGCTGATTGCTCAGACCCCTGCTCTACTCACTCCATACTCATGACTTTGTAGCCGGACATAGTGCGAACTCCATTTTCAAGTTCACCGATGACACCACCATTGTGGGACGAATTACAGATGGTGATGAGTCAGAGTATAGTAGTGAGATCGACTGATTAACCAAATGGTGCCAGCACAACAACCTGGCTCTCAATATCAGTAAAACTAATGAACTGATTGTGGCATTTGGAAGAGGAAGGATGACGAGGACACACAATCCTGTTTATATCAACTGATATTCTGACGGTGGAGAGAGTCAAAAACTTCAAATTCCTCGGTGTGCATATTTCCGAAGTTCTTTCCTGGACCCAGCACACTGACGCAATTATAAATAAAGCACATCAACGCCTCTACTTCCTGAGAAGATTACAGAGATTCGGTATGTCAAGGAGGATTCTCTCAAACTTCTACAGGTGCACAGTAGAGAGCATAGTGACTGGTTGCATCATGGCCTGGTTTGGCAACTTGAACGCCCAGGAGTGGAAAAGACTGCAAAAAGTGGTGAACACTGCCCAGTCCATCATCAGCTCTGACCTCCCCACCATCGAGGGGATCTATTGGAGTCGCTGCCTCAAAAAGGCAGCCAGCATTATCAGAGACACACACTATCATGGCCACATACTCATTTCACCACTGCCATCATGAAGAAGGTACAGGAGCCTGAAAACTATAACGTCCAGGTTCTGGAACAGCTTCTTCCCTACAGCCATCAGGCTATTAAACGCGAGAACCTCAAATAAGCTCTGAACTACAACAGACTATTATTATTATTATTATTATTATTATTATTATTATTATTATTATTATTATTATTATTATTATTATTATTATTATTGCACTAAAATTGTTTTTTTTGTGTGTACGTATGTGTGCGTGTTTGTGTGTGTATGTGTATATATCTATATGTGTGTGTGTACTTGTGAATATGTGTATATATACTTTTTTCTTCTCTCTCATTTATTATATTGTTTATAGTGTATTATGTTTACATATTCTGTTGTGTTTTTCATTTCATAAGAATTTCATTGTTCTATCTGAGACATATGACAATAAAACACTCTTGACTTGAGTTTTCCAATTTAAAGATTCAGGCAGAATGCCTATGGAAGTGAATATAAACACACAACATTTGCGGACGGCTCAAAAGTGATTTCTAGATGTAGTGTAGGGACCATTAAAAGGGATGGAATTGAGCTTACTTTAATGTGTAGTTGGGTAGTTTGGTTGCACACATGGAATGAACCAGGAGAAATCACTGAAGGGAAACAACCTTTACATTTTTAAACCTGCCCTTTTTAAATGAGTTGAGATGGAATATTGGGAGTAAAATAGAACATGGAACAAGTGGTCAGGGATTTGGAATGGTGATTAGCGGTAGTCATAATCTAGTCCGATACTATTCAATGTTGACTGAACAAGGTGTTAGTTACTGCAGACTTGGTGCCATTCACTATCATTATTTTTAAGTGAGCCCTAGGATCATTCTGCTGCCTAGACTGTAATCTGGTCAAGACATTGCCTGTCCAATGTTGAACCCACTATCATGTTCATACCACTTTTTTTGTTGAAAAAATATTTATTAATATCATAATTTTGGCAAAGGACTATGTTCATTTGCCATTTGGGCTCTGTTTCTTCCTTTTTGTTTACAGTGCTTATAGGATTTTGTAGATGAAAATAGCAATGGAATGATTCTCCACCATTATGAAATTGTGATTTGCTTTCCCTGTAGATATGGCAAAGTATCCTGCAAGACACCTAATTAAGAGACACTCCCTTGTTGAATTCAAATATTTTGAATTTGGGCCATCATCCCAACCCTGCTATAAGTTCCTAAGTGGTAGGAGTAGAATTTAGAATTAGACCATTTGGCTCATCTAGTCTACTCTGCCATTTAATCAAGGCTGATCTATCTTTCCCTCTCAACCCCATTTTCCTGCCTTCACCCCATAACCCCTGACACCCATACTAGTCAAGAATCTACCAATCTCTGCCTTAAAAATATCCATCGTCTTGGCCTCCACGACCTTCTGTGGTAATGAAGTCAAAAGATTCACCACCCTCTCACTAAAGAAATTCCTCGTCATCTCCTTCCTAAAGATATGTCCTCTTATTCTGAGGCTATGGCCTCTGGTCATACACTCTCCCACTAGAGGAAACATCCTTTCCAAGTCCACTCTATCCAGGTCTTTCACTACTAAAATCCAACCTGTGTGTAATGGTACGAGTCAATAGTTATATGACGTCCTTGCCCAACTAAATTAGATGGATATGCAGTATGGAGATGAATGTAAAGTCATCATTTTACAATTACTGAGTATCCTGCAGAGTTGCTTTGAGGAGCATTTTACTACAGGCAAGCCTGGGTGAGAATAACAAAATGGAGAGCGTAGTATCTAATATTGACTTTGCAGTTGCTTGACGATGTTGGGGGAGTATAGAACCAGGGTTCACAATTTAAGAATAAGGAGTAAGCCATTTAGAACGGAGACGAGGAAACAACCTGCCTCAGAGGGCGGTGGAGGCAGGTTCTCTGGATGCTTTCAAGAGAGAGCTAGATAGGGCTCTTAAAAGTAGCGGAGTCAGGGGATATGGGGAGAAGGCAGGAACGGGGTACTGATTGGGGATGATCAGCCATGATCACATTGAATGGCGGTGCTGGCTCGAAGGGCCGAACGGCCTACTCCTGCACCTATTGTCTATTGTCTATTGACGTTGTCGGCCAGGATGTTTAGGAACTCAATAACGGACCTGAATGAATACACTACGGTTGTTACTGACATTATAAGGAAATGTGCAGAGGAGTGTGTTCCAACCAATGCCATTTGTGTGCTCCATAATCAAAGGCCTGGATGAATAAGGAAGCCCGCAATTCACTGCGGACCAAATCTTTGACATTCAAGTCTGGCGATACAGGGTCATATGTGAAGTCCAGGTATGACCTCAATAACATCGTCAAGAAAATGAAGAGATACCTTCAGTCTAATCTGGATCATTAGACAGTTTGGCAGTGCTTGCATGCCACTACTTCCTTTAAGGCAAAGCCATGTAGTTGCTCAAATGACAGTGATGCATCACTCCCAGATGAGCTCAATGCTTTCTATGCTCACTTCAAAATGGTGAACATCGATGTACCTTCTCAGGCTTCCACAGTCCCTGATGACACTGGAAGGCGACTCTGGACTGTCAAAGCTGCCACAGCCACACAAAAAAACAGTTTTTATCCACGAGTAGTTGCTCTATTCAACAGTCAAAAATCTGTAGCCTCCCTTTAATCTGGTATTTTGTTGGTTCGCATGCTTGATCAATGGTGTTTTATTATTAATGTTTTATTATTATTAATGTTTAGTGTTTCCTGAGTCATTCGTAACTGTCACTGTATGTCATGTTGTTACTTATGGGCGGAGCAACAAGGCAAATTCCTTGTATGTGAATACTTGGCCAATAAACTTACTTACCTACGCCCCTGTCCCACTTAGGAAACCTGAACGGAAACCTCTGGTGACCTTGCGCCCCACCCAAGGTTTCCGTGAGGTTCCCGGAGGTTCCTGGAGGTTTTGATCACTCTTCCTAATGGTCGAAAGTGGTTTCCGCGTAGTCGACGCTTCTTCTATGTTTCTGCGATTATTTCAACAAAATCAAAACCGGCCTCGACTAAAAATATGTTGCAGTTTAGTCTAAGCCAGTGGAGTGGGGTCGCTATTTACTTACAGACAGTCGAAAGCAATCCCCTTCGCTGTCAAGCCATTTTGATTGGCTCATTGGAGTTTTCAGCAACGATCCTATAGGATCTTTGGTTTTCAGGACCTAGAAGATCCGCTGGAAGGTAAAATGCCCGCTAACTTTATTAAACTTCTTAAAACTGTCTCCACTCCTCCTTCCCCCCCTTCTCTCCCCCTTCTCTCCCCCTTCTCTCCCCTTCTCTCCCCTTCTCTCCCCTTCTCCCCCCTTCTCTCTCCCCTTCTCTCCTCTTCTCTCTCCCCCTGTCCTTCTCTCCCCTTCTTTCCCCTTCTCTCCCTCCCTCCCGCGCTCTCTAAAGGACTTACCGTGCTCTGTGGCTGCCGTTTACATTCCTCTTCATCGCACAGACAGCGCTCCTCCGCTGTCCCTGGCCCCCACCTTCGCGATGTGTTTGTGTGTGTGTGTGTGTGCGGTTGGTAGCAAAGATCCTGTAGGATCTTTGGTCAGTAGATGCAGCTCACGCTTTGGTCGAGGCTTTCCAGGCGAGTGACCAAAACCTCTGGCGACTCATGGAAACCTTCGGTGGGGCGCAAGGTCACCAGAGGTTTCCGTTCAGGTTTCCTAAGTGGGACAGGGGCTTTACTTACTTACTTACACTATAATCTGAGTTACTGAGGTCGATGTCAGAAAATCATTTATGGGGATGGAAAATGTCTGGGCCTGATGGTGTACCTGGCCGTGTTTTAAAAACCTGCACAGACCAGCTGGCTTGAGTTTTGCGGACATCTTCAGCCATTATCTACTAATATCCAAGGTCCTTACCTGCTTTAAAAGGACATCCATAATACCCAAGAAGAGCAAGGTGACATGCCTCGATGACTACCGACCGGTGATGCTGACGTCCATGGTGATGAAGTGCTTTGAGAGGTTGGTTATGACACATATTAACTCTTACCGTAGAAAGGACCTGAACCCACTACAATTTACCTACTTCCACAACTGATCAACAGGGGATGCAATCTCACTGGCTCTCCATTCTGCACTGGACCACTTGGACAATAAGAATAGGTATGCCAGGCAGTTGTTTACAGTATTGACTAGAGCTCCATTTTCAACACCATCCTCTCCTCTAAAATTATGATCAACTCAGGGAACTGGGACTCTGCTCAGCCCCAAGCAATTAGATCCTTGACTTTCTTGCCCGCGGGCCACAATCAGTACAAATTGGCAACAAGACTTCTTGATATCCATTAAAGCTGTGTTTTCTATCCTCTGCTCCACTCTCTCTGCACTCTTGGCTGTGTATACATATGCCAATGCCATGTTTAACATTCTCCAACAATACCACCATTGCTCGCCGAGTAAAAGGTAATGATGAATCAGAATACAGAAGGGAGATTGATAATCTGATTGAGTGGTGCCAGAACAACAATCTTGCTCGCAATATTAACAAGATCCAGGAACTTATTGTTGATTTCAGGAAGGGAAAGCTAAAGACCCATGATCCTAACTTCATCATAGGACAGTGGTGGAGAGAGTCAACAGTTTTAATTCCTGGTCATGCATATCACTGAAGATCAGTTCTGGGTTCTGCACATTGATACAATCGCAAAGAAAGCTCATCAATGCCTCTACTTCCTCAGTAGATTGAGGAGATTCTGATTGTTGCAGAATAGTCTATCAAACTTCTACAGGTGTATGTTAGAGAGCATGCTGGACTGGTTGCTGAAAGGACTCGACCCGAAACGTCACCCATTCCTTCTCTTCAGAGATGCTGCCTGCCCCGCTGAGTTACTCCAGCTTTTTGTGTCTATCTTTGGTTGCTTCATGGCCTGGTTCGGTGACTTAAACACCCAGGAACAAAGAAAGCTGCAGAAAGTGGTGGACATTGCCCAGTCCATCATGGGTGCTGACCTCCCCACCACTGAAGAGATCTACAGGTGTTGCTGCCTCAAAAAAGCCAGCTTATAAGATAATATTATCAAAAACCCACACCATCCTGGCTATGCACTAACCTCACTACTTTCTATCAAGAAGAAGGTACAGGAGCATGAGAACTGTGACCTTCAGATTCAAGAAATGCTTCTTCCCAGCAACCGTCAGGCTCTTGAACACTGTACAACACTGACCACAACCCTAATTCTATAACCATGATCTACTATGGACTTTGTTTTGGTTGCACTACATACTTTGGTTTTGCACTATTATGGTTTGTTAGTATTATTGATTATTAATATTTGTATTACTGGTTATTGTATATTTATTTGAGGTTAATGCATTAATGGGCCTGCAAAGCTGCAGTAAGTAAGAATTGTATTGTTCCGTAGCTGGTACACTTGACAACTGAACACTCTTGTCTCTTGTGTGTATTTTCTCCAAACTATATTTGCTATGTTATCCCGGTGAACAATCTCATTCACCAACTGTGACCCAAGCTGAAAACCAATCTGCAGAGTACCATACTAACTTAAAATAAAGCCACGTAGAGCTGAGGTTGTCTCATGACTTGCAGTAGTGATCTCTGCCCAGAACTGGAATTTACGTGGAAACAAAAACCTTGTTATTAAGATGTGCAAAGACATGGCAGACTGATCAGCCTCCATGCTATTTGATCACGGTAAGCAAAATCTTCATTGCAAGTAATCATTGAACCGATATATAAATAGTGTTAGAGAACGTGAAATTTAGCTCAAAATGATCTCTTTGTGACCTTCAGGAAGTCATACCTGGACTTCCATATGGATATGATACAGGATCTCCAATCTTAAATGTCACAGTGGCACAGTGGTAGAGCTGCTGTCTTACAGTGGCAAAGACCTGGGTTTGTTTCTGACCATAGGAGCTGTTTGTGCTGAGTTTATGCGTTCTTCCTGTGACCGCATGGGTTTCCTTTGTATACTCTGATTTCATCCCACATTTCAAAGACTTACAGGTTTGTAGGTTAATTGGCTTCTGTAATTGCCCCTAGTATGTAGGATGCAAAAGTGGGATAACATAGAACTAGTGTATGGGTGATCGGTGGTCAGTGTGGACTTGGTGGACCGAAGGGGCTGTTTCCATGCTTTATCTCTAAACTAAACTAAACTCAGGTCAAGTCCTCAGCAGATTGCAAGTCTCCTGGTTAATCCAAGTCTTCTGGTTGGAGAAGATAGAGTCATATAGCGTGGAAACAGGCCCTTTGGTCCAACTTGCCCACACTGACAAACATGTCCCATCTACTAGTCCCACCTGCCTGCATTTGGCCCATATCCCTCTAAACTTGTCCTATCCATGTACCTGTCTAAATGTTTCTGAAACGTTGCAATAGTACCTGCTTCAACTACTTTCTCCGGCAGCTCGTTCCATACACCTACCACCCTTTCTGTAAAGAAGTTACCCCTCAGGTTACTATTCAATCTTTCTCCTATTACCTTAAACCTACGTCCTCTGCTTCTCAATTCTCCTACTCTGGGCAAGAGACTGTGCAATTTAGCCGATCTATTTCTCTCATGTGTAAGAAGGAACTGCAGATGCTGGTTTACCTCTCATGATTTTGTACACCTCATCTTCCTGCGCTCCTGCTCAACCTCTTCTCTGCACCCTTTCCAGCTTGACAACATCCTTCCTATAATATGGTGCCCAAAACTGAACACAATACTCTAAATGTGGCCTCACCAATGTCTTATACAACTGCAACATGACCTTCTAACTTCTATAGTCAATAACCTGACTGATGAACGCCAATGCTTGGAATCTGTTTGTAGGTATTCACGCATCCATACGAAGTTGGTGACAACTGTTGCATATTCATTCAGTGTTACCAGATCTCTTCAAATGCACTGAAACTGCTAATAATTATATATGTAAAGCACAATTTCCCATTTTAAAGGCATATTTTATTGTTTTTTTAAATCACATACATATATTTTCTACATACATAGTAGCTTTAAAATCTTGAGTGCTTTATTTCCTGTCCAGCCTTGATTTTAAAAGTCAGGTCGTATCCTGGAGCTGGACCTTGAGGACCGTCTTCCTAAGCACTGCTGTTGAGTTCAGACACTTATCTCATCCTTACATCCTAACAAAGTTGATCACAAACAGTACAAAATAACAAGCAACCATCGGAGTTTGTTTAAAATCAAACCAGACACAAGTCATCACATCAGATTCCAGTTGTGACTGCAGCTGACCTCATCATAATAGTGCGGTCTCAGAGAGAAATCTTATTGCACTGCTGTTATGTGAAAATATCTGGACATTATGAACATATTCTGAGTTAGAACGACAAATGGTATTGAGAAGTCTCATTAAAATAGTTTTAAACATTATTTTTTATACAAAATCCTCTTCCCCAAACAAAACGTGTTTTTTTTTTGTAAACCCCTTTCCGGATTCGGAAAGATATGCAAACCATCCCAATAGAGCTGTCACATCCAGTTATTACTTTCCCCCTTTGTAGTCTTCCACAAACAAGGAATTGTGAAAGTCACCTCACCATCAACAAGGATATGGCAGTCATTAAATAATCATCCTTTATTTAATTAACTGGACAACCAACTGCTTTGCTTTCACAGTCAGTTTGTCAGATATTCATACCAAGCTTAGAAAGGCAATATCTGGTGTTGGAAGGTTCTTTATTCAAATTTGTCATTGTTGATAGTTTGCACCTATCCCCATCATTGCTGGTTAAAGATTATAGACATCTCACTTCAATTATTCAGGGTATGGCTTGGTCTTGGACAAAATAGCATTGCCATTCCCTCTCCCAACCCTAAATTACCCCACTCCCTTCATTTATGATGGGACTCACTAACACTCCACATTGACTGGAAAGCAGGGTGTTACTGCTATTCGAGTGATTCAGCAACTCAAAATGAAGGAGCTCTGCCTGTCAATTAGTCACACTTGTACAAGCCCCTCATTTTCCCAAAAAGTGAAAATACAATGCCATGAGGGGAAGAGACATACATTCTGCTGAAGATGATCATTGTAAAAAATGATTGGTGAATGATTGACAGCTCCAGGAAACTTTACAGTAGCCCCTCCCTTTGTTAATAGACTTAGACAATGCTTCACGTACCTTCAGAAAAAGAAGCATTCTATGTACTCTTAGATTTCATGCCAACAGCTATATAGGAGGCATCTTTGTTATATGTCTGCATGACAGAAGCCTCAGGGAGGACACATGCAAGGATGTTGCATTTTTATTAATTCTGAACTTTTAACTTTGTAACCGTAGAAGTTTGAACATAACTTTCCATAAATGGAGTATTCCACCCAGACAGTCTAGGAGAAACTTCCTGAAGTGAACCACTTGCAAACATCTCTGCAGGAAATCAGAAAGGAATTTTCCATTTATATCCTGTCATATCACTGATTTTAGAAGATAAGCTATTAGCAAGAATACAAAGACTGAGTGTGTACCTCAGCATAGTGGTTAGCAATGGTCTGCTACAAAATTCAGCAATAAACTTCATTAGAGTAAACTATACATTATCCTATGCTTTGCAAGCAAATGTTGTGAATGGAATCTGACTAATTAAGACCCCTTTGTACTGAAATAGCTTGACATAAAATAGAATACAATTGAGATTCAACAACCTTCTTTGTAAACTATAAATATCACTGTCCATGCCCTCTATATTAATTAGAAAATTTTCATATTTAGCCTAGCAGCCATATTTAGAAAGGTAAACCTCAGGAAAACTCAAATTTACAGTATCTCATTATTAGATACATTAAACAACTGGGACACAGCTGTAAACCCCTCTTACCCAATGGAATAATCAGCTTTGCGCCACAATGGAAACAGGCCAATGTTTCAATGAGATGCTTGGCTTTAGGTTCCTCCTCAATCCAATGATTGCTGTTCTTATTACAATGCAACAAGGACTATTTATTTTCACTTGATATGAAGGCTGATTATATGTGACACCGTGCACTCAATCTGGCCTAGTGAGATTGTACAGACAAAGGAATGTTGTGGAAGTTTTGACTATCTTACAGCAGATCATTTGTCTGGCATGCTCCATCACTGTCATGTCGGTGTTGGCAAATCGTCAAGCTACCACATAAAAATTTTATTGGTGCAGTTAAGATGTTAATTAAATTAAATTCCTAAACTACCACTTAAAACAAAGGACATTGTGCTATTTTTTTCTCTCTGCTGTATGTCATGGTTTGCTATGCACAAATTGGTTGCTTATTTTTATTCAAAGGCCCAAAGCAAAATCCCAAATGATTCCTAGATCAGGTGCCAGAAAGTCGGATTGGTTTTTAATTCAGCCTGGATTCCACGTTGTTCTTAAAACTAGGCAAAGGCATTCATTCTTCTGCAATCTTGAACCAGGCATGAGAATCAGGACGCCCATCTTAGACTGACTGTTCCACCTTAGAAAGGTAATCTGGAAGAGCACTGCTAATATATTCCATTAAATGCACATTATACTAATGTTTCCTTCTTTTGATAAGACAACACATTGGAATATTTCATGAAATTATGCTTCAAGCAGCAGAGCTGTGGAGCTGAATCAATCAGAGGCAATTATCTCGTAATCTTGCTAATTCACTGTACTGCTTACAAACATGGGAATTATATTATTAACGCAAATTAAAAATTATATTGCATTTGAATTAAAAACTGCAGAGATAAATATTGCTGGCATTATGGTGGAATGTGGTGATCAAGTACCATTGGGTTAGGTGAGATGGACTCAATCAACATCCTATATCTGAACCGTGCCGTGTATAGAAAGCTGGCAACCCTTTATATGTGAAGTGGAATTTCCCAGCCTTGTGAAGAGATGGTGTTCTCTAAAATCTATAAATAAATAAATATTAATAAATATTTAATAAAGAAATAAATAAAATGCTGAGCTCTAAAATCTAGCTGCTAACCAGTACACGGGTCAGATCAGGCTTACTGAAAGTGGAATTGTTTAGGTGTTTAAAAAATCAAATAAATAAATAAATACATGGAAAATGTCCCCAGGTGCTTATCAAAAGTGTAGTCAGACAAAAATGGAGAACAAAAATGGTTAAAGAGAGGATTTAAAAGGCATCTTATAGAAACAGAGGCTTATGGAGGAATTTCTGCCACTTAAGGTCTGGACACCAAAAGGTACAGCCAATGGTGGAAGCCCAAGATGCTCAAGTGTCCAGAATTTGTGATTACTGAGTTCTAGGAGCATTTTAGTTCTGCAGGAGGTTATATAACACAGTATTTATTGAACAGCAATATTGCTACAGTGATTCATCCCTGGAGCAGATGTAGAATGGGTGATGGCTTCAGCATTGCCAACATACGCACCTGGTGTCAGAGGTTCACCTCAGAAATTTGAGCAATGCAGCTTTGTGAGATGAGGTGAAAAAATTTGATGTGCTTCAGGCCTTTTAGTTCTACAAACATAATTCTAAAATATAACATGGTGGGAACTTGTAAGGCTAACTCTTCTATGCTTTTTTTTAAATTGGGAACAGCATCCATGGAAGCATCCATCTTTCCACTTCCCCAATGCCTACAGCACCCTTCCCCTTCATATAATGTGGGCTTTGTGAATTATTGCATTAAATGTCTGTCTTTTGAATACGAGCTGTTGATGTGCATGATATTGCTTCTGCAGTCAAATACTACCAGGGCATGAATGCAACCCCCTTCTGACTACTGGGTTGATAGAGGGGTCCCGTTGTTCACCAAAGCTCTAGCTTCAACATGGAAACTTTGCATCCTTCAAAGTGCCAATTCATATCGTCCCATCACTGCAGAGATAATGAATGAAGTTTGAAAACAATGTAATGCTCACTTAAAGCAGAGGAGTACTTCAGAGGTGTCTGAAGATGGGCCCCATCCCAAAATGTCAACTATCCATTTTCTCCAGAGATGCTGACCTGCTGAGTTACTCCAGCACCTTGTGTCTATCTTGAGCACTACAGACTGCCTGCTGTGGCCAAAATCCATGTGGAGGATTGGAAAGGACTTGTTGACAGACAGTAGTTTTCGCACCAGAATTTGTTGACCCATTTGAACTTGTATTTCTTAACAGAATCACATTAAACCATTGCCACACTATAGAGTAGTTGGGGAAGGGGCAGGTGGGGAGATGGGTAGAAGTGCGGGGGGGAAATGGGTTCCCCAGTAGAATTAAATAATTGATAGAGCAAAAATGTACATACTGCAAGAGAAGAAAAATATACTTCATGATTATATGTTATTAATTGGCTTCTAAGATATCTACCTCAGGAATGCAAACCTGTCAATCCCAAAGATTTTGTTATCGGGGAGATGGGTACTTTGAGAAGACCGTTACTTAAATTGGGAAATGCAGGGTATAATGTCATTTAAATTAAAATTGTGAGTAGATTTAGGTCATATTTTCCACTAGTGTAGCCTCCCCCCACCAAGTTTGGATTAAAACTTCAAATCAGCACTGAAGGTCAGAAACTAGATCTGACCTAACTCTTGGTAAGGCTCTATGCCAACAATGCAGCCTCAAGAAATTATACACTGTCCTCAAAATGGCAACACAAAGGTATGCTCTCTATTTTTAAACTTCAAATGTTAAACTAACCTGAAATTATGTTCATTGAACAGGTATTTGCCCGGGTACATCAATTTCTAAAATATTCCCTGTTGGTTTCGCAGCTTCAGGTATCTATATATTTTTTGTCTTTAGGCAAACCAGACTTTGCTGATTACTCCTGCGATAACCTGCAATATGTTCCACGAACTTTAGATACCCAATATGGCAATCAGCACTTTTTCTGGAGGCTATTTATTTGCCATTATGCAAGCAATTTAATCTGTCCAGAGCTGTGCAATTTCCTATTGTGCCGTTTCAATCATGATTTAACCTGAATTTGTACATTTCTATCTAAAATGACCTCACTGGGATTGTAAATCACAATGCTATTTTTTGGTACAGTTTGCATCACTGAAGTCCTGAATGTTTGTCTCCAATATTTTGCCTGCCAGTTAAAGCTTTTGATTTAATTTCAAGTAGTCATTTGATTCTGGTTAATGCAAGTTATAGGAATTCAAAATAACCCCATGTTTACTTGTGAACAGAGAAGACTAATTATGAGACCATGCAGATTCAGCATTTAAGGGGATTAAGACTACAGCAACATTATTTCAGGTCCTGACTGTATACATTATGTATCACATTGGAGCCTACAATACATCTAGGTATAACTATTTCCTTCCATTTACTGTAATATATTTGGAAGTTTGATCATGCACAACAACAGGCAAATGCAACTAAAGACTGTGCAGCCATCTATGGCAAGGTGTGCAATCGTTTTATATGTGCATGTTTTTTATTTCAGTGGTCAAGAGTTACTGCCTTCTCAAACCAGAAATATGCATGTAACTATAGGCAGAAATTGTGCAAATCTCTCAATCAGAACACAATTCTCACTGAGTTTGCTAATCCCACTCCAATGCAATCATTCAATGATATGTCATTTTATCTGATCAGCAACATCATGTGTTGTATGTGTTTCCTTGTTGCAATCTATTAAAGGGCATTCAATTTAGTTTTGAATAAATGACAGTGGCATGACAGATTGTGGCTACCACCATTCTAATGACACTTTAAAGACATTCTACTGATCTATGAAAAGTGGTACAATGATAACAATTATTTTTAAATTTCATGTATTTGGCAAACATGGACTGCAGCCAAGTTGGGGCTGGCAAAGTATATTCCCTTTAACCATTCAAAGATGGCAGTAATATATCAAAACAAAAATAAACACTGCAGTTTATTATCTGTGCATGGCCTTATTCCACATGCATCAATCAACTTTTAATTAGAGATATATCCGTTTTTTTATTCAGACTGCAATGGCATTCAATGCTCAGATGATTAATAGAATTGCATTTCCTGCCATCTTGTCAGAACTATCCTGTCACATGAGATCTGAGGTCCCAAGTTTGATCTTTTGGTATGCATGTGGACATTTATAAGCAATATATTCTACAAGGTGTTTATAGTAAGCATATACAAAATGATTGGGAGTAGGGACACATATTGCAACTTTAAAGAGACAAAGTGCATTTAGTTTTAACTATAATGTTGTATCGTATCTGCTCCCCTGTGTGTTCAAAGCCAGTTCCACAGGGAGCTAATTTATGACCACATATTTACATACTGTGAAATGACGCCGCTTGATACTCTTAATGAACGTCAGCTTCATTGGAATGAGACAAAAACAAAGCATTTTGACATAATATTTTAGCATCAGTACTTCCACGTTCATTTTTAAATAGTTCATTTCCAGAGAGGCGCACCGAGTATTTAGTACTGCATCATTTTCTAAAGAAGAAGTGGCTTCGCAGGCAGACGGTTAGTCACCTGCAACAGAGGGGTCCTGCTGAAGTTTCCAGGCTGCTGTCGGTGTCCGATGCGAGGGTCTGATCCGTTGACATGGATGAGATGTCGTTTACTGATGAGGATGGAGGAAGGCTGTCACTGCTATTCACTGCTGCACCTGTGCTAAGAAAATTAACAGTAGAGCCATAAAATCCGGGAACACAGTTCCACGAGGAATAATTTCTTGACATGATCATTCATACGACATCCAAATTTATAAAATTCATCTAATATTTATGCTCTCTGACAGTAGCATGGATTTGTGATGTTGACCTTTACATGCTCAATGCTAATCAATCGTTGGCAGGTTCAGATTTACATTCCCCCTGAATCATTGTATCGAAGTCCAAGCATGTGGCTCAGTTGTAGAGTTACTGTCTTACAGCGCCAGATACCCGGGTTCCATCGTGACTACGGATGCTGTCTGTACGGAGTTTGTACGTTCTCCCTCTGACCATGTGGGTTTTCCCCAGTTACTCCGGTTTCCTCACACATTCCAAAGACGTGCAGGTTTGTAGGTTAATTGGCTTCAGTAAATTGTACTTTGTACTTAGTATGCAGGATGGTGCTAGTGTATGTTGGTCGGCATGGGCTTGGTGGGCCGAAGGGCCTGTTACCACGCAATATCTCTATGCTCTAGTCTAGTCAAGCAAAAACATGGAGACACGAGAAGCGGCAGGTGCCGGAATCATGAGAAAAAAAAATACTGGAGGAAGTCAGTAAGTCAGATAGCTTCTGTGGAGGGAATGGACAGGCGACATTTCACGTTGGGACACTTCTTCAGATTAATGGGGTGGGCGGAAGAATGCGGGAAAAGAGACCAAGGGGTGGGGCAAATCCTGGCAAGTGAAGTGAGGGAGGATGATGGACAGATGGATGGAGAGGTGGAGTATCAAAGGCGAGAGATGAAAAGAGGCAAAACATTGTCAGATAAAGGAAAGAAGAGGTGGATTGAAATGTAAAGCTAGAGGAACATTGGTGGAAATGGGGGGGGGGGAGGTTGGTGGAGGGAAAAAAGAGGGGTTAAAGGGGATATCTGGGACTTAGGGCCATGAAGAGATACAACATGATAACAGGCCCTTCGCCGCACCAAGTCCATGCCACCCATTGATCACCCACTACATTAGTTCTATCCTGGACACTAGGGACAATTTACAGAAGCCAATAAAACCTACAAACCTGCATTTCTTTGGAGTGTGGGAGAAAACAGGAGCACCCGGAGAAAACCCACGCAGTCACAGGAAGAACTTACAAGCTGCATACAGACAGTACCAATAGTCAGGATTGAGCCCATCTCTGGTGCTGTAAGGCAGCAACTCTACCTGCCCCTGAGTGTACGAAGAAGAAGGAAGAGCAGGGTGGGATAATTGGAGATGCACTAAAAGATAGATGCTCATTTACACAGTGTCTGCACCACTGTCTTTGGTTTGATGTGCATTGTGTTAACACGTTGTTGGTTCAACACCAGAGGTCCGTCTGGTGGGAGCGGACACACTGCAGCATTTAAGAACATAAGAAATAGTAGCCGAGGTCAGCCTTTCACCCTTTTGCGCCTGCTCCACTATTCAATAAAAGTTTAAACTTCAGTGTATTATCCTGCAGTAACTCCATACTACTTGCTTCTTTAATATGCAAAATCTATCATTTTCTACCTTGAATATGTAGGAAGGAACTGCAGATGCTGGTTTTAGCCATACCAGCCAGTGAAACAACATCTCTCTCAGCAACCATTATGGAAAGCCTAAGACTTACCAAATTTCATGGCACATTCCAGGACTATCCCACAGTTTGAAAAAAAAACCTGTTGATATATTTTCACTTCAGCTTGAACGGCAATTGGGGATAACATACAGAAGTTGAGGAATGAAAGGGGAATGGGATTGAGATACAGTCTCTTTAGGAAACACCATGTTGTCATGTTCAGGAAGCTGGGGAGAACATGACTGAAAGGATAAAGAAGAGACAAAAGAGGAAAGGAAGATGCCAACCAACTGTGCTGTGACAGGTGTCCCACTGCATCACCTCTACTGCTGCAGAGGACTGTCTGGTGGGAGCAGACCCACTACAGCATTTAGGAACATAATGGGCCTGTCAAGTCGCCGGCAGTCGCCTGAAATACCAGCAACTGGAACGGCGACTGTCAGAGTGGAACACACACACACATCGTTTCCTTCACCAGCCCGATATGCAGGCGGGGGACAGGGCAAATGAGGGGAGCGCTGTCTGAGTGAAATTCACAGGGTGCAAAGCCAATGTGATACAGACACACACTGCGATGAACTGGAAGGTTGGCGCTGTAATTAAGACGGTGAAAGCAAAGTGTATGGGAAGGGTCATGTAAGTGGGGGGGGAGGAGGGGGGCGGGGGAGAGGGGGGAGGAGGGGGGAGAAGGAGTGGAGACAACTTTTAAGAAGCCAGAAATACATGGCTGTGAAGATCGGCAGACATTAACATTACAGGTCGGTTATCCTTGGTTCTGAAAACAACTGTTTACGTTTTTTTTCCTCAATGAGCCAATGAAATTCACCGGTCAGCACCTTCGACAACCTTCGACCTCCTGGCAACCCACTACCACTGCACCTACGGCACGAGAATTCTCGCTACTCTCCATGTTGAAAAATTTGCAGCGACGATAATGAGGCCGCGACTATTTCCCAGAATGCGGGAACTCCTCTTGACCATGAAGGCGACTCCCCGACAACCACCTGCGAACATGTGGCGACCGCATAGTCTCCTGCAGTCGCCTAAAAAGTCGCCTAAATGGGACACGCCCATAAGAAGAAAGTAGAGGTCAGCCATTTATCCTTTCGCGCCTTCCCGACTAATCAAGAAACCTTTTGACAATGTGAAGGGCAACCATTCTCTGGGAAGAGTGCTAGAAAAGCATGGGATCTCTCCCTGAGCTGGTCACATACCTGCTGTGAGCTGGCATGTGCAAGACGGACGGGAACAGGAAGCTTTGAGTGTGACTCAGTTTAATGTTG
This sequence comes from Malacoraja senta, assembly GCA_038087875.1. Classification (NCBI taxonomy): domain Eukaryota; kingdom Metazoa; phylum Chordata; class Chondrichthyes; order Rajiformes; family Rajidae; genus Malacoraja; species Malacoraja senta. The sequence continues at coordinate 292,265,932 of CM075977.1, forward strand.
ATAATGACAGGAAGAAACGAGAAGTGATTCTGAGGTCAGTGGCAATTTTCAGGGGAATGAATAAAAGTAAAGAGAAGACAAAATAAAAACCAATCTGATAATCATGAGAAATTAAAGAATGATTTTCACAGAAAAGAACAAGAGATGTAACATGCAGTCTTACCTTGACACTCTTGATGGGATCATTACAATTCTCTCTGCGCTGCTGTCAAGCATTGGAGATAAAACTGAGCACAATAACATATAGCATTTTGTCAGGTTTGATGGCTGGCACCCAATCCAAGATGGAGGGGGCCTCCTTCTCTACAAACTGTACCCAGAAACCTGGGTCAGTTTAATAATGTTTCTCTGCTTTGTCCACAAAACAAACACCACTTCTGAAGGTCCAGAACAGTCTGTGGTTGCACCAGGTTTCCTGTCTTCTGGTCTGTACTTGGCCTTTGGGATCTGCATTGAAGCTGGTAAAACCTGCAACTGGTTTCACACCAGGAGACCAAAAGGGGCCCATTTATCCTGTAAATAGCATATTCTTTCACTGTGATTACACCAGGGCAATGGAGCTGAGTTTCTTGGTGTTTTAATAATTGTAATTTTCCATCCTGGAATTCTCTGCCTCAGAGGGCGGTGGAGGCAGGTTCTCTGGATGCTTTCAAGAGAGAGCTAGATAGGGCTCTTAAAAATAGCAGAGTCAGGGGATATGGGGAGAAGGCAGGAACGGGGTACTGATTGGGGATGATCAGGATGATCATATTGAATGGTGGTGCTGGCTCGAAGGGCCGAATGGCCTACTCCTGCACCTATTGTCTATTGCCTATTGTCTATTATCACCTTTGTAAAGCAATATCCAGTTCTTTGGGGGAAGAGAGGAGCAGGTACATCCCAGATGGAAGTCTTCTCATGACCAGAGTCTTTGCTACAATATACAAAAGGTACCTGCCTCGAGCAGAGGATGGCTATCTCCTGCCATTCACACAGGATACAGTTCAAAATATTATTACCGACTCGATGGCTAACCCATTAAAATTACTATTTTCTGCTTTGAGAAGCATTCCTCCAATTTTTAGCAATCGATCATGTTTCAATATATCACATTAATATTTGTTTTGCTGTCAACTGGCTCAATGGGAGTGTTCTAGTGTCTGTCAGAAGGCTTGAGGTACAAGACCGACTCAAGAGAGATGAAACTTCACACAAGGAGTGTTGTCTTTCTGTTTCACAACAATGACCACATTTGACATGCACTTCTTTGATGGAAAACAGCTTTGGACACTGTGAGATTGTGAAAGACACTGCATAAACATTCATCATTAAACTATTTGTTTTGTTTTGCTATGTGCTTGATTGATATAGTAACATGAAAGGGGCTGCTAAATCATTATGTGAAAATTATGATTTTTTTCCTGAACTGGAGATCTAAATTGTCGTTTAAATTCATGTTCATAAGTTGCAACCTTCACCTGTTTCGACGAATGCAATCAACCTGGCGTGCACAATCAAGTAAGATCAAAAAGAACAAGTTGTCCTACAACTTTAGGCTGTGCACGCCATACGCAATAAGAAGAAGATGTTGATAAGTTCTAGGAGCAGAATGAGGCCATTGGGCCCATCAAGTCTACCCCACCATTCAATCATGGCAGATCTATCTTTTTCTCTCAACCCCATTCTCTTGCCTTCACCCCACAATCCCTCACACCCTTATTAATCAAGAATCTGTCAATCTCCACCTTACAAATATCCACTGACTTGGCCTCCACTGCTACATGGCAGTGAATTCCACAGATTCATCACCCTCTGACTAAAGGGGGCTTGAGGATATTGTTAAAAATTTGCATATTTGTTTTTTTTAATCTATATAAGGAATCAATAGACAATAGACAATAGGTGCAGGAGGAGGCCATTCGGCCCTTCGAGCCAGCACCGCCATTCATTGTGATCATGGCTGATCATCCACAATCAGTACCCCGCTCCTGCTTTCTCCCCATATCCCTGAATCCGCTATCTTTAAGAGCTCTATCTAACTCTCTCTTGAAAGCATCCAGAGAATTGGCCTCCACTGCATTCTGAGACAGAGAATTCCACAGATTCACAATTCTCTGGGTTAAAAAGTGTTTCCTCATCTCCATTCTGAATGGCCTAACCCTTATTCTTAAACTGTGGTCCCTGGATCTGGACTCCCCCAACAAAGGGGACAAGTTTCCTGCCTCCAGCGTGTCCAATCCCTTAATAATCTTATATGTTTCAATAAGATACCCTCTCATCCTTCTAAATTCCAATGTATACAAGCCCATTCGCTCCATTCTATCAACAAATGACAGTCCCGCCATCCCGGGAGTTAATTTCGTGAACCTACGCTGCACTCCCTCAATAGCAAAAATGTCCAATTTGGAGACTAAAACTGCACACAATACTCTAGGTGTGGTATCACTAGGGCCCTGTGCAACTGTAGAAGGATTACTTTGCTCCTATACTCAACTCCTCTTGGTATGAAAGCCAACATGCCATTAGCTTTCTTCACTTACTGCTGTACCTGCATGCCTACTTTCAGTAACAAATCACTTGTTTATATGATGTGAAGCACCTTACAACCTGTTCTTAACAGCTGGAGAGGTTCTGTGCAAGTCAGGTATGTACTGCAAAAAATGTGAGGGGAAATTCATTGAACAGTCACTGAAGTCATCAAGTTTATTACTGTCGGTGGTAAGTGCTCTTGGTGTAGACCAGCTGAGCCAGAATCCAATGAACACAATTCCAGAGCACACAGGGTTCAAGCAGGTAGTTCTCCGTTGCCTTCCCATAATGTAAAACTCTGGTCTTGGCAGTAAACCCACATCCCAAGAATGAATAAAAATAATCTCTTCTGACCCTTCAGCTCAGACATCCTAAAGGGAGATGTCCTCAATTATGCACAGTTCTACCTTGTTCTAAATCATCCTACAGATGCCCAACAAATATGTTGTTAATTTTTAAAGTAAGTCCTTTGTTTTGTGTCTGCAGCATTGATTCCCTACAGTGCTTCTTGTGACATTGTGAGCTCCACGTGTGATATCAGAGGTGTGCCTCCACTGGAAATGATTCAGCTCCCTGAATGTCGGGTGGGATTGTGAGCAAGCCCTCCACACTGTGACAGTCAATGCCCTGTTTCCAGACATCAGTCACGATGCTTTCATTTTGCATCATTTTCCACCCATAATTGAGCCCCATATATTTATTCTTTATAGACTTTAGAGAGCTAGGAAAGGCATAAACAAAAACATAGTCATCTCAAACTTCCTCCTGGTACTATGTACTAATCAGTTCAGAAAGAAGAGGTCATATAAATAAATAAATGTACTGCTGCTCAGAATGTTGCCGGAGGCAGGGTTTATGATTTCTGAGATTTTGGGACCAAATGCAAATCAGACATGCTGCACCCTGGGACCAATAATCACACTGAGGTTGATGGGGAAATTGAAAACCTGAAAGGAGTCATTATGGAGAGAAAGAAAGTTTGAAGTGGAAGTTAGAAATGTAGTGAAGAAAAATATACAGGCATGGGAAAAAAGGCAAGCAGAAAATAGAAGCAGTGGACCCAAAAATGTTTTTTTTTAAAAGGCCAATTCAAAGGCTTTATATGTGAATGCATACTGCATTCACAACCACGGCAAATTAAGGACACAAATGGTGTTAATCGATAGGATTGAACTCCCATGACAGAAACAGAGGTGCAGGGTGACTGAAGCTGGGGATTTGATATTACAGGACAGTTGACATTTAGGAAGAACAGGCAAAAGGAAAATGGTTGTCAGGTAGCAAAATTGGTAAGGATGATTCTCAACCATTATTAAAAAGGATTTTTGCTCAGCAGATTATGATAGAGAACTAATTTGAGTGGAGCAATATAGTAGCAGGAGATAGAACACATAGGTGGGCGTTGGGCCTCCAGATGGTTAGGACACTGTATATATATAACAAACAAGGAAGTGATTATATCGGCAGTAAGATAATCACAAAAGATTTAACCTATATATAGTCTGGTCAAATTAAATTAGTACAAGCGAGGTACGTGAAATGGTATTCTGGATCAGAACACTGAGGAACTGATTAAAGAATGTACTATTTTAAATTCAGCGCTTGCTAACAAGATAAGGTCATTAAATAAGCTGATTGTAAAAGGGCCCTAAGAGAAGATTGGGCATAGTTTCATATTGGTTTGAAAAGCATGTAGTTCAATAAGAAACTGCAGTTTTCAATGCAAACAATGGAAACTCAGAAGGCATGAAGGGCAAGTTGGAAGCGGTAGATTGGGAAACTAGATTAAGGACAATGGACAGGCAATTAAAATAATACATGACTTTCAACAAATACATATTCTTTTAAAGCATAAAACACAACAGGAAAACTGGTCCAACATGGATTGCAGGAGAATTAGAGTATTGAATCTACGAAAAATGCTCATAAAATTCCATGAAAAGCTGTAAGCTTGAGCACTGGGACTATTTAAGAATTCAGCAAAGGATGAAAATGACATTGATAAAGAAAGGGACCATAAAACATTGGAGTAAACCAACAGGAAACAAAAATGGACCGTATGAATTTTTACTGGTATTTTAAAAGGGAAAATAAAAGAGGGCCAATGTAGGCCCCTAAAATTCAGAGACAATAAAATTGACAATGGGAGAAAGGAAGAGGGAGAGAAATTAAACAAATATTTTGTGTCTGTCTTCATGGAATAAGAAAAAAATAACGGCTAGAAATATTGGAGCGAAGGGTCGAGTGTACATGGGAAAGTAAAAGAAATAGTGCTAAAAGCCAAAAAATTCTAAATTAGATAGTTTAGTTTATTGTACATATACCAACGTATAGTGAGAAGCTGCTTTGTTGTGGGCTATTCCGTTAGCGGAAAGACTATACATGATTACAATCAAGCCGCCCACCGTGTACTGATACAGGATAAAGAGAAAGATGTTTAGTGCAAGATAAAGTCCAATTAAAGATAGTCCAAAGATCTCCAATGAGGAAGATGGTAGCTCTGGACCACTCTCTAATTGGTGCTAGGCTGCTTCAGTTGTCTGATCACAACTGGAAAGAAACTGTCCCTGAATCTGAAGATATGCAATTTTACACTTCTGTACCACTTGCTTGATGGGAGAGTGGAGAAAAGGGAATGACTGGGGTGAGACTGGTCCTTGGTTATGCTGGTGCCCATGCCGAGGCAGCGTGAAGTGTAGATGGAATCAATGGAAGGGAGGTTGGTTTGTGTGATGGTCTGGGCTGCTCAGGTTGTGGGGATGTACATCACAGTGTTTTGAAAGAGGTGGCTGTCGAGATGATTTATAATTTCTGGAATAGTTCCTGCTGATAGAAAGGTAGAAGATGTTACTCCACTATTTAAGAAATGAGAGAAAAGAAGGAGGTACCAATCTATCAGCCTGTCAACCAAAGTTGGCGAATGCTGGAATCTCTGGCAATGTTTATACTAATAGGACACTTAGAAAACATGGATTTTGAAAATGGAAGTCATGTTTAGCTAATCTATTAGAATTCAGAGTGGATGTTCCTAGAAGAGCGGGTGAGAAGGAATTTGTAGTTACGGTGCAATATGATTCTCAGAAGGCTTTTGATAAGTGCCGAGGGATTAGAGCAAATGGAATTGGCAGTAATATAGTAGCTTGGATAAAAAGAGAAATTATGCTTGGCCGATCAGATGGATCATGCTGCTTCTGATGGGAGAGTAAATGACTTCTCATTCCTCAATGCGTTTTTTAAGCATGGGTGACCTGAAGAAGGGTCTTGACCCAAAACAAAACCTATTCCTTCTCTCCAGAGATGCTGACTGACCCGCTGAGTTACTGCAGCTTTTTGTGTCTATCTTCAGTTTAAACCAGCATCTGCAGTTCCTTCCGACACATTTAACCTACAAACCTATACGTCTTTGGAATATGGGAGGAAATCAGAGTACCCAGAGAAAACCCACGCGGTCACAGGGAGATCATACAAACTCTATACGGACAGCACCCAGAATCAGAAGCGAACCCGAGTCTCTGGCATTGTAAGTCAGCAATTTTACCGCTGTGCCACCATGTAGCAATGTTACAACATTTTGAGATTTTAAAAATAACGTCTGCAATTTATCCCATAAGATAAAGCATAAAAATAAGTTTAATTTGACACTTAATTCACTTTCATATCTTCAGTATTAAAAAAGATATGGCCATTATCATACTCAGAAATTAGCATCTAGTTCCCTATTGCTTTTCCATTGACTTAACACAAAAGCTGTGATCGAGGACAGTTAAAAGCCCATAACTTTCTTAAAAATTATGATAACAAAGACATTTTCAGTTATTATAGATTGAAGCATTCTGAAACAAATATGAAACAATCTTACTTCGAAGACATGAAAGTAAAGCATATAATTAGTTAGTTACCTAATTGTAGCTAATTACAAAATTCAATTACTAGATCTAAACATCTATCAATTTCTTAAGAATAGATTAACATTTTTAAATAGCCTAAGTGTCCAAATAACACTCACACAATAATTCACAATATAACATAATTTTTAAATCTAATTTTCATGAATTTACAGGCCAAATGGAAGGAATTGAATGTTTAATACCTGTAAATTAATGGGCATTTAATTCATCTTGTGAGTGAGGATTTCTGGAACGCGATCTTTTGGAACGTTCATTTGCGGTGAATTTAACCCCGTATTGGCATGAAAAATACTGCCGTTAATTCGGGGAATAAAATCACCATGTCGCATGAAAAAATGTGAATTAAAGGCTTCTTAAGAAGCACTTTTATACATTTAAAGAAACCACTTTCTTTTACCTGTCCCGTGTGTGAAATCCGTCCCCGTTATCGGCGTTGACGCTTCAGGAGCTGCTTTTAAAATTACTCTAGCGCTGACATTGACGATTTAATAAAAATAAAAAATTCACAAAAGGCCGGTAGGAACGATTTGTCAGCCAAGGCTTGTACTCCAACAAAATATTAACCAGGACAAGGGAGGAGAAACCCGCGTTTTAACCCCGCCCCCCCCTTAAAGGCGCCAAAATCGCGCACACGGCCAGTGGCAGAATTACAGCGCGACTGAAGGTAAGTTTTGTAACATACCTACACCATGCTGTCCAGTATTATGGCTCTTCACAGTCTCATTTTCACCTACTTCAATGTGCATAAAGATCAGGAGGTGGTGAGAAGTGAGGAGGCAGCCATTTCACTGGTGCTCAGTTGACCAGGTTGATGCCTGAGTCTGAGGGAGGTGCATGCCCTGCGTCAGTACTTGGGAAGCAGTGGCATTTGAATATGGACCAGATAAGCAGCCAGATGCAGGGGTCAGGAGCATGGGCAGGACTGCAGCTGAAGCTGGGGGTTGGGAAAGTCTAACAGCTGTATTACCAGAGAAGGGGATCGGGAAAGGAGGATGGGTGTGCCTCCAGAGTCGGGGATCGGGAACATGGGTGGCTGTGTGGCTGCAGCCTGGGAATCAGATATGTGAGCAGTTTAGGAAGCAAGGTGGCGGTCACGGTGGAAAAGTGGTAGAGTTGCTGCCTTACAGTGAATGCGGTGCCGGAGACCCGGGTTTGATCTTGACTACGGGTGCTGTCTGTACGGAGTTTGTACGTTCTCCCCGTGACCTGTATGGGTTTTCTCTGAGATCTTCGGTTTCCTCCCACACTTCAAAGACATACAGGTTTGTAGGTTAATTACCATGGTAAGTGGGTGTAGGATAGTGTTAATGTGCGGGGATCGCTGGTCGGCGTGGACTCGGTGGGCCGAGAGGCCTGTTTCAGCGCTGTATCCCTAAACTAAAAACTAAACTATACAGCCAGAGTAAGAAAACGGGAATGTGAGTAGATAGGAGTTGGAAACTTGGATCTCCTTTACTCCTGGAGCCAGGCAGGAATGTGCAGCAGGTGCGTGACTGGAAACAGGGATAGGAAACAAGTTGTGTGGCTAGTGCTGGGATTTGGGAATGTACATCCAGAACCAGGGGTCGGGAATGTGGGACAGATGTGCGGTTGGAGCCAGGCAGGGGTGGGAGAATGGAACTTTCACATGGTCCGCCCTGTTTCAACAAATGCAATCAACCCGCCGTGCACAATCAACCCGCCGTGCACAATCAACCCGGCGTGCACAATCAACCCGGCGTGCACAATCAACCCGGCGTGCACAATCAACCCGGCGTGCACAATCAACCCGGTGTGCACAATCAACCCGGCGTGCACAATCAACCCGGCGTGCACAATCAACCCGGCGTGCACAATCAACCCGGCGTGCACAATCAACCCGGCGTGCACAATCAACCCGGCGTGCACAATCAACCCGGCGTGCACAATCAACCCGGCGTGCACAATCAACCCGGCGTGCACAATCAACCCGGCGTGCACAATCAACCCGGCGTGCACAATCAACCCGGCGTGCACAATAAACCCGGCGTGCACAATCAACCCGGCGTGCACAATCAACCCGGCGTGCACAATCAACCCGCCGTGCACAATCAACCCGCCGTGCACAATCAACCCGCCGTGCACAATCAACCCGGCGTGCACAATCAACCCGGCGTGCACAATCAACCCGGCGTGCACAATCAACCCGCCGTGCACAATCAACCCGCCGTGCACAATCAACCCGCCGTGCACAATCAACCCGGCGTGCACAATCAACCCGGCGTGCACAATCAACCCGGCGTGCACAATCAACCCGGCGTGCACAATCAACCCGGCGTGCACAATCAACCCGGCGTGCACAATCAACCCGCCGTGCACAATCAACCCGCCGTGCACAATCAAATAAGATCAAATAGAACAAGTTGTCCTACAACTTTAGGCTGTGCACGCCATACGCAAGAAGAAGAAGAAGGAGCCAGGTGATGGAAATATGGGGCGTGCGAGTTGGCCAAAGACGCAGGGTTAGAGTGGGATCGATGTGCAAGTGAATCAGGATGACTGCAGAACATGGAGAGGAGCAGGGAGTGTAGGGTGGGTGAGGAAGGTGAGAATATAAAGGGAGGCAGTTGGCAAGTGACGTGTGTGTGTGTGTGAGAGAGAGAGAGAGTGTATGTGTGTGTGTGTGTGAGAGAGAGAGAGAGTGTATGTGTGTGTGTGTGTGAGAGAGAGAGAGAGTGTATGTGTGTGTGTGTGTGAGAGAGAGAGAGAGTGTATGTGTGTGTGTGTGTGTGTGTGAGAGAGAGAGAGTGTATGTGTGTGTGTGTGTGAGAGAGAGAGTGTGTGTGTGTGAGGCAGTGTGTGTGTGTGAGACAGAGTGTGTGTGTGTGTGTGTGTGTGACTGCGTGTGTGTGAGAGTGTGTTTGTGTGAAAGTATTTATGCGCGAGTGTGTGTGTGAGTGTGCTTGTGTGAAAGTGTGCTTGTGTGAGTGTGTGTGTGTGAGTGTGCTTGTGCGAGTGCGTGTGAGAGGTTGCGGGTGGGTGTGAGTGTGTGTGCACATTATGTGTGTGTGCGTGGGTGTGTGTGTGTGTGTGTGTGAAAGTGTGTGTATGTGTGAGTGTGTGCATGCGGCATGCATGTATGCATCTGTATTTTGGTCCATAAAGACAACATGGTAACTATTGGGCAAGGGCTACCTTAAGTTAGCAGAAACTATTTTGGGTACAGGTATATCCAGAATCCAATGCACAATCCCAACGGTGACTGAAGTGAATGCCGCTCTGCTGTCACGGCTCTGGACCTGGCGTGCTTTGACATTGACATTGTCACACTAAAGATGACCAGTTTGAAGAAAAAGGTAGAAGTTTTATCTTTCCCTGGGGGGAGCAAACCAGAAGCGGAACATACCACACACAAAATAACCCGACTGCTCCCTCCCTCCCTCATCTTCCCACACCACCAGTTTTTCTGTGGAAGAGTCAGCAGTTCCCAGCTAGCTTCATCAGTCACCTTGGCACCAAGTCATTGTCAATCCTGTGGGTCTGCTGATGAAAGAGAGCTTACTATGGGCTGGCAGAGTGGCACAACGGTAGAGGTGCTGCCTTACAGCGCCAGAGACCCGGGTTCGATCGGGACTACGGATGCTGTCTGTACAGAGTTTGTACGTTCTCCCATGACCTGCGTAGGTTTTCTCCGGGTGCTCCAGTTTCCTCCCACACTCCAAAGATTTGCAGGTTTGTAGGTTAATTGGCTTTGGTAAAATTGTAAATTATCCCTAGTGCATCATAGAATAGCATTATTGTGTGGGAATCACTGGTCGCCAAGGATTCAGTGGGCCGAGAGGCCTGTTTCCTCGCTGCATCTCTAACCAAAACTAAACTAAACTTGACCCTTTCAAGACTCAATTACCGTGTGTGGAATTTCTGCAGATTTCTCTGCTGCCACAAAACCTTCAATGAGCAATTTATTATCAGTTGCAGAGTTAGAGATTTTATTCCATAGACAACAAAATATTTCAGCCTTTCCAGTGACATCAGATTCTGAAAAAGCTTGTAAAAGTGTCAGTGAGAAGGCAGTCACCACAGTAGTAACAACCCAACACGGGGTGAATGTTTGAAGACCGGGCAATGTATTTATGTTGTTTAACTGTGTTGAACCTTCATTTGTGCTTAATGGTGTTTCACTACACCTGGCTATCTGGTTATTTGAAACATGGAGATTGCTGCATTGAAAACAATTGACAACCTGCTGGAAAACTGCAATGGTAATGTGGAAATATAAGAACACCAACTGCAGGCAGGAAGTAATTGAGAAACAGAACACAAACCAGTACAACACAGAAATTGGCCCTTCTGCCCACAATGTCTGTGCTGAAAATGATGCCTAGGTAAACTAATCTCATCTGCCTGCACATGATCCATATTTCACCATGTAGGAGAAACAAAACAACAAATCTTTGGCTCGAACTATTATTTCACACTTCTTCGCAACCAAAGTGAAACCTCACTATATTGTGGTCAATTAAATTAAACAATTCACTTTTTACCTGGAGAAAAATTTCAATTGAGAATTAAACATGTTTTAGAAACACATCAATGGGGTGAGTTGGAGATGGGAGCACAGTGTAAACATGCTTAGAATCAATCCTATTTTGGATGTGCAGTTACTGGGTTTACCTGAGGGAGATGGTTGTCCCTTCACAACACCATTTTTAGTCTTCTCCTCAAAATTCATCACTTCTTTGTAGATTAATTCTGGTATTAAAAAAGAAACAAAGTAACAGAATCAATCATGGAAACCTCATTTGCTGTTGTCCTAGTCTCCCAGTCACTATGATATGGACTTCTATCTTGGCAGAACATAACAAGTTACCTCTGGACTCTGGACAGCGAGTATATTCAATTCAACTTACACAGTTAGTCTGGTGAGCTGATGGTGCTGATGGATCTGCCAACAGTGGTGAAGAGAATGGATAGGTAATAGTCATCTTGTCAGTAGATTTGTAACAAGAGGAGGACTTCTGGCAATGCCGTGGTGTTCGTGTGCGTGTGCATGTGCATGTGTGTGAGAGGGGAGGGGGGTTGGGATGCAGGGCACAGATGGTATTGAACACAGTGGAGCTGTTGTGCCTTGAGGTATGCTGTTAGGAATGCTTGATTTCACCTCATTGATGACATATTAAAAGTTAGTGATATGACAGAGCAAATATCAGGTCATGTCTGTGGCATTCCTGGACATCCCCATGAATTTCAATTTCTTTAATAGACTGTGATTCCTGCTGAATCTCTTTATTATACTTAGCAGGGCCGATACTGGTGAAAGGTACAGGTAGTAAAGGTTCTATTGTAAGCTTCCCAAAGGCACCTCCTAGAGTCATAGAGTGATACAGTGTGGAAACAGGCCCTTCGGCCCGACTCGCCCACACCGCCAACAATGTCCCAGCTACACTAGTCCCACTTCCCTGTGCTTGGTCCATATCTCTCCAAACCTGTCCTATCCATGTACCTGTCTAATTGTTTCTTAAACGATGGAATAGTCCCAGTCTCAACTACCTCCTCTGGCAGCTTGTTCCATACACCCGCCACCCTTGTGTGAAAAAGTTACCCCTCGGATTCCTATTAATTTTTTTCCTCTGGTCCTCAATTCCCCTACTCTGGGCAAAAGACTATGCATCTACCCAATCTATTCCTCTCATGATTTTGTACACCTCTATAAGATCTCCCCTCATCCTCCTGTGCTCCATGGAATAAAGACCCAGCCTATTCAACCTCTCCCTATAGCTCACACCCTCTAGTCCCTGGCAACATCCTTGTAAATCTTTTCTGAACCCTTTCACGCTTGGCAATATCTTTCCTATAACATGGTGCCCAGAACTGAACACAATATCTAAATGCGGCCTCACCAATGTCTTATACAACTGCAACATGACCTCCCAACTTCTATACTCCAATACTCTGACTGATGAAAGCCAAAGTGCCAAAAGCCTTTTTGACCACCTTATCTACCTGCAACTTGACCTTCAAGGAACCATGCACCTGTACTCCTAGATCCCTCTGCTCTACAACACTACCCAGAGGCCTACCATTTACTGTGTGGGTCCTGCCCTTGTTCGACATCCCAAAATGCAACACCTCACACTTTTCTGTATTAAATTCCATCAACCATTCTTCCGCTCACCTGGCCAATCGATCCAGATCCTGTTGCAATCTTTCACAACCACATTCACTATCTGCAAACCACTAACTTTTGTATCATCAGCAAACTGGCTAATCTTGTCCTGTATGTTCACATCCAAATTATTGATGTAGATGACAAACAGTAACGGGCCCAACACCGAACTCTGAGCTCACCACTAGTCACAGGCATCCAGTCCAAGAAGCAACCTTCCACCATCACCCTTTGCTATCCATTCAGCTACCTCTCCTTGGATCCCATGCGATCTAACCTTCCAGAGCAGCCTACCATGCGGAACCTTGTCGAACGGAAAATTACCATAGTGGGTTGCTCTCTTGGCATCAGAAAGGAGTGTGGATAGACTCTGGCTAATGCGCTTTATCTAATTCTGGGTCTCAGGGCTTCTTCTCAGAGCAGCCCTTCTCTTCACGCTGTTGCACTAACACACCCAACTGCCTCTGTCCCAAATATTCAAATTTGAAAAATTAAAGGACACCTTGAAATGTGATTACCACAGCTTTATTTATCTTCATCATCCCCACTGTGGGAAACTTAAGGGGATGAAAGTTCATTCTCTTTTACCTGACTTCAATGGGACCTATTTTCAGAAGCAGAGTACAACCATTTTGTACATTTGGATGTGGGGATGGAGAAAAAAATATTTGGCCACAATTTGCTTCTCTTAATAATAATGGCCAGTATCATCAATCTATATTTAAACTTTGGCTGCCAAATTTAAATGTACATGGTTTTGTTGTTGCTCGATGATTGCAGATATTAAAAACGTAGGTTTTTCAACCTTTGCCTTGAGCTCAAATTGGGTTAAATCTACTCAGTCCCACAATTTAATCAACATAACAATTATGTTCAACACACACAGAAACTGTGGTGTCAAACCAATATGGTCAAAATTGCAACAAGACTCTTTGTTTAACATTACCTTTCCATTCATCTATACTGTGCTCTCTTTCATCAAGTTGTTTGTCGTAGAACTGGGGAGGAGGCTGTAAAACAAAGGCACAATTATAAAGTCTAATGTCATGCAAGGCTACATTACAGACCTCCCATCTCCATTTCTCATCGTGCAATTTAGAATTACAAACAAGATATACTCAGACCAAGTTATAAAACTATATCAACATACAAAACAATTAAACTTTGAATTTGGTGATAAACCACAAAAACTATTGGCACGTCAACTTCGTAAACTGACTGGGGGAGAAACAATTTACAAAATTAGATCAGACAAGGGAGAAATATCACTTCTAAATACCGACCAGAAAATTCTAGCAAAGACCTTAGCTAGAAGACTAAGCAAATATATTAGTAAATTGATAAACCCTGATCAAATGGGGTTTATACCCAAAAGATATTAATTTAATAATTTGAGACGCCTGTTTAATATAATGTACTCACATAAAAAGGAAGAAAAAGACTTAGCAATTATTTCTTTGGATGCAGAGAAAGCATTTGATCAGGTAGAATGGCAGTATTTATACATAGTATTACAAAAATTTAATATGGGAGAGAATTTTATTGCATGGGTGAAATTATTATATGATAAACCGATGGCAAGAATATTAACTAACAGCATGTTATCTCAAAAATTTCAATTATCAAGGGGTAATAGGCAGGGATGTGCTTTATCACCCCTGCTATTTGCCCTTATGATAGAACCTCTGGCTGAAAGTATAAGAAGCCATCCGAATATTCAGGGTTATAATACTAGGGACTCAAATAATAAAATTTCATTGTATGCAGATGATATTTTGTTATATATAACAAATTCACAAATGAGTATACCAAATTTATTAAATTTAATAGAGGAATTTGGGTCCTTTTCAGGATATAGAATAAATTGGAACAAAAGTGAAATTATGACGTTAACTCAAGAATCCACACACTTATTGAAATTCACCTTTAAAATAGCAACAGAAAAATTCAAATATCTGGGTATACAGATTACTAGAAAACATAAAGCTTTATTCAACGCTAATTTTATACCCTTAATAAATAAACGTAATATAATGATAAAATTTTGGAAAACACTCCCTTTATCATTAATAGGCAGAATAAATGCTATTAAAATGAGCTTCTTACCACAGTTATTATACTTATTTCAATCTATACCAGTATATGTACCAAAATATTTCTTCTCTAAACTGAATGCTAATATTACTAATTTTGTTTGGGATTACAAATCACATAGAATTAAAAAAGAACACTTATGTAAACCAAAAGATGTCGGGGGACTTTCACTCCCTAATTTTTTGTATTACTATTGGGCAATACATATTAAGAATATAATTTACTGGTTGGATAGTTCAACTCAACAGACAGAATGGATAAAAATGGAGAAAGAGGATTGTTATCCTTGTAATATAGGAACAATCCTCTTCTCCCCAAAAAAAATGAACAATACAATATATAAGAAAAACCCAATTATACAAGATACAATAAGAATATGGAAACAAATAAAACTATCCTTAAAATTAAGAAACCTATCATTGTTAACACCGATAGCGAATAATCCTTTATTTAAACCATCTATGATGGATAAAATATATAATCAATGGGAAAGTTTAGGAATTAAAAGGATCGGGGATATGTATGAAATGGGAGATTTATTATCATTTCAACAATTACAATTTAAATTTAAACTGAAAAACACTCATTATTTTAAATATTTTCAGATTTGTAATTTTTTGAAGACATACATACAGGGATATCAAAAAATAACTCCTGATTTACTAGAAGAAGTAATGAATATAAAAGCTGATACACAAAAATTAATAGCATATTTATATAATAGTATCTTAAATATAGATTTACCTGTGACCGAGGTAATTAGAGAAGAGTGGGAACGGGAATTATTGATAAAAATTACGAAGGCTACATGGGAAAAGTATTTGACATACATTCACAAGTGTTCGATTAACGCAAGACATAATCTAATCCAATTTAAAATTTTACATAGATTATATTACTCAAAAAC